>VONZ01000127.1:0-342500 GCA_012976165.1 Labeo catla
GTTCTGTGTCTTCATGTCATTCCAGAGACAGACTGGATGATGATGAGATCAGATCAGTGTGGAGCGCTGGCTGTTGTCAGACTCCTTGTGAAAACAAAAATCTCACTAGATTATTACAATTAATGGCAAACAGAATGTTTGGAAATGTAAACCGATATTTTTTACTGACACACTACAGCAAAAGAAAGAAATAACTTACTTTAAACCATTTTTTAGCTGGTGAAAATACTAGTGGCGTAAAACTTGGATGCCCTGGGGATAACCAGATAAACATCAAATTTTCATGTTTGGGTGAACTATCCCTTTAAAGCGGTGCTGAGCAGACCGATCAGTGAATGAGTACTTTGATGTTATATACCTGCAATGCCGCTTTAAGTCGAACGCACATTTTCCTTATGTTTGGAGTGTTCAGTGAGTTCTGTAACGAAATATACATCATTCAATTTGACCAATCAGGTTCGCTGTGAAAAATGCCAGTGTGAACGTTAAGCGGACTAGCACCAAATATATTATTTTCCTTTTTGCTCCAGACCAAATAAACCAAACAAACCAAACTACAAGTGTGAACACACCATAAGATAATACACTTTAAAAAATATGGTAAGACACAACAATTTGAAATATCAAGCAGCAAATCGTTCGGTTCTGTACAGCTAAAAATAGAGACCGGAAGCAAGACCAATAAAATTTACAAATGGCCATGTCCATTTTTACATTTAAGGTGGATAAGATGAAAATTCTGTCATCATTTACCTACCCATGTCTTTTCCAACCTGTATAACTGACTTTCTTCTGTGGAACACAAAAAAAGATTAAAAAAAGACATGAGAGTGAGAAAATGATGAGGGAGTTTTCATTCTGAGTGAGCTAAATTTAAGAAGCAAGTTTGAGAAATCAGAGGGGTGCCCTGGTGCAGTTTTCCTGCTTTGCCTGTTCACATTTTCACACTATAACAGCACACGATCATTTAAAGTATTAATGTTAAAATTACATGAATACTCACTTTTACGGGAAATCATGTGGCAAATTTTCAATCCCAAAACGTCTGGACCATTAGGTGGAAAACACACACACACACACACACACACACACACACACAAATGAATATTAACAGGATTAATAAAACAATATTAACTACTGACAGAGACATGGGCTTACAAAAATTTAGCCTACTCACCAGCTTAATACAAAAACTTCACTGTAGATCCAAAAGCATGATTTGCACAGTGTTCTTCAGAGTCCAAGAATGATGGTTTCATGTCCTCTCTGTTAAACGAGTGTGACAGCCAGTTTTTCATATTCCAGTCAGACATTTTCTTTTACAGTAACATCACAATAGTTATTTTTACCATTTCATTTTGTTAATAAAAATAAGATAGCAAAAGACAGCCTTCTGTACTTAACTCATATTAACATCATACATGTCCCGCTATTTATTGTCATGTTATGTTATGTCTGTTTCTTTATTAAAACATCAATAACTTGTAGTGCTACGCGGACATATTTACCTACATTCCGCGATATAAAAATGATTTTAAAGAATCTAAACCAGTTACTTCATATCATGACCACGACATCGTCATTGCACACAGCATTATCTCGACAGTATTAAAACATAATAACAAAACACGGCAACAGATTGTCATCGCGACAAGTATATCGATTTAACAGTAACAGTAGTAACTTAGAAAAATTATAAAAGATGTTTACCTTCTGCCGTTTGCAATGTATGCATTGGCCATTGGTCACGTTAAGTGTCTGTGTTCATATTCGCACGTTTTCCTTCTCAATCGAACTCAAAAAAGAATTCATCTGTCAGATGTGTGATAATCCATGTAAAAGCCATTACTTGTGCACCGAGCGAAGCAGGACTGCAGTCAAACCGAGCGAGCAGAAACGGAACTGATGTGTATCTTCAAATTTGTTCGGTAGAAGGCGCGCACAACTGTCATTGGCCAGATTCCTGGATGACATTCAGTTTAACCAATCACGACCAAAGCAACACGGAGAGACATCAAATAACGTTGCAACTGTAGAAAAATAAACTAGTTTTAAACGAAAGTATGCAAATATATATGTATGTTGATTTTTATTTTTTAGGCTGTTACATTTAATTAATTGGTCCAATGGCGTTTTCACATCTGCTTACAAGCAGGGTTTGGTACATCTGTGCTGTTTACTGTTTGAACTTTAATAAATCCCTTGCCTTAATTTCCTTTATAACCACTTTTATGCCTAAATGCAGCTGTGCAACTGTGGCATTTTCTGTATCTTATCTTTCTGTATACCTTTGTTGTATTGCAGTGTTACACCACCTGTTAGTTTTGGTTTACAGTACATTTGAAGTGGGTCAAAAATGTTGATCAAAGTTGTCCTAAAACAAGAACAGTTTTTTGTTTAGGTTGTTTTGGACAGCTTAGATGAAAGGTTTTGATTCACTTCAAATGTTCACTACAATATTCTTCTGTCCACAGTAACACAGACTTAATTGCAGCAAACACTGCCATAATTTCATACAAGTTACATTTGTCTACAGCTTGCATGTTGACTGCAGTGGTAATGCTGTTACAGCGTTCATGGAATGGGAAAATGTAAACTGTAAATGCTGAAATGCTGTCCAACTACTTCAACAATAATTGAGGACTTTGATAATGAATGTCATTCATTTCAACACTGTATTGCTTGCAGCAGAAAGATGGCACAGTTAAGCTGTCACCTCACAGCAATGTGTTTCCATAATGCAGACATGAACATTTGACAAACTGAGGATTCTAAATTTTCCATATTTTTTATTGTGTTTTCTACACATTGCATGCTTGTATGCATTTCCAGTCCTTTCAGACCCTATTTCTCCATGCTCTGTTCTGGTGAAAAAACTAGCATATGCTGGTAGGCATGTTTTGATGCTGGTTAGGTATGTTTTGGTGTTGGTTTAAGATGGTCCTTTGCTGGTTTATACTGGTCCTTGACCAAAGCACCAAAACACACCTAACCAGCATTCCAGCTTCAAAACATACCTACCAGCATATACTGTTTTTTTTTCACCAGGGTCATTAGGGATAGGGTTTCTCTCACACAAATAACAAATGCATATTCTGATCAGATAACATATACCAATACTTTACGATGGCTGTATGCCCTGTGTTTGTGAAAGTCAATGTGTGTTTTTTGGAGAGTATGAGCTTGTAAGGATTACGTGTACTTTTCTCTGTTCACAATTTCCTTTGCAACACAATTTGGATCAACTGGTGCGTGGACAGAGGCCTGAAAGTTTCAACCTGGAGAGTAGTGCAGCTTTACTCTTTAACAACAAACTGTGAATTATTTGGTGTGATAAAATAAGTCAGCTGTGTTTGTATTTAGATTTGCAGTGTTTGAATGTAAAAACACCTAAACATTAAAATATATGATGAACTTTGTATTTTACAGAATTTAGGGTAATTTAAAGTGACAGAAAAATGCTGTAAATATATACAGTTATATATATATAAAAAAATTGTACTGTGTTCCTTATGACTAAATGTTAGTATTAGTAAATGCTACAACCCAAAACTAACGAAAGATCAATGTCTAATGATGACCACACCTGACGACTAAATGTCAGTATTTGACATCAATATGACGTTGGCTTGAGACGTTGGCTCGACATTGGAAGTTGGTTAATTAATACCACAACCTAAAACTAACAAAAGGTCAATGTCTAATAATGTCAGAATTTGACGTTGGGTGGACGTTACAATTATGACGTCTAGGAGACGTTGGGTTTTTATTGCTATACCTGACAACTAAATGTCAGTATTTGACATCAATATGACGTTGGCTTGAGACATTGGCTCGACGTTGGATTTTGGTTAGTTAATGCCACAACGTAAAACTAACAAAAGATCAACGTCTAATGATGTCAGAATTGGACGTTGGCTGGACGTTACAATTATGACATCTAGAAGATGTTGGGTTTTGGTTGCCATACCTGCAACTAAATGTCAGTATTTGACATCAATGTGATGTTGGCTTGAGACGTTGGCTCGACGTTGGACTTTGGTTAGTTAATGCCACAACCTGAAACTAATAAAAGATCAACGTCTAATGATGTCAGAATTTGACGTTGGGTGGACGTTACAATTAAGACGTCTAGGAGATGTTGGGTTTTGGTTGCCATACCTGCAACTAGAAATGTCAGTGTTATTTATCAATGTGATGTTGGCGGCTTGAGGCGTTGGCTCGGCGTTGGACTTTGGTTAGTTAATGCACAACCTGAAACTAATAAAGATCAGCGATCTAATGATGTCAGAATTTGGCGTTGGGTGGAAGGCCCGTTACAATTACGGCGTCCTAGGAGATGTTGTTGGGTTTAGTTTACGCCGCACCTAGCGTTAAATGTCAATGTTGACATCAATATAGCGTTGGCTTGAGAGGAGGCGTTGGCTCGGCGTTGGATTTTGGTTAGTTAATGCCACAACCTAAAACTAATGAAAGTTCAATCTAATGATGTCAGAATTGAACGTTGAATTGGACGTTACAATTGCCAATCAGGAGATGTTGGGTTTAGTTTACCATACCTGGCGACTAAATGTCAGTATTTGACATCAATATGGCGTTGGCAGGGAGCGTTATTTCGACGGATTTTGGTTGGATTAATGCCACAACCTGAAGCGAATAAAAGATCAGCGTCTAATGATGTCAAGTGGATGTTGGTTGGGCGTTAATTATATGATGTCTAGGAGATGTTGGGTTTTAGTTTTGCCATACCCTGGCATTCAAATCGGTATTTGACATCAATGTAGCGTTGGCTTGAGACGTTGCCTCGACGTTGGATTTTGGTTAGTTAATGCCACAACCTAAAACTAACAAAAGATCAGTGTCTAATGATGTCAGAATTTGACGTTGGGTGGACGTTACAATTATGACGTCTAGGAGATGTTGGGTTTTGGTTGCCATAACTGACAACTAAATGTCAGTATTTGACATCAATATGACGTTGGCTTGAGACGTTGGCTCGACGTTGGATTTTGGTTAGTTAATGCCACAACCTGAAACGAATAAAAGATCAACGTCTAATGATGTCAGAATTTGACGTTGGCTGGACGTTACAATTATGACGTCTAGGAGACGTTGGGTTTTGGTTGCCATACCTGAAGACTAAATGTCAGTATTTGACATCAATATGACGTTGGCTTGAGACGTTGGCTCGACATTGGATTTTGGTTAGTTAATGCCACAACCTGAAACTAATGAAAGTTCAACGTCTAATGATGTCAGAATTTGACGTTGGCTGGACGTTACAATTATGACGTCTAGGAGACGTTGGGTTTTTGTTGCCATACCTGAAGACTAAATGTCAGTATTTGACATCAATATGACGTTGGCTTGAGACGTTGGCTCGACGTTGGATTTTGGTTAGTTAATGCCACAACCTAAAACTAACAAATGATCAACGTCTAATGATGTCAGAATTTGACGTTGGTTGGACGTTACAATTATGACGTCTAGGAGATGTTGGGTTTTGGTTGCCATACCTGATGACTAAATGTCAGTATTTGACATCAATATGACGTTGGCTTGAGACGTTGGCTCGACATTGGATTTTGGTTAGTTAATGCCACAACCTGAAACTAATGAAAGATCAACGTCTAATGATGTCAAAATTGGATGTTGGTTGGACGTTACAATTATGACGTCTAGGAGATGTTAAGGTTTTAGTTGCCATACCTGGCGACTAAATGTCAGTATTTGACATCAATATAGCGTTAGCGAACGTTGGCTTGGCGTTGGATTTTGGTTAGTTAATGCCACAACCCTAAAACTAACAAATGATCAATGTCTAATGATAATGTCCAATTTGGCGTTGGTTGGAGCGTTACAATTATGGCGTCTAGGAGATGTTGGGTTTTGGTTGCCATACCTGCAACTAAATGTCAGTATTTGACATCAATATGACGTTGGCTTGAGACGTTGGCTCGACGTTGGACTTTGGTTAGTTAATGCCACAACCTGAAACTAATAAAAGATCAACGTCTAATGATGTCAGAATTTGACATTGGCTGGACGTTACAATTACGACGTCTAGGAGACGTTGGGTTTTTGTTGCCATACCTGACGACTAAATCTCAATATTTGACATCAATATGACGTTGGCTTGAGACGTTGGCTCGACGTTGGATTTTGGTTAGTTAATGCCACAACCTGAAACTAATGAAAGTTCAACGTCTAATGATGTCAGAATTTGACGTTGGGTGGACGTTACAATTATGACGTCTAGGAGACGTTGGGTTTTTGTTGCCATACCTGACGACTAAATGTCAGTATTTGACATCAATATGACGTTGGCTTGAGACGTTGGCTCGACGTTGGATTTTGGTTAGTTAATGCCACAACCTAAAACTAATGAAAGTTCAACGTCTAATGATGTCAGAATTGGACGTTGGGTGGAAGTTACAATTATGACGTCTAGGAGATGTTGGGTTTTGGTTGCCATACCTGACGACTAAATGTCAGTATTTGACATCAATATGACGTTGGCTTGAGACATTGGCTCGACGTTGGATTTTGGTTAGTTAATGCCACAACCTGAAACTAATGAAAGATCAAGGTCTAATGATGTCAGAATTGGATGTTGGGTGGACGTTACAATTATGACGTCTAGGAGATGTTGGGTTTTGGTTGCCATACCTGACGACTAAATGTCAGTATTTGACATCAATATGACGTTGGCTTGAGACGTTGGCTCGACGTTGGATTTTGGTTAGTTAATGCCACAACCTGAAACTAATGAAAGTTCAACGTCTAATGATGTCAGAATTTGACGTTGGCTGGACGTTACAATTATGATGTCTAGGAGACGTTGGGTTTTTGTTGCCATACCTGACGACTAAATGTCAGTATTTGACATCAATATGACGTTGGCTTGAGACGTTGGCTCGACGTTGGATTTTGGTCACTTTGCAACACAACCTAAAAACAACAAAATATCAACGTCAGCTGATATCGCTATTAGACGTCAATCTAACGTTGTCATTAGACGTTGGCTCGACGTTGAATTTTGGTCACCCGACGTCGCAACCTAAATCTAACCAAATACCAACGTCTTATGACGTTGTGTGCCTGCTGGGAAACTACTGCTTCAAAATGTCCATTTTGAGGACTTGCTGTGTATGAAATACAGCACTCTGACAGGTGAGTTTAAATAAAATAAATGAAACAGATAATATTTTCAGAAATGTGTTTTCTAAACTTTAATTCAGGCCCCCGAAAGGGTTAAACGGCCTCCGTGACATCATCATGACTCTAGAGTGAAAAATACAGAACTCTGACAGGAGAATTTATTTAAAACGTAAACTGACATTATCACATAATTGTCTCTTTTGGCTGAACTACTGCTTTAAAATATTCTTTTTGACAGAAATGTGTTTTCTAAACTTTAATTCAGGCCTGCGAAAGGGTTAAGTTAACGTTATCAGGCCTCCCTGACCGCAGTTTTCAGGCAGAATATGTACAACAAATCACGAAATCAGACTAAAACGCAATAAAATTATTGATAGATGCCAAATATTAGTCATAAAACAAAATGTAAACAAATATGCTCGCTGATAGATTTAGAAAATACGTCAGAAATCGACAAAAATCACAAATAATTTGATTTGTGACCATCATTTAAGAATAAGAACGTTCAGTACATTAATTTATAAGGAAAAAAAACCCCGAAAAAATACCGTCCTTACACGCCCACCTCAAAAATAACCTAATTATTATGCCAGCGATGAATGACTGTACAGTAATATTTACATACATAATAATATCTATAATTTAAAACGTTATTATTACCTGTCCATGCTTCACTGGTGGAGAAGCGATGACGGACGTCGATTAAAGCAGGACACAGGCCTCGTCTACGCGTCTTTCCGTTTTTTATTCCCGCTCTTCGTTATAAACATCAAGCATCGCTCAAAATCTAAATGAAAACAAACCCTCGCGTTGATTCTTCCGGCGAATATTCGGAGGAATGCGCACCACCCGCTTCTGATGTCGACATCAACTTACATAAACCACACCAACCTCTGATTTCAAGTATTTTAAGGCCATCCAAAAGTAAAATAGGTCCTGCATTTATGAAATTATCCCAGAGCCGCGAAAGTCCATGAAAACACCGGAGAAACGGACGCTTTCTGCAGCAGCATCTCCTCCGTCTTTCTCTCTATCAGGGAAACATGTTGTAAGCTGCTTTGCTTTCCACAAACTCCGGTATAGACGCCCCCTATTGACCATAGAATGAACATAAAACATCTATCTATCTTAATAAACTTGCATATCTGTCAGTTGAAGGTAAATGAAACTAGAATTGTGCGTTTTATCAGGTTTCTACATCATTATGAAATCGAAAGTCTCAATGGCACGTATTACTTTCCCATTTTCCTGTTATATGTTTTTGCCAAGAAAAATGACTGACAGGTGTTAAGAAGGTCTTCCAACTTACAATACCATTTTAAAGAGGAATGTACGTCAGTCCCGTCTTTCTGGCTCCTTACAATGAATCTACAGTCTGTTTTCCTGCCAGTGGGGAACAACCCTTATGTTTATTAATTTTTTTTCCACTATCTCATCTCTTGATTATTTCAGCGTATTGTGAACAGCGCAGAAAAACACTATTTGCACGGATCATTTCTTCTTGTCTATGTTCCATCTAATGACAGTCCTGTAAAATGCATTGTATGTGTTTTGTTTGGCTTTTAACATTAATGTTACCCCAGACCGCAGCGCATTAAATCTAAACACTAAATATGTGGCTAAAAGCCAATGTATACATTACAAATGTTGAGGACAGGTTTAATATTGCACATAATATATTCACTGTATGCAAGTTTCCATGATGGCAGCTGTGTTTAGCTTTATAATGCCAATCACTGCACGTTCTCTCTGCTATTCTAAACTTATATATCTGATTTATCAATGTAATGTGAATAAACCAGTCAAAACGGTCTAGAAACTGTGTAGCAACCATCCAAAATACTCTAACAACACCCTAGCAACCAGTCAAAACAGCCAAGAAATCACTTAGAACCTAACAACCAGCCAAAGCACTTGAGCAACTCCTTAGCAGCTGGCTGAAACACTCGAGAAACTGCCTTGCAACCCACCAGAACCACCTAGAAATGAGCCAAATTACTTTATCAACTGCCTAGTGACTAATCCAAAGCACTCTAAAAACTGCCTAGCAACGAGCCAGAACACTCTATCAACCAGTCAAAACTTTAGACTAGCTTTAGACTACTTTAGACTAGCAACCGTGGAAAATGCTTTAGCAACTGCCTAGCAACCAGTCAAAAAGTGTTACCAACTGCCCAGCAACCAGCCAAAACATTTAGGCAACTTCTTAGCAACCAGTGATAACACTCTAGCAACACTATTGTAAACAGTTAAAACAATTGAGAAATCACCTAGAACAACTTAGCAACCAGCCAAAGTACTCTCACAAATGCCTAGCAATGAGCCAAAAACCAGTCACTTTAGCAACTGCCTAGTAACCATTTCAAAACACTCTAAAAACTGCCTAGGAACCAGCCAGAATACAGCTATTTAGTAACTGCCAAGTCCCCAATCCAAAACTGTCCAGAAACTGCCTGGCAACCAGCCAGAACACTCTTGCAAGTGCCTAGAAACCAGCCAAAAAAACAGCCACTTTAACAACTGCCTAGTAACCAATTCAAAACACTCTCAAATTCCTAGCAACCAGCCCAAACCCAGCTATTTAGCAACTGCCTAGTGACCAATCCAAAACACTCTAGAACTTCATAGGAACCAGCCAAAACACTCTAAGTGCCTAGCAACCAGCCACAATCCAGCCATTTAACAACTGCCTATTCCTAGTGACCAATCGAAAACACTCTAGAAACTGCCCACAACAACCAGCCAAAACACTCGAGTGCCTAGCAACCAGCCAAAATGCTCAAAGTGCCTAGCATCTCTTTAGAAATCAATTCTAAACACTCACAAGTGCGCATAGCAACCAGCCAGAATCAGCTATTTAGCAACTGCCTGGTGACCAATCCAAAACACTCTAGAAACTAGCAACCAGCCAAAACCAGCTGCAGTGCCTAGCAACCAAAACAGCCACTTTAGCACTGCCTGGTAACCAATTCAAATAACTCTTGCAAGTGCCTAGCAACCAGTCAAAATACAACCATTTAGCAACTCCCTAATGTCTAATTCAAATCACTCTAGAAACCGCATAGCAATCAAGCAAAACACTCTAGCAAGTACTAGCAAAGCCAAAATAGTCACCTTAGCAAGCTACCTGGTAACCAATTCAAAACACTCTCACCAGTGCCTACAGCAGCCAGCCATGGCACTGCCTGGTGACCAATCCAAAACACTAGAAAGTGCCTAGCAACCAGCCAAAAACCAGTCACTTTAGCAACTGCCTAGTAACCAATTCAAAACACTCTCGCAATTGCCTAGCAACCAGCCATTTAGCAACTGCCTAGTGACCAATCCAAAACACTCTAGCAACTCCCTAGCAACCAGGCAAATCTCTACCTAGAGCAACAAACCATTCAAAGCACTCTATCAACTCCTGAGCAATGAGCCAAACTACTCTAGCAACTGCCTAGCAACCAGTCAAAACGCTTTAGCAACTTCTCAGCAACCAGCCAACACATTTTAGCAGCTTAGCAACCACTCAGAACACCCTAGCAACTGCTTAGATACATGATAAGCTCTCAGAACCACCTTAAACCTCCAGCTGTGGGTTTGAACAGGCGGATCTGGTTTGTTGGATAGTTCAGTATAGTATAAGCTGTAGGCCTATGCATTATGGAAAGAATGACTTATGAGCTTACAAAAATGAAACATTTGGTCACTCAGCTTAATAGTACAAAGCACAAGGGCCTTACGTGTTTTGTCTTTCTGTCAATTCCACCTCAGTTCAGTTCATGTGTCTGAGCTCTAATTGAGAGAATGAGAGATAAAACGCGTTACAGAAGTCACGAGTGCTATAAAGCAGGGAGCTGGACGTGTGCCGGACTGAACCTCTAATAGTGCCAGCGATCCGACCCCAGAGGCCAAAGCGCTCGGCTGTGGTCTCCCTCACAGTGCCCTTCTGAGGGCCAACAACAACAGAAGCAGGGCAGCAGGGACCACGGCCAGGGACGCCATATTTCACAGTGTAGCGAGGGACCGCGCAGGAGATTTTCCCATGGGATTCACTCGTGAAATCACATTTGACCCAATTTACTTTCCCAGTGCACTACTCATTCAGAACGAGCTGTTTAATTTCACATGTGGCCCTAGAAACCACCTAGAACAACATGGCAACCAGACAAAACACTCTAGCAACTGCTTCAGAAACATTTCAAAACACTCTAGAAACTGCCTAGCAACCAGCTGAAACACTCTAGCAACATCCTGGCAACCAACTAAAACACTCTAGCAACTCCCTCGTTAACATTCCAAAACACTCTAGAAACTGCCTAGCAACCAGCGAAACACTCTAGCAACATCCTGGCAGCCAACTAAAACACTCTAGCAACTCCCTCGTTAACATTCCAAAACACTCTAGAACTGCCCTGGCAACCAGCGAAACACTCTAGCAACATCCTGGCAACCAACTAAAACACTCTAGCAACTTCCTCGTTAACGTTCCAAAACACTCTAGAAACTGCCCAATAGCCGAGCACTCTAGCAACATCCTGGCAACCAACTAAAACACTCTGCAACTTCCACCGTTAACATTCCAAAACCTCTAGAAACTGCCTGGCAATCAGCCAAAACCTCTAGCAACTGCCTGGCAACCAGCCAAAACAGTCTACAAACTGCCCTAGCAACCAGCCAAAACACTCTACCAACATCCTGGCAACCAGCCAAAACACTTCACCAACAACCTGGCACCACGAAAACACTAGCAAATCCCCGTGAATATTCCAAAAGACTCTAGAAACTGCCTAGCAACCAGCGAAACACTCTAGCAAGCATCCTGGCAACCAACTAAAACACTCTAGCAACTTCCTCGTTAACATTCCAAAACACTCTAGAAACTGCCTAGCAATCAGCCAAAAGACTCTACAAACTGTCTAGCAACCAGCCAAAACACTTCACCAACAACCTGGGACCCAACGAAAACACTAGCAAATCCCCCGTGAATATTCCAAAAGACTCTAGAAACTGCCTGGCAACCAGCCGAAACACTCCAGCAACTGCCTGGCAAACAATCAAAAAACACAATAAATAGTTCCTGGGTGGTTCTGGCTGGTTACTAGGTTGTTGCTAGAGTGTTTTAGTTTTAGTTGGTTGCTAGTTTGTTCTTGGGATCCCTGGCTGGTTGCTAGGCAGTTGCTAAAATGTTTTAGCTGGTTACTATGTTGTTCCAGGTGGTTTCTTGGTTTTTTTTCTTTCTGTGGTTTCTCGACCAACTCTAGCATGTTTGACCACAGCAGTTGCTTGGGTGTTTTGGCTATAGTTGTTAGGCAGTTACTATAGTGTTTTGTCTGGTTGTTAGGTGGTTTTCGATGGTTTTTGGGGTGTTCTAGTTCGAGCTGGTTGCTAGGCAGTTGCTAACATGTTTTGTGTGGTTGCTAAGTGGTTCTAGATGGTTTCTGGTGTGTTCTAGGTGGAAGGTAGGTTGTTCTATGTTGTTTCTGGGATGTGCCCAGCATATTTGACTACAGTAGTTGCTAGGTTGCACTAGGTGGTTTCTGAAGTTCTCTGGCTAGTTGCTAGGCAGTTGCTAGAGTGTTTCAGCTGGTTACTATGCTGCTCCAGGTGGTTTCTATGGTCTATTTTTCATCTGGTTTCTAGATTGTTTCTAGCACGTTTACCTACAGCAGTTGCTTGAGTGTCCTGGTTAGTTTTTAGGCAGTTACTAGAGTGTTTTATCTGGTTGCTAGGTGGTTCTCTAATGTTTTTGGGGTGCTCTAGTTTGAGCTGGTTGCTAGGCAGTTACTGACATGTTTTCTGTGGTTGCTAAGTGGTTCCAGATGGTTCTTGGGGTGTTCCTCGGTGGATGCTAGGTTGTTTCTAGAGTGTTTTGGCTGGTTACTAGGGAGTTGCTACAATGTTTTGGTTGGTTGCTAGGTTGTTGTAGATGGTTGCTGGAGTTCTGTAGCTGGTTGCTAGGCAGTTGCTAAAGTATTTTGGCTGGTTACAAAGTTGTTCTAGGAGGTTTCTTGGGTTTTTGTCTTTTTTAGGCTGTCTAAAGTATTTGATTATAGTAGTGTTTAGAGTGTTTTAGTTGGTTGCTAGGTTGTTCTTGGGATCCTTGGCTGGTTGCTAGGCAGTTGCTAGAGTGTTTTGGCTTATTGTTCTAGGTTGTTTTAGGGTTTTTTGTCTGGTTTCTAGGATGTCTCAAGAATACAGTAGCTGATAGAGTGTTTTGGTTGGTTGCTAGGTTGTTCTAGGTGATTTCTGAAGTTCTCTGGCTAGTTGCCAGTTGCTAAAGTGTTTTGGGTGGTTACTATGCTGCTCCACGTGGTTTCTATGGTCTATTTTTCATCTGTTTTCTAGACCGTCTCAGCATGTTTAACTACACCAGTTGCTTGAGTGTTCTAGTTGTTAGGCAGTTATTAGAGTGTTTTGTCTGGTTGCTAGGTGGTTCTCAAAGGTTTTTGGGGTGTTCTAGTAAGAGCTGGTTGCAAGGCAGTTACAAACATGTTTTGTGTGGCTGCTAGATGGTTTCTGGGGTGTTCTGGGTGGATGGTAGGTTGTTCTAGGTTGTTTTTAGGATATTCTGGCTGGTTACTAGGGAGCTGCTAGAGTGTTTTGACTGGTTGCTAGGTTGAAGTAGTTTTGGTTACTAGGTTGTTCCAGGTTGTTTATTTATTTATTTATTTATTTCTGATCTGGTTAGACTACAGTAGTTGCTAGAATGTTTTGGTTGGTTGCTAGGATATTATAGGTGGTTTCTAGGGGGTTTTGACTAAATTCTAGATCTGGATCTAGATCTAGATCTAGACTTGTTAGGCAGTTACTATAGTGTTTTGTCTGGTTGCTAGGTGGTTTTAGGACGGGGATGTTCTAGATCTAGCTGGTTGCTAGGCAGTTACTAACATATTATGTCTGGTTGCTAGGTGTTTTTGGGAGGTTTCTGGGATAATCTGGGTGGATGATAAATTGTTCTAGATTGTTTCTAGGGTGTTCTGGCTAGAATGTTTTGACTGGTTGTTAGGTTATTCTAGATGGTTTCTGGAGTTTTCTAGCTGGCTGCTAGGGAGTTGCTAGAGTGTTTTGGCTGGTTACTAGGTTGCTCCAGGTTGTTTTTAGTTTTTTTTGGTCTGGTTTCTAGGCCGTCTTTGGAATGTTTGACTGCAGTACCTGCTAGAATGTTTTGGCTGGTTGTTTTGTCTAGGTTCTAGACCATCTCTAGACTGACTACATTAGTTGCTAGAGTGTTTTGGCTGGTTGTTAGCCACTTACTATAGTGTTTTATCTGGTTGCTAGGTGGTTTGAGGAGGTTTCTGGGGTGTTCTAGATCTAGGTGGTTGCTAGGCAGTTACTAGCATGTTTTGTCTGGTTGCTAGGTAGTTCTAGATGGTTTCTGGGGTGTTCTGGGTGGATACTAGGTTGTTCTAGGTTGTTTCTAGGGTGTTCCGGCTGGTTACTAGGGAGCTGCCAGAATATTTTGTCTGCTTTCTAGGCCATTTCTTTAGTGTTGGACTACAGTAGTTGCTAGAATGTTTTGGTTGGTTCCTAGGTTGTTACAGGTGGTTTCTAGGTTTTTTGTCGTCTGGTTTCTAGACCGTCTCTAGCATGTTTTACTACAGCAGTTGCTTGAATGTTTTTGCTAGTTGTAAGTCAGTTACTATAGTGTTTCAACTGGTTGCTAGGTGGTTCTAGATGGTTTCTATGGTGTTCTGGATGGTTAACTAGGGAGCTGCTAGAATATTTTGTCTGGTTTCTAGGCCCTTTCTAGAGTGTTGGGCTACAGTAGTTGTTAGAATGTTGGTTTCTGGAGTTCTCTAGCTGGTCGCTGGTTATTAAGTTGTTCTAAGTCGTGACTGGTATCGAGGCATCTCTGAAATGCTTGAAATGCTACAGTTACTACAGTGTTTTGTATGGTTGCTGGATTGTTCAAAATGGTTTTTGGTTGTAAGTTATTCTAAATGGTTTCTACGGTGTTCTAGCTGGTTTCTAAACAGTTGCTAGAGTGTTTTGGCTAGTTGCTAGGTTGTTCTGGGTGGTTATTAGGGTATTGCTAGATTGTTTTTGGCAGCTTTATCATTTTTAGCTGCTTGTATTTAAATTCATCACTGGACATTAGATTGTTTCAGTATGTTATGCTTAATCAGTTTCATACAGAAAATTTTCTTACTTTGCACAGCAAATGCACCGCTAAAACAGTTTGAGTAGTGTGGTGTCATGCTTTTCTGAACAAAGCCACAGATGAATTCTTAAGGTCTGCAGGTCTGCTTTAGTGTCAGCAGAGGGTGCAATGTCACATTTGTTAAGTCACGTTTCTTTGTTAGCAGTTGAAGGGTTTGAAAGACCTTGTTGTTTGGCTGTTTAGGTTATGATGCTGGTTTATATCACAAAAACAAACAATCTTTCCGCCGTGAGCCATGTACGTATCTGTAATGTTATGCCAAAGCAACGTCTCTGATTGTCAGACTTATTTGGTTTGTAGAAAAACAAACAAAGAGACCAAAGAGGAGAAATCGATTTCATATTTTTGGTCTTTTCTCCATCAAGGAATTCATTTGGACACAGTCTAAACTGATATGACCCAGTCTGTCTTGAATAAAAGGTCTTTCAGAACAGTCCACCCTCTCACGATATTGAGCAAATATTTCCATGTCTTATCCTCTCTGCGGAGGCACCAAATGTCTTGTGGAGGTGTTGAAGAGAAACAGGGACAGGGAGGTGAAGCTAATGGTACTTCTGTGCCAAAAAAATTAACCATACTAAAACAATCCAATGTTCAATTATTAAATAAGACAAAATGAAAAGCAAAAAACTTAAACACCTCATAGAAACACGCAGAAACCAGTCAAAACATTCTAGCAACTGCCTACCAACCAGCTAGAACAACCTAGCAACCAGACAAAACATAGCAACTGCCTAGCAGCCATCCAAAGCCTTCTAAATGCCTACCCAGCTAACAGGGAACATTCTCACAACATTATTTAATTATTTTTAAAAGTTTTATAAATGTTAGGAAAAATGTTTTTACATTTATGAAACTTTCTTATAACCTTATTCATTTTTTTATATACGTTAATCCTGAGAGGAAATGTTCTGGGATCAACATTCTCTGAATGTTATTTGTACTTGATGAACATTCTAAGAAATGTTTTTGTAACCTTTCTAAACATTCTAATCACAACAAGAAAACGGAACATATTAATGTTTTTAGAATATTATAAATAAATGTTCAAATAACTTTAAAAAAAACATTTTAGAAACATTTCAAAGTAATGTTCCCACATTTTATAACTTGTTTTTTCACTCTTACAGCTGCTTAGCACCCAGCCAGAATACCATATAAACCATCTAGAACAACTTAGCAACTTGCCAGTGAACACTAGAAACCAATTAAAAGTAACCTACAGTAGCAACAGATTGCCATAGAAACCACCTAGCAAGCAATCAGCCTAAAACAGTCTAGTAACCTCCAAGCAACCACCCAAAACACTTTAGTAACTGCCTAATAACGAGCCAAAATATTATAGCAACTGCCTAGCAACCAGTCAAAACACCCTAGAGACTACTTAGAACAACACGCCATCCAACAAAACACTCTAGCAACTGTCTAGCAGCCAGGCAGCTTGCCCTGGAAACCAGCTAGAACAACACTCTAGCAACCAGCCATGACACCCTAGGAACCGCTTAAAACAATTTACAGTAGCAATCACCCAGAACAACCCAGCAACCCACCAAAACACTCTAGCAATTGCCTAACAACCAGCAACACAACCTAGAGATGATTTAGAACAACACTGCAACCAACAGAACACTCTAGAAACTACCAAGCAATCAGGCAGGATTCCCTAGAAACCACCTGGAGCAACCTAGTAAACAACCGGCCTCAAACACTCTAGCAACCAGCCATGACACCCTAGGAACTGCCTAAAACAAATTGCACTAGCTACCACCCAGAACAACCCAGCAACAAGTGAAATCACTCTGGAAACTGCCTAGAAACCAGTCAAATCACTAGCAACTTCCATGCAACCAACCAGAATGCCATAGAAACCAACCACCTAGAACAGCAAACAACCAACCAAAAACAGTCTAGCAACCACCTAGCAACCAGCCAAAAATCCTTTAAAACCCGCCAAAACACTCTAGCAACTGCCTAGCAACTGCCTAGCAACCAGCCAGAACATGCTAGCAACCAGCCAAGACACTTTAGCAACTGCCTAGCAACCAGAAAAAATGACTTAGAGACTACCTAGAACAACATATCAACCAATGAAACACTCTAGCCACGTCCTAACAAGCAGCCAGGATGCCCTAGAAACCACCCAGAAGAACCTAGAAAACAACCAGCCTAAAACACTCTAGCAACCAACCATAACACCCTAGGAACCGCCTAAAACAATTTACAGTAGCAACCACCCAGAACAACCCAGCAACCAACCGGAACACTCTAGCAACTGCCTAGCATCTAGACAGAAAACCCTAGAAACCAGCCAAAATACCCTAGCAACTGCCTAGCAACCAGCCAAAACATGCTAGAAACAACTGGAGCATTCTAGCAACCAGCAACCAATGTTATAGCAACAAGTCAGAAACAACTCCAGCAGCTCTGGGTTTGAATGAGTGAAACTGGATAATGAGTCACGGGATTTGAGGATAATATCCATTTTCTTTGACCTTTCAAATTCTTTTCAGCTCAAGGGCTGTCTGTTTATGGGTTTAGTTAACAAGTAAACATTAGCACGAATCACATACGTCATATTTACTGTTGAGGCATAATAAAATTTCTGGTGGTCGAACACTTGAAAGTAATTTTCCCTCAGCTAATGTTTGGAAGAATTTACAAAGAACAGTTGTAATTTTGTTACAACAAAACAACAAATATCAGGACACTTTGAAATCCTTATATACAGCAGAGATTTACTGAAATACTGGGAAAGTTCATAAGGCAGATCAGGTCACTCGTGGCCATCTTCATAGCACCTCTAGACAGCGTTTTTTTATGGGCGTACAGCTCCTAAAAGAGACAGCAAGATCATGTTTTAATGATACATTTCAAATTAGCAATACAAATTAACAACAACACTACTATAAATTTAGAAATTTGAAATAGAAAAAAATCATTTTGTCGCCTAGAAACCTCTGCAACTGCATGGCAACAAGCTAAAACCACTTAGTTAACACCCTAGTAACTGCATAGCAGCACATTTCAACAACACTAAAAACCCTAGTAACCGCATGGCAACATGTCAGTGCCACTCTAAACACCCTAGCAACCGCATAGCAACATGTTAAGACCTCTTTAAACACCCTAGTTACTACATAGCAATATGTTAAGACAACTCTAAACACCCTAGTAACTGCATAGCAACACATTTCAGCAACTCTAAACACCCTAGTAACCGCATAGCAACATGTCAGGGCTGCTCTAAACGTCCTAGCAACCGCATAGCAACAAGTTAGGACCACTCTAAACACCCTAGTAACCGCATAGCAACATGCTAAAACCACTCTAAATGCCCTAGTGACTGCATAGCAACATGCTAAAACCTCTCTAAACACCCTAGTAACCGTGATAGCAACATGTTAGGATCACTCTAAACACCCTGGTAACCACAGCAACATATTAAGACCAGTCGAAATGCCTTAGTAACTGCATAGCAACATGTTAGCTCTAAAGCCCTAAGTAACTGCATCTAAGACCACTCTAAATGCCTAGTAACTGCATAGCAACATGTTAGACCACTCTAAATGCCAGTAACTGCGCCAACATGTTTGCTCCCCTAGTAACTGCATAGCAACATGTTAAGACCACTCTAAATGCCCTAGTAACTGCATAGCAACACATTTCAACAACTCTAAACACCTAGTAACCGCGTACCAACATGGGCCACTCTAAATGCCCTAGCAACCACATAGCAACATGTTAGGACTTTCTAAATGCCTAGTAACTGCATGGCAACATGTCGGGCCGCAAACACCTAGTAACTGCATAGCAACATGTTAAGACCTCTCTAAACACCTAGTAACCGCGCAACATGTTGGGATCACTCTAAACACCCTGGTAACCACATAGCAACATGTTACACCAGTCGAAATGCCTTAGTAACTGCATAGCAACATGTTGGGACCACTCTAAATGCCCTATTAACTGCGCATAACATGTTAAGACCACTCTAAATGTCTTAGTAACTGCATAGCAACACATTTCAACAACTAAACACCCTAGTAACCACGTACCAACATGCCAGGGCCACTCTAAATGCCCTAGCAACCACATAGCAACATGTTAGGACTGCTCTAAATGCCTAGTAACTGCATGGCAACATGTCAGGGACCCGCTAAACACCCTGGTAACCACATAGCATATGTTACACCAGTCGAAATGCCTTAGTAACTGCATAGCAACATGTTAGGACCACTCTAAATGCCTTAGTAACTGTATAGCAACACATTTCAACAACTCTAAACACCCTAGTAACCGCATGCCAACATGCCAGGGCCACTCTAAATGCCCTAGCAACCACATAGCAACATGTTAGGACTGCTCTAAACACCCTAGTAACTGCATAGCAACATGTCAGGGATGCTCTAAACACCCTAGTAACTGCACATGCTAAAACCACTTTAAACGTCATAGCAACTACATAGTAACATGCTAAAACCACTCTAAACACCATAGTAACTACATAGCAACATGTTAAAATTGTTCTAAATGCCCTAGTAACAGCATAGCAACATGTTAAAGGAGTCATCAGATGACCATTTTCCACAAGTTGATATGATTCTTTAGGATCTTTAGGTGTGACGGCATCTGAGAACGGCTTGATTTGAAAAAGGGGACATTATTTTTACAGATTAATTAAAAACTACTGCATGGATTTTTATCATTATAGGGTAGATGTGTACATACACTGCCAACACACATTAATGTTCAAACAACATGTAAAAGTGAACGTTGCATCCGATGACCCCTTTAAGACCACTCTGAACACCCTAGTAACCACATAGCTACATGCTAAAACCAAACTGAAAATGGCATAACAACATCTTAAAACTACTTCAAACACTTTTTTTTGTATATTTTTTTAGTGTCACTCCTAATCTGCCCCACGTAGCGATTGAGAAACTGGTTTTTCACATGCTGCACGTGCTGTTCAGACATGAAGTGCTCAGGTTTTATTGTAAACGTTCACTGGTTTGGTCATAGCATTTAACCATCAAAAAGGGCCGAGAGACGTAACAACATGCGGTTTCCCGAGTCTTTCATTGTCCTCAGATGATCTCAGGTCTTCTCTGCATGAGATCATTGCCAGTTGTCATTTCATGAATGATTATCATTATCAAAGGCCGGTAATTCTGTTCCAACTGCATCATCTATAAGCACACGCGGGCCTGTGGATAATAGCCACCATGTGTGGAAATGCATTTACGTTATAAGGATGATGCGCAGAAGAATGAATGCAGCTGCTTTCTGGTCAACATAAAATGTATTTCTCCATTAATACAATGAATCAAGACACATCTGTTAAATTTAACGGGGGTTTCAAATTTAAATTCGCATTAAGTAACATTTTTGTTGTTAATAACAGAAATTCACTTCTATATTCTTTTTCACAGCTAGGAGTAATCAACGTTTTAAACACCGTAGTAATTGCATAGCAACATTCTAAAATCACTTTAAACACACTAGCAACCACATAGCAACAAGCTAAAACCACTCTTAACGTCTTAGTAACCGCATAGCAAAATTCTAAAACCACTATAAACGCCCTAGTAACTGCATAGCAACAAGTTTAAAAACCACCTAGCAACCACATAGCAACATGATAAAACCACTCATAATGTCTCAGCATACACATAGCAACATTTACACTAAAATCACACTAAACACCCTTGTAACTGCATAGCAAAATGCTAAAACCACTAGTAACTAAAATCCCTAGCAACATTCTAAAATCACACTAAACCCCCTAGTAACCACATACAACATGCTAAAATCACACTAAATGCCCTAGTAACTGCACAGCAACATGTTAAGACTTACTTAAACACCCAAAAACCACATATCAGTATTCTAAAACCACTCTAACAGCCTAGTAACTGCATAACATTCTAAAATCACTATAAACACCCTAGTAACCCCATAGCAACATGCTAAAACCACTCAAAACCACCTAGCAACCACATAGCAACATGGTTAAACCACTCATAATGCCCTAGTAACTGCAGGGCAACATGCTAAAACCACACACTAGTAACCACATAGCAACATTCTAAAACCACTATAAATGCCCTAGTAACCGCACAGCAACAAGCTAAAACCATCTGGCAACTACATAGCAACATGGTAAAACCAAGCCAAATGCCTCAGCATATGCATAGCAACATTCCAAAATCACACTAAACACTCTAGTAACCGCATAGCAACATGCTAAAACCACTCTAAAGCCCTAGCAACTGCATAGCAACAGTTTTAAGACCACCCTAAATGTAACCCCTCCACCCAGGTCCTACTTGCACACCGCTCCGAGCGGGTCTCGAACCCAGGTCTCCAGCATGGGAGGCAGACGCACTAACAAGAAGGCTAAAGGTTGCAACCACTAGTGTCGGTCGCTAGTGCATCTCTTGAGATCAGGGGAGTGAGGTTTTATCCACACAGCACTTACTCCCGCTGGCCTCCGTTACATAAAGACCCCAAAACCACATAGCGACATTCTAATACCACTCTAAAGCCCTAGCAACTGCATAGCAACAGTCTAAAACCACTCTAAACACACTAGCAACTGCATAAAAACAAGTAAAACCTCCTAGCAACCACATGGCAACATGGTAAAACCACTCTTAATGCCCTAGCAACCACAGGACAACATGGTAAAACCACTCTAAACACACTAGCAACTGCATAGAAACATGCTAAAACCTCTCTAAATGCTGTAGTAACCATATAGTAACATTCTAAAACCACTTTAAACACCCTAGCAACCGCGTAGCAACATTCTAAAACCACACACTAGCAACCACATAGCAATATGCTAAAATCACCAATGCCCTAGTAACTGTATAGTAACATTCTAAAACCATTCTAAATGCCCTAGCAACTGCATAGCAACAGTCTAAAATAATTCTAAACATACAAGCAATCGTATATATCAACATGCTAAAACCACACCCTAGAAACTGCATAGCAACATCCTAACACATTAACAACCACTTAGCAGTGCTAAAACCACTCAAAATGCCCGCAACTGCTAACATTTGTAGAATTTAGCAGGGGTTTCATATTTAAATTTCTATTAGTTACAACAGAAACTAGTTAACAATTTCAACAAGGCATTAAAATAATTAAGTATGTTTCTTAAAAAAATAAAATGTAAAATATTTTTCACATCATAAATCTTCAAATTATTTGCAAATAACAATAATAATAATAATAATAAAAATCATGTTTTATATGACCTTTTCAGATCTTCAGTTACATTATGAATAGCTGTGCTAACTTCTGTGTGCGGTGAGATTTGGATTGAGTCAAGTATATTCAGAAATTGCATTTGATAGTTTATTGTGCTAAGTTAATTTGGCCTCCCTTGGCTTTCCACAGGGGGTGCATTACCTCAGCTGTTATTGAAAGGTGCTAATCATTTCCTCATTAGTGGGCACACAAAACATTGAGACGCTGCCCTACAACAAAAGGTCCAACTGCCAACTCGCTAGCTCACAGGCAAACCACAAATTAATGGCATAGCAGCAGGACGCAGCATCTATATCCTGTCCCATCTAACCTGCAACCCCCCACTAATCTTTGCGGATCGTTATGGCTTTCACTAGTTTCCAGAACGTGCCTGGTCGCGGTCAGGAATTCACCTCACTTCTGTAAATTTCAAGAGGGCCAAGACTAAAATCAAGAGATGGGAAAGGGCGAGGTGACAAACCGCAGAAATCACATTCCTGCTCAGTCATAAAACTAGCCAGCTCATGTAACTTTTATATTTTGTTTATAGAGAAATAAAGTTGAATTGTGAAATATGAACTCATAAATGCACCAATATAACTGAAAGTCAGTTACAAGAAGTCGTGACTGTTGCAATTACGAAAAACTATCACAATAGTGAGATAAAAAGTAGCATTTTTAAGATATTGAATTAGAAAATTAGTTGCAACTACAAAAAAACATAAGTCGCAGTTGTGAAAAATAAAGTCACAATTATGTGAAATAGTCAAAATTCTGAGATAAAACGTTGCACTTTTAAAATATTAAGTCACAACTGTAAGATAAAAAGTTGCAATTAGAAAATAAGGCGCAACTATGAGAAATAGAAGTCACAATTGTGAGAAATAAAGTCACAATTATAAGAAATAGTCACAATGCTGAGATAAAAAGTTGCACTTTTAAAATATTAAGTCACAACTGTGAGATAAAAAGTTGCAATTAGAAACTTCTGAGAAATAAAAGTCACAGTTATGAGAAATAAAGTCGCAATTATGAGAAATAGTCACAATGCTGAGATAAAAAGTTGCACTTTTAAAATATTACATCATAGTAGTGGATTTAGAAACGTACACTTAGAAACGTACACTTAGAAACGTACGAGAAATCAATGTCGCAGTTATGAGAAATAAAGTTGCATTTACATGAAACAGTCGCATTGTGAGATAAAAAGTTGCAAATACATTTAAAAAGTTAAAAGTTATAAAGTCACAATTATAATAGCCCTAACCGTGAGATAACAAGTTGTTATTAGTAAATATGTCGCAACTACACTGTAAAAAAACAATTTGTTGAGTCAACTTAAAATTATTTGTTACCGAGCTGCCTTAAAATTTTAAGTTCAGTCAACTCAAAAAAAGTTTAGTGAACTTGAAATGTTAAGTTGTACTAAGTAACATTCAATGTAAAATTTGAACAAGCACAGCTTTTAAGTTTAACAAAACAGGTTTTTCATTTAGTCAACTTAAATATCCAATTTGTCACTTAGTACAACTTAACATTTCAAGTTGACTAAACTTATTTGAATTGACTGAACTTTTTAAGGCAGCAGGGTAACAAATTATTTTAAGTTGACTCAACAAATTGTGTTTTTGTTTTTTACATTGTACGAAAAACAAAAGTCGTAATTGTGAGACAGTCACAATGCTGAGATAAAAAGTTGCACTTTTAAAATATTAAGTCACAACTGAGATAAAAAGTTGCAGTTAGAAACTTCTGAGAAATAAAAGTCGCAGTTATGAGAAATAGTCGCATTTACGTGAAACAGTCGTATTGCAAAATAAAAAGTCACAAATACAAGAAAAACACTTCAACTGTGAAAAATAACTATGAGAAACAAAAGTCACAATTGTGAGAAATAGTTGCAATTATGAGAAATAGTCACAATGCTGAGATAAAAAGTTGCACTTTTTTAAATATTGTCACAACTGTGAGATAAAAAGTTGCAATGAGAAAATAAGCCACAGTTACAAGAAATAAAAGTCGCAATTGTGAGAAATAAAGTCGCAATTATGAGAAATACCCACAATGTTGAAATAAAGTCAATACTGTAAGAAAAAAAATTGCAATTAGACAATAAGCTGCAACTAAAAGAAATAAAAGTCACAATTGTAAGAAATAAAGTCGCAAATGCAAAAAAGTCACAACGCTGAGATAAAAGTTGCACTTTTTAAATATTACATCACCGTTGTGGGTTACAAGTTGTAATTATGAAATAACAAGAAATAAGTTGCTTTTATGAGAAATAAAGTTGCATTTATGTGAAACAGTCGCAAATACAAGAAAAATGTTGCAATCGTGAATTAGTCACAACTGTGAGATAAAAAGTTGTGATTCGAAAATAAGTCTCAACTATGAGAAACAAAAGTCGCAATTGTGAGAAATAAAATCACAATTACAAAAAAAAAACACAATGCTCAGATAAAAGTTGCACTTTTAAAATCTTACGTTACAGTAGTGGATTGTAAAGTTGCACTTAGAAACTTACGAGAAATAAATGTTGCAGTTATGAGAAATAAAGTTGCATTTACGTGAAACAGTCGCATTGTGAGATAAAAAGTTGCAACTGTGAAAAATAAAGTCACAATTATAAGAAATAGTCATAACCGTGAGATAAAATGTTTTGATTTGAAAATAAGTCGCAACTACGAGAAAATTTGCAATTGTGAGAAATAGTCACAGTTACGTCAAATAGTCACAATGATGAGATAAAAGTTGCACTTTTAAAATATTTCATCACAGTTGTGGGTTAAAGGGGTGCAATAATAAATAAGTTGCCGTTATGAGAAATAAAGTTGCATTTACGTTAAACATTTGCAATGTGAGATAAAAAGTAGCAAATACAAAGAAATGTTGCAATTGTGAAAATAGTCACAACTGTAAGATAAAAAGTTGTGATTAGAAAATAAGTCACAACTATGAGAAACGAAAGTTGCAAATGTGAGAAATAAAATCGCAATTATGAGAAACTGTCACAATGGTAAGATAAAAAGTTGCATTTTTTAAAAAATATTCAGTTCCAATGCTGAGATAAAAGTTGCAC
This sequence comes from Labeo catla, assembly GCA_012976165.1. NCBI lineage: Eukaryota > Metazoa > Chordata > Actinopteri > Cypriniformes > Cyprinidae > Labeo > Labeo catla. The sequence continues at coordinate 25,653 of VONZ01000127.1, forward strand.
TTCTGAAATATTACAGTTGTGAAAAATTGCAATTAGAAACCTACAAAAATGAAATGTTGCAGTTATGAGAAATAAAGTTGCATTTACTTGAAACAGTCACATTATGAGATAAAAAGTTGCAAATACAATAAAAAAGTTGCAACTGTGAAAAACACAATTATAAGAAATAAAATAAAAATAAAAACTTTTTAACTACAAGAACTACAATTAATTAAATACAAGAAATAAAGGTCTTTGCACACCGAGTCCAAAACTTTCATCTGTCATAAAAAAAAAAAAAATCAGATCAGGTTCAGTTTTCTGCTTTTTTGCATCCGTAGCAAGCATTTTGCAATGACTTTAAGTCAAAATTGTGAGAGATATCTTGTGAAGGTGCAATTATGAGAAGTCACAATTACATACAAAAACAAATACATTTATACAAAATACTTATAGAATCACTTTAAACTGTAATATTTAACTACGCATTTCACTACAAAAGTGTTGCCACAACTATGCAGTTTTACACATACACCATCCGAACTTTCAAACTCATTCAATAGTATTTCTTTCTTTGGAATTCTGTCATTTGAACACAAGCCACACTTAAACTCAACAGAGCGAGAAGTCTGTTTAGGCATCTGTTTGAAAAATGACTTCTCCATGCCGGCCGAGAGCGAATTTCACTGAGGAAGAGTGCATTCCACTCCCATCTTAAGTGGCCATGCCCTGCTAAATGTATCCCATGCTGCACTAGGCCTGCTGTGGCTTCCAGAGCCAGCAGAGTGCAATCAAAAGCCAAACTTCAACAACTACCAGATGGCCGAGAGCATGTTTAAATGAGACTTCCCTTTCGCGGACCACACACCTTCTAAAACAATGGTTGTTTTCTTAATGTTGCTAATATTAATGCCGGGAACATGGCGAAAATCTCCCAGAAGAACATGGCACTGTTTAGACGTTGCTCTTTTAGTGCTCAGAAGACTTAATGGAAGTCTCAGTTATGTTTCAACCTAAACGCAGTGTGTTCAACCTAAACATACCAAGTACAAACAAGGTCACATGGAAGAACAAACACTGAGAAAGCAGATTCTTTTACGTTTCAAACTCGTCTCAGATGGTTCTCCTAAAATTACCTTTTAGGAGATGGAACAGACACGGTAAGAATATAGAGGAATAAAATTAAAGAGAATACCAACTCAGATCATTTGGCCTAGAGAGAATTTGATGAGAAATGTTTGGGTTCACATTGAGATCTCTGCTGTTTAACTGGAGACTTTGTTGAAATTTTGTCTGAAACTCCAGATGAGACACATTTGGCGTCTCATCTAGAGGAGAAATATCTGAACAGCATGGGAGTGTCTCAATCACTCTCTTTTTTATCTCACTACTGCCAGAATCGCAATATTAAGATCTCATTCTCACACAGCTCACACAAAGGTGAACATATGATGCTGTAACAGTGGCCTAGCACACAATGGAAGGTGATGAACTTCAAAACGATCCCAGCGTGGGGCATCTAACAGCTGGCTGGCTTTACCCATCAGTAGAGGAACGGATCCACCCCCATCCACAAACTCCCAAACGTTGACTTCAAAGCAGCCGCCTGGGAGTCCCACAGAGGTGCCGTTCCTCCACGGCCCAGCCTGACAGGATCGCACTTGCTAATGCTAAGCAAACAGACGTTTGACTTTGTCTTTGAGCTGCATCTTATCTTGAGGCCTACAGGATAGTAAAGTCTGGAGAGCTCTTCAAGATCTCAATTTCTCCCAGACGCTGAATGAAAATCCAAATGGAAACTTTGGAGACTTGTTGCAGGAATCTTTCGCACAGGAAGTCAGATGTTCCTTCTGAGAAAAAGATCTCACGTTTCTTCTCTCAAGCTCCATTCAGTATGAGCTGAAACATTTCTCACCAAATTCCTCCAATTACTCTGCCAACTCTTGAGAAGTCTTCTGAGCAACAAATCTCTCCTGTAAGAGCCAGTGATTTTTCCCAAACAAAAGGATTATGTATGTGAACAATGTCAAATACAACCACCAAATCTCTGGTTGTATATTCCAGGCTATTTGCACACTTTATTTCCTTGCGATTGTGCTTGGTGTTCTACGTATGTTTGCACTAGGGTGTTAGTGGGTTTGATGCGCCAGTTTCCTGCATAGTTTTGAGGACACAGGCAAACACAGCTGGCCACCTGATTGACTCTTAGCAAAACTGACCCTTTTACAAAATGCCGCCAAACGTGACCACACAAGTGCAAATCTAGGGGGAGGAAGGGTAGAATGGTTTTTGGACCTATTTTGATGTCTATTTTTATTAATGTTGTTCCTAATGAGTCTAAAAGCTTGGCTCTGAGCAATCGGTATCACTCGAGGCTAGGTGAAAAAGTACAGATTCCTATACTAAAGCAGTAAAAACGTGAATCCACAAGCACTGACCTTTCATTCCTCTGCTGTGAGGTACATGCGTTAAAAACAGCTGCAGGAAACGCCGTAGACCGTGGGTACAGGTAGGATGTTCTGGTTACCGAGTTGTCGAGCATCTGTTCTTCCCGTCCGTAATGATATTCCAGGCTGTCCATCCATTTGTCCAGGGTACACCTGCTTTACTTGATTTTCACACCCATAAAAGAGGCTGTTTGGTGCTGTTTCCACAGCGGTTTGTTGGCTTGAGCTGAAACTAGTCATTTAGGGCCGTTAAGCATTATCTATCAAGGGTGCTATTAGAAACCCTTGAGTTTCAGGGTCATGCTATTGTCCTCGAAAGTACTAGGACCAGCATTTGAACCAAGAAAACCAAGATATAGTACTTACCCCAAAAATTTCAGTCAAGTACTTTCATTGCAAACTTGGGAAAGTTTGAGTTTGAGACCATGTTAAGATCTCTTCTGAAACTCTAGAGGTATGTCGCTAGATTAGCAGGGTATTTTTTCTCAGCAGGAGACTTATGCAAAAGCATCTCCATTTTATCTCACTACCATCTAGGCAAAACATACTCTTTCCTATAGGAGGTTCATACTTTCAGAGCCCAGCTATGCTACTCCCTTTAAGGAACTTCCTCCAGTGGCATTATATAACCCACTTAGTTTGCAATATCTCACAGCTTTAGCTTGGTGCGTTGGAAAAGAAACTTCTCCATGTTTGCTTATAAGGGCTCTTTGCATGATTTGTGACGCCGTTTTCACCTCAGCCATGAGGGGGTTTGGTGGCCACTGGCTGGGCCATATTTTCTGGGTCATTTTCAATGTAAACAACCAGCGCTGGAGCGACTGAGATGGGGAACCGCTGTGCAAATAATCTGAGATCTGGAGCACATCCAGGTTTATTATTGCTGAACTGAGTGGCTCACTGGTTCTGTCTTTCTCAAAGGCTCAACACCACCCTCAGGACACAATTAGATGATATCGCACACAAGTGCAAGGTAGACATAGTTGATGAGCCACTAATATCATTAAATACAAGGTGAGAACTCGCAATGCAGAAGCCTTTGACAAAAGCTTCCCCGCAAAGAGTTAACTTCTGCGTAATGGAGGTAGAAGACACTTACACGCTATCTCTCTGGACTTAAGAGAGGAAATAGGTGAGGATTAGATTCTCAGCAGGACTTTGTGCATGGTCTACAGCAAACTATAGTCAAAGCATATCAGGGTTCTTCTGTTACACGACTGAAAACCAAAAATGGCCTTACCTGAAACCTGATATCCACTTTTGCTCACAAGTTTGCCCAGGTTTTTGGGACTGCACACTGAGGGTGCTTCTACCACAGTGGGAAACATGCTGACAAAACCGTTTCACAAACAGAACCAGGTGTTTCAAGGCTGAAACGTTGCAAGAACATTGCAGATTTTATGAATTATCACTGGAACACACTTACATGACAAGTTTACAGTCAGGTTAAACCAAAAACGAAGACAAGTCGGTTCCCTGGAGCGCAAGGCGCCCTGTTCACTTGGGCATGGATTTGCGTTATCAAGACGTAGCCACAAAGATCAGCGTTCTCCACTCTTCGTAATTAACCACAGATGTGAAAGTTTCACCCAATGAACCTAGAAGTGCACATCCGATCTGTAAAAGATTAATGACCAAATTAAGTGAGGAGTCAAAGTGGTTTTTCATTCTATGCATGAATGGTGTTTATCTAAATGAGTCTGCGGTTTTTCTGAGGGTGTGGGGTGAGTGGGGATGTGTTTTCTCCGGAGTGGAGATCTGTTGAGATGGACTGTGATAAACCACCGAAGCAGAGAATTTCTAATCAGGACCGGATACTCAGCAACCTCATGACTTTCCACGGATGTTTCCGAAACGGAAGGCAGCTGTCCACGGTTTAGCGAGGTGCGTCTTGAGTAAACCAGCTCAGACGGGCTTCCAAGATGTTGCTGCATCACGTCTGATGATCTACAACAAATTCAAATGAGCGTTAGTGCATATTTAAAGACACAGTACAGCCACAAATGCTCAAAATCATCACATACTCACCAGCAGGTTCAAAAGGAAGTATTTTGTAGATATCCAAGTTGCTCTTTTCCAGACAGTGAAAGGCAAGAGAATGGATTCTGTCAAGTCTTAAGTTGCATGTGTATATTTGTAGCAAAATTATCGATTTTTCTTTTACGCCAAAAATCATTAGAATATTAAGTAAAGATTAGTTCCATTAAGATATTTTGTAAATTTCCTACCATAAACATATCAAAACTTAATTGTTGATTAGTTATATGCATTGCTAAGAACTTCACTTGAACAACTTTAAAGGTGATTTTCTCAGTTTTTTTTTTATTTTTTTGGACCCTCAGATTCCAGATTTTCAAATAGTTGTATCTTGTGCCAAATATTGTCTTATTCTAACAAACCATACAACAATGGAAAGCTTGTTTATTCAGCATTCAATTTCGAAAAATTGACACTTATGACTGGTTTTGTGATCCAGGGTCACATTTATTCAAAGACTTATGAATATAAGTCAAAATTTTAGTGCAACTGGTAGTGCAACTTACTTTTTATGATTCATAACCTGATGCAAGTCTTAATGCACAGATCTGATCTTTTGACCATATCCGATTCTTTGGCACGTCTGTTTACATTCACTTTAGACACGACTGGTATCCGATATCTGTGTTTACATTAATTATTACATTTTTAGCATGGACAACAGCTGTCATGGATGTTTTGCCCTACAAAATCTGACTGAATGGATAAAGACCAGAAAATAACAGTAATTGGGGCCCAAGCATCCGGTGGTGCAAGACAATTTACATCTGATATGGGTTTCTTAAGTGGATGTGGCAAAAGGCTTGATAGCGCCACCTATAAAATTAACGAAGTGAAATTCAGTAGACACATGTAACACACCAATACCCACAAAAAATACCCCCGGTACAAAGTCTGAAACCCAATACACTGTTTAAAAAAATAATAATAATAATTATTGAGTCAACTTAAAAGATTTTGTTACCCTGCTGCCTTAAAATTTTAAGTTCACTCTACTCAAATAAGTTTAGTCAACTTGAAATGTTAAGTTGTACTAATTCATATCTTAGATAATTGAGTTGACTAAACTAAAAATTTGGTTTGTTAAACAAAAGCTGGGCTTGTTACCCAGCTGCCTTAAAATTTTAAGTTGAATCATCTCAAATATAGAAGTTGTCACTTAGTACAACTTAACATTTCAAGTTGACTAAACTTTTTTTGAGTTGACTGAACTTAAATATTTAAAGGCAGCCAGGTAACACATTATTTTAAGTTGACTGAACAAATTGTTTTTTACAGTGTAGTAAGTCTGTTATTTTGAATTTTCTTTGCAAGGCGTTGTATTTAAACAAACTCTTAGAGATTAACACAGATCAACACCAAATTTGGTCAGTGTAATCTAAAGCCCTTAGTGATGTTTAATTGCGAAGATACTGAATTTTCGTTGACGGCGTGTTCGTGGCGGCCTGACAAACTTAGATGTTTCGCCATGAAACGGGAAGTTGTTATAATTCAGGCATACAATATCTGATCTGTACCAAAATTTACATGTTTGATAAGAGTCCTGTCCTGAACACATGCACATATTCATTTATAGTCATAGCGCCACCTGCTGGCAACAGGAAGTGGCCTGTTTTATACTCTAACAAACTCCTCATAGAGATTTACTGACATCAACATTATATTTTGGTCAGTCTAATCTAAAGGCCTTTGCAATGTTAAATTGCAAAGATCTTGAGTTTTCGTTAAAGGGTGTGTCCGTGGTGGCCTGACAAAGTTAGATGTTTCACAGATCTGCACACATTCTTCACACATTCGATAAGAGTCCTGGCCTGAACAGATCTAAAGGCCAATATTCTGTTATAATCGTAGCGCCACCTGCTGGCAACAGGAAATGACTTGTTTTATGCTAACTTAAACATGCAATGTCCGATCTGCACCAAACTTCACATTTTTTAAGTAAGAGTCCTGGCCTGAACACATCTAAAGGCCAATATTCAGTTATAATCATAGCACCACCTGTTGCCAATAGGATATGTCATATGTTTTTGCACATATTGCATTTGGAAGTGGCCCAGATCAGATAAAAAAAATCAATTCTTATGTGGATTTTTGTGTTTACATGTGTGCAACAAATTGCAATCTGTTTCACATGTGTGCAAAAAAATCCGATCTTTTGTGCCAGTGTAAATGCAACCTAATTTTGATGGGTCACTTCTGAATGTACATGTGCAGAAAAAACTCACCAACTCGAGGCATTTCAAGAGATAAGTTGCTCAAATTTTTAACAGAGTTGCCAGGATTCCTTCCTACCTGCATATACTGTATGATTTGAACTGTTTATCTCTGTTTCAATGTACAAAGTACACAACGTAAATAGAGCACCACTTAAAATAAGTAATGCATTTGAGCGTTAACGAGTTCAAGTCAAAATACCGTCAGAACGTACACATCTTTAGGTTTCGCTATGACTGTTGCAGCAAATTCCTGCCGTTTCTTAGATTCCCATACGACAGAATGCTTTATGCGTGCTCGAGAGTGCAAGACACGGTACATCTGAAATCCATTAGCACGGGGTGCAGTTCACAAGCAGACGCTCCATGCAGTTCTATTGGAATTCCATCTCGTTGCCAAATCCCTTTTCTTCCTTTACGCGACATTTCTAGCTTTGCGGAGTTGCCTTCTGGGAACTTTCTACATGTCCCAGTGAGTCTAAAACTCACCCATCTCTGTCTCTTCAAATTCGAAGGAAGCAATCTATAAACATCACATTTAACATGCTCTATCAATGCAGGAGCCATTCTCACGTGTGCAATTCCCATTTTAAAGTCTCGAAGGCACGTGATGGTGTTTGGCACCGGTGCACGGTTTTGTTTTCCCTGTTTTATGGGATGACACAGTCTTGCAGGTTGAAAACATCTTGCGTTTGTCCTCCTTTCTGCTTTTGATGTTGTGCATTCTTACCTCAATACATCACTGGAGGTCTACAGCTGCCTCAGAGGAAGGTGAGGTCAGCACTGCTGAAATATATAAAAAAGAACAAGGTGTTTGAAAGAACAAAGCTCTTGTGGTGTAAAAGCACCAGAAATTAGAATGACGTAAGAGCCACTTCCCAAAATAGCGATGAGTTTAGAGCTCCTCTGATGTTTGGGGGAAATGAACAGAATGAAACTCAAGGACTTTATAGGAGATTTAATGGCGGATTCTTTCAACCAATGACCACAAATTTCCTCAGCTCCTCATTTATTCGTCCTTGTGTCGCTCCAAACCCCTTTGGCTTTTGTGGAGCGCAAAATAAGACGTTTAGCAGAATATGTTTGCGTTGTTCTTTTCTATACAAGTAAAACTTATACTTAAAGATGCATTAATTTCTACTGTCAAGTTGATTCTTTCATGGTTCTTTTCACGCCAGACCGCAGGGATGCAAACAGGGAGCATCTCAAAACTGAGTCATGCTCCACCCTGACCCCTGTGGGTCGCCACCACAAACCCAGATCTGAAAGCAGTCCAAACTTCATTTAGTGACTCAAGGCTTTACAACATCCGTTCCTTGTGTCAAGGCTAAAATGTCAAATTTCTGGGCATCCATTACCTAATAGATACGGAGCTAGACGTGTCTGTCAGAGAAGAAACTCTCAGGAACCTGAAGATATATAGTTTGCACAGAACTAATGTGCATAACGTTCCCCATGTGGCTTGAATCAAACGTCTTTCCAGAATAAATGACAGGGGTGTCTCGCTTCGGCCTCAGTTGTGATGCTCTGAGACGCACCGATAACAGATTTCAGCTGAGATCGTTCGTATATAAGGACGTATAGAAGTATCTAGTTTCCTAAAAGATGAAGCTCACAAACTCTTGGGGTTTCATCAAGCTCAAGGAAACTTTTGATATGTGAGCTTTACAAAATGGATAGTTTCTCAGTTTCTCGGAATCTACATTATTTTTTCTTTCATTCTTTGATATAATATTTGCTTATAATGAGGAAAACATCTTGCACAGATATTATACTGAATTCATGCTTTTAAAAGATGTATTAAATTGTTGAAAAGTGACAGAATAGACATTTATGTCACAAAAAAATTTCCATTTCAAATAAATGCTGAACTTTCTATTCATCAAATCATCCTGAAAACATTAAAAGTATCGCAATTTCTACAAAAATATGAAGCAGCAACTGTTTTCAACATTGATAATAATCAGAAATGTTCAGAATTATTTCTGAAGAATCATGTGACAGACTGTAGTAATGATGCTGAAAATTCAGTTTGGAATCACAGGAATAAAATACATGTTAATATATAGCCATATAGAAAGCAGTTACTTAAAATTGCAATAATATTTCACAATATTGCTATGTTTACTGTATTTTTTTTTATCAAATAAATGCAGCCTTGGTGAGCAGAAGAGACTTTTAAAACAACTTTTTCTTTTAAATCTTACCAACCCTAAACTTTTGAACAATACTGTAGATGACAAAGCACAACAAAAGCAAGCGAACAAGACAAAAACAGCAACAGCAGCATAAATAAAGTTAGCAAACACCAATCCAGTCATCCTATAGCAATAACCACATCATTTATCACACTGCAATGCATGCTGGGAGATCGTGGAATCCTAACAAACTGTCTGTTTAGGCTAGACCACATTTATTTTTGCTCTAACTTCTAACTCTAACATTTTTCTTCTATGACTCATAAGGTCTCGTATAAAATGCGATTCTTGTTTATACAATGCATTGTGTTGCTGAAACATGGTGTTCTTTTAAAAAAGAAAGACGGAGATGCAAAGCCGAACCCAATCAAAGCGGCATTGACAGGATTAATGGAGGAGTAAAACAGGGGCTCCTCGATGAGACCAGAACCGTATTAAAAACAACTGGATCATCATCTGGTTTATGCAGGATTTGTCATTTCTCATAAACAAACCATCTCTAGAAAAGACTCCAGCCGTAGCATAACACCACCTCGAATCCTGCTTGTGATTATTGCCTCTCTAACAAACAAGCCGACAGAAACACGCATATTTAATTAAAAGCGTTGTTTATAGTATCTTGAGAACATGTACTGAGAAATATTTGGTACGTTTTTTAAATTCTGGCCTCTAAATATGACAAAAATAGCAATATGGCACATAATTTAAGGAGTTGTTAAAAGAATAGTTCTTCCAAAAAGGAAATTTTGCTAATAATGTACTCACTCTCAAGCCATCCAAGATGTAAATGAGTTCATTCACTAATGGATGTGAATGGGAGCCATCTGAATGAGAGTCCAAACAGCTGATTAAAACATCACAATAATCCACAAGTAATTCACACCACTCCAGTCCATCAGCTAACATCAAGAAGACAAAAGCTGCACATTTGTAACAAACAAATCCATCAAGACTTTTTTTAAAACTTCAAACCATTACTTTTGGACAAGATATGAGTCCATAATGCATAATAATTAGAAAAAAGTCTGTCTTTTGTTGTCCTCTCATATCAAAATCCACCCACATATTTGTTTAGAGCTGTTTTAGCTTGTAAAATCAGTGCTTGATCTGTGCAGATTTCTCTCCTGATTTAGACCAGAACATATTTTCACTGGAGGAAGAGTTATTATGCGCTATGGTTTTGAGAACATTATTAAAGGAATAGTTCACTCAAAAATGGATATTTGCTGAAAATGTACTCACCTTTAGACCATCCAAGATGTAAATGAGTTTGATTCTGCATCAGATTTGGAGAAATGTACAGTAGCATTACGTCACTTGCGCACCAAAGGATGTGAATGGGTGCCGTCAGCATGAGAGTCTAAACAGCTTATAAAAACATCACAATAATCCGCAAGTAATTCACACCACTCCAGTTCATCAATTAACATCTTGAGAAGACAAAAGCTGCACATTTGTAACAAACAAATCCAGCAAGATTTTTAAAAAAACTACAAACCATTGCTTTTGGCCAAGATATGAGTCTGTAATCCATAATAATGCTTCCTCTAGATGGTCTAACATCTTGAAAAGCCAAAAGCTGCGTGTTCGTAAGAAATCTATCATTGACACATTTTTAAACTTCAACTCATTGCTTCTGGCCAAAATACAAGTCTGTAATCCATATTAATGCTTTCTCCAGTAAAGAAAGTCCATCTCTTGTTGTCCTCTCATAATCAAAATCCATCTGCATATTTGTTTAGAGATGTTTTGGCTTGTAAACACTGCTTGATCAGTGCAGACTTCTCTCCTGATTCAGATTTAGACCATCCAAGATATAGACGAGTTTGTTTCTGCATCAGATTTGGAGAAATGTAGTATTGCATCACTTGCTCACCAATGGATGTGAATGGGTGTCATCAGAATGAGAGTCTAAGCAGCTGATAAAAACATAACGTTAATGACTTAACGCCTTGAGAAGCCAAAAGCTGTGTGTCTGTAAGTAACTTCAACTCATTGCTTCTGGCCAAAATACAAGTCTGTAATCCATAATAATGCTTCCTCCAGTAAAAAAGTCCATCTCTTGTTGTCCTCTCATATCAAAATCCATCATGAAGACTAATTTTTGACCTCTGGCTAAAAAACGAGTCTGTAATCCTTAACGGACTTGTATTTTAGCCAGAAGTGATGGTTTGAAATTAAAAAGGTCTTAATGATGGATTTGTTTCTTACAAACATGCAGTTTTTGGCTTCTCAAGGCATTAATTGATGGACTGGAGTGGTGTGGATTACATGTGAATTATTGTGTGTTTTTATCAGCTGTTTGGACTCTCATTCTGACGGCACCCATTCACATCCATTGGTGAGCAAGTGACGTAATGCTACATTTTTCCAAATCTGATGAAGAAACGGACTCATCCACATCTTGGATGACCTGAGGGTGAGGACATTTTCAACAAATTGACTAATCCTTTAATGTCTAGAGAACAAGATGTTTGCTCCAAACACTATGAGTAAAAGTAACAGTGATGCTTACTAAGCAAGCGCAGCTAATAAGGAAAGTATTACATTAATCGAAAGCAGACCGTGTTTATGATTTTGTAAGTTTGCAATTCCCAGGACAGTCACGAGATTAGTCACTCGTTCTTCATTGTCTTCCTGGAAAGACTCTGGATGTCGCATCCTCTTTGGGACGCAAACATACTGTTCAACACAAACTGTCAGATGTTGAGGGAGAGTCAAAAGGAAAGGGAAAGCGGGCTCAGCGCACAATGTGGTTCTGTTTAGGGGAGAGCCGCGTGGGTCTCGGAGAAAGACGTCTCTGCCAAGAACATTGCTCCTATCTCATTCCACTGCGTTTGCTCCAAAGACGAGGGGGATCGGAAAACACGCTGCAAATCATTGCTAGCACTAAAAGCCTATGGACGTATTTTACATGACGTAGGCGATGTGCTCAAACGCAGTTACATGCTATTGCTGATTTCTTCAATTAACTTTTACGACATTGGGAACTAACGTATTTTAACCGAATCTCCCACGTTTTTTACTTGCTGGGGGATAAAACAAGCTCAGTAAATGCAAGAGTGATGAAGGCCATTCTTGAAATTGCTTAGACAACAAAGGCATCTATGTTTTTCAAACCTGCTAACATAGTTTCAACAATGTTGTCACTTGCATTTGGGTTGCGCTCAGCTGTTTGACCACCCAGGTGGCGCGTCGTCCCAAACAGCCAATTAAAATTTGGCAAGACTGAGTGAGAAAACAAAGCTTTTCATCTTGTTTGGCTAACACAGGATTATTTACCCTTCCAATATGATGACAACGTGTCGAGAGTGAATGATCAGCTTTAGTTTGACTTTTGAGTCATAGCAATGTAGTATGTTTTACTTTAACTGTAAACGTCAACTTTTTTTGTTGTCTTTGCATGTGTGTGGAAACAAAGTCTGTGTAAATCATACCAAATACTAAGACTATTTCAAATGTACAGTTCATCATTTTCCTCAAATTGTTGTGTTGACAGTATAAATGGTCATGATACATTTTTGTGTGCAAAAACATGCAAAATAAAATTAACATATAAGACAATGTAAAACTTTTTCCAGTTGAACTTTTCAACTAAACTGTTGTGAGAAAATGTAAAACAAAAGCATTTTTTACTATATATATGCAATCAATATAATCAATATATACATACATATATATATATATATATATATATATATGCAGTTTTATGTGGCATTAAAAACATATGTATAAGTTACAACAAAAACTTTTTATTTTCAATTTTATAAACAAGATACTTTTTTTTGCAATTTATACTGCCAATAATATATTTACTAATTTCATTTTTGTCTTAGTATATGTTGACTTTACAAAGTTTATTTCTATACCATGTGAAAAAAAGAAAATCATATACATTTATAGCATTTAGTTGTATTATATATACACACTACCAGGCAAAAGTTTTTAAACAGTAAGATTTTTTTTTTTTTGCTCACCAAGCCTGCTTTTATTTGATCTAAAGTACAGCAAAACAGCAAAATTTTGAAATATTTTTATTATTTAAAATACCTATTTTCTATTTGAATATATATTAAAATGTAATTTATTCCTGTGATCAAAGCTAAATTTTTTGGCATCATTAATCCAGTCTTTAGTGTCACATGATCCTTCAGAAATCATTCTAATATTCTGATTTGCTGTTCAAGTATATTTAAACATTTTGTTTTTATTATTATTATAAATATTTTGAATAGTTAAGTATAATTGTTTAATATTATAATTTTTAAGTAATTATAAGTATAATATTTTGTTAAAGTGAATGATAGTGATGATAAAGACATTTATTTTATATTTTATATATTTATTTATGTTACAAAACATTTCTGTTTCAGATAAATGCTGTTCTTCTGAACTTTATATTTATTAAACAAATCTGAAAAATTCTACTCAGCTGTTCAAATCAGAATATTAGAATGATTTCTGAAGGATCATGTGACTGGAGTAATGGTGCTAAAAATTTAGCTTTGAAATCACAGGAATAAATTACATTTTAAAATATATTTAAATAGAAAACAGCTATTTTAAATAGTAAAAAATAGTTTTTACTGTTTTTGCTGTACTTTGGATCAAATAAATATAGGCTTTACATAGTTTCTGATGTTTATATAGCATTTACATTGTTTTCATTGCTACAAACCTATTAATTGCTATTATTTTTCACGTCAGGTATAAAAAAAAAAAAAGTTGTCTCATGATTGTTGTAGCTTTCTTGTGTAGGCCTATCCTGCCTTTTCAAACCCAAGCAAATCAGTTAATCAGTCCGCCTCATTATTACATCAGTGATTACAAAGAACAATCCAATTGTTTCTACAGCAGGAGACATTTTACAAAAGCTCTAAACCACATACTTAGCTTTTCTCTTTCTTTCACTCTTTCAGTCCTGTAAATAATGGTTGGTTGCATTGCAGGGGGACAGTCAGTGGGTTCAAACCCCCTCCTCTGTGGCTCTTCGACCAAAGCACCTCCCCTCGACCTATCAGGGTAATTCACTTACTTTTTTCTTTCGCACAAGCGCTATGCAGTTTTCCATTCAGGGGAACATATCCCGTGACAATAACGGACTCCTCCAGGCACTCCAAGACATCTGAGGTAATTCTGCTTCAATATGCTGATTATTTACGCACGGATTATTTGCATCAGTTTCAACATATTGCAGCGCGATTTTAACCTTAAATGTGGGAAAAACGAATTTAAGGACGATTAGGCAGTTGGCTACTTTGTAAAAATCAAACTGAGGAAAAAAAAACTCTTGGTAACGCGACCGGCGTTTTATTTCCCTGCAGTCTGTTGACCGGCTAACTCATTTAAAACTCTAAACTATTATTCTGGCTCACGACTGATTAGAAAAAAAATGTTTAAAGATGAAAAACGTTTGTAAGGTTTAGAAACACGACAAAAGTAACTTGAAAAGAGATTAAACTTTGAGTTAAACTTAAAACAGTCGGTTAAATACAGTTTAAACGATTTACAATTGCAAATATCCATTTGATATTCGTTAAAATACACTAAAACGCAACAAGTACACTTATTATCAACAGAATATTGGAACTCAGTTAATAAAATCGCGAAATCTCTCGTAAAGTGTACATAGCAAGCGCGTTTACCTCAGCAAACTCAACTCTTTTTTTCTAACGACTTTTTTTTTCTTTTCTTCACAAAGGAAACGCTCACGTGCCGTTTTTTTAACGTCATAATTAAGGTACAAGATGTCGAATTGTGTCACCGTGTCTGACGTCATTAACAGCGGAAAAGCGGACGATGTAATTCATAATGATAAGGCTTCGAAAGATGATTGTTGTCACTGATGTTTTTTTTCTTTGTTCGCGCCGCGTTTAGCACCGCCCACCTGAAAACTCCTCAAACTTTCCCTCTCAGATTTACCAGAGCTGTCAAATTCAAACGAACTTAACTGAATTCATCATCATTTTCCCATAAAACTACCGCCAAACAGACGCGTTTTAATTTTAAATAATAATTTTGTTAGTCAATTTTGCAGATATTCCCATCAAAGCTATATCAAAATATACGCTTTATCAGGATATTAATGCATGTATTTATACTGTAAAAGATTGCTGTGCTCATTGATGTTTTTTCTTCAATGTTCACATCGCAATCAGACCCGCCCACTTGTAAACTCTTCAAACTTTCCTTCTCAGACTTACTAGACCTGTCATCTTAAATGGTGTACTGTAATTTAACGAACTTTATTATTGCAATCTTCTCATTTAACCAGCTTTGATGTTGGCAGTATTCATTAGCGAACACTTCTATCAAAAACGGCTTACAGTGAAATAAAGGTATATATTATAATCAGCGTATAATAAAAGTCTTTGTTAAAGAATGTCCTTATTAAGCAGTTCGCCCACTTTGCAGAGGTTTAACGCAAATATATCTTGCTGAAAAGAAATCTGTAAAATCTCACTGTTGTTTTGCCACCCCCCTGAAGTTGAAACCAGTTTCTGCCATGGTTTTAAATCTTCGGAGGCCCATTATTTACCCTAAAATCTTATTTTTAATGAGCCGTTTGAGGACAAATCCAGGAGTCCAGTCTTGGCCAAGAGTTGGTTATTTCTACAGCGAATGCACACTGAGACAGTCTAAGTGGGCCTGTAAAAGGATGCAAGCTGGCGCTTAAAGAGCCATACGGTTTGCTTGGAATAATACTACACTTTATAAAAAACTCCATCATCGACCGTGGGCGACTTAATAGCTAAATTTATGAGTGGGCGCATTTGTTCGTATGTTCACTGTATGCGCCAAATAGGCTAACCAGTAAAGGGAATGAAAGTAAAGGTATGCATTTTGTCTTCTCTTTTTTTAGCCTTCAGCCTGGAGTGCTCTTGGATCACAAGCTTCTGAAGAGCTCATTGGAAAGGAAGAGTTTTATTGCGGGTGAGGCACGTTTAACGACGCTTCAGGAGTCGCACAGCAGGGGCCAATGGGAGTGTGGAAGCTGGCCAAGGTGGTGCTCGGATGGGCCGTGATCTGGTGGGCCGCGGTCCTTTCGGCGCAGGCGCAAGGAGATGGAGACATCCAGGCCAGTCGATTCACTGGAAAACCTGAGGGGGAGGTGCAACAGAGGGTCCGTCGGAGAGGCCAGGAGTCCCTCAGGGGGTAAGAGTTTTTTCAGTCACGTCCTGCTCCTGTTCTCTGTCAGTTTCATTCTTGAAGTGGACATTCTAATGGCTTCACCATATGAGGCAGAGGGCTTAACTCAACTTTTATTACCAGCAGTACAGTATATTCATTTGGGGGTTGGTATATCTCATCCTTATAGGTTGAATTTAAAGCTAGCATTATCTTTAAATGCACTTTTTTAATGCAGTAGATTTATGTTGCAACCTGCTGTGCTTCTTGGGTTAGAGCCAAACTGGGTTGAAACCACGATTGGTCCCTTACAAAGCAACGTATGGGATAGAGCCAGCTGCAGAAGTGTTGTGAATATGCTGTAAAGGAATTTTAAGTACCGAAATGCCTTGGTATGTTGGACATGACAACAGGACTGTCATTTCCTGCTGATAACTTAAGCTGTTGAAAGATTGTTTGGTTATTGTAAATTTTACGTCTAGAAAAATGCATGGTGTTTTTAGGTCTCTAGTTGAAAATTGAGTAGTGATAGATATTTTTCATGATAGATAGATATTGCATGATAGATATTTTTCTACGCCCTCCAGTGTCTCTCAAACTCAACATCTCCATTTGTCTCCACAAAGGCAAAGCTGTGTATTTTTTTAATTTTTGGGAAAACAATGGCTGTTTTGTGCCGTGCGGCTCTCATATGTTCTAGGCAGTTGTTCCAATCATGCTCTCATCTGTACTTGCTTATAACTCTCCTGCAAACTGCAACAGGAAATGAGGTATTCTGATTACTCAGGGGGTCTCCAACAAGGGACATTTGTTTTCAAGCTGGAGGTGAGAAAGAACATTTCACAACAGAGATATGTCTCTAATTCTTGGATCCTTATTGAATCAGGAAAGGGTCTTTTGAGTTAAGGTCTGAAACCAATCTGGCAAGGCCAAACAGACATTTTGAGGACTGTGGTTAACGATCCACTTGAGACTGAAGTTCAGAAACAAAAGGGCCGTTCTGTACGTGCACACCAGTACCAGAAGCAGGAGCCTGTATCGTACTCAAACATTAGTTAACTGAACACTATGGCCAATTTTCCAGGTAAACTAAGAGGGAGTCTCTGATCCGGTCAGTGGAGCAGAACCATGTGGCACCGAGTCAATTGAGAAATGTGCCCTTTTGAGATCACATGCTAAACACAAACTATCCCAAAGGGATGTAGGGACTTGCACGGCTTCTAGATTGCTTCCCGTCCAACTGTTCCCCAAACTTAAAGACCCTTATTACAAATGTTGTAGTCTTAAAGAGAGGTTTTAATCACCACCAAGCACCATTTATAATCCTATTTAACATACCAACACGGTGTAAGGACGTCCCTTAAGAACACTGATTATAATGATGTTGTGCGAAAACGCGCATTTGATCTACTGCCGACCAATCAAGCCAAGTTATTCTGGGTCAGACGGTTTAAAAGAGCTGCAGTAGGATTTGCAGCTTACTGGCTCTCCTTGCTAAACGCAATTTGGCCGTCAGACTTGAGGAGTCTGATCACATTGCATTTAGGGGCCCCTTAAA
Source organism: Labeo catla (assembly GCA_012976165.1). NCBI lineage: Eukaryota > Metazoa > Chordata > Actinopteri > Cypriniformes > Cyprinidae > Labeo > Labeo catla. Next base: position 43,213 of record VONZ01000127.1, read on the forward strand.
TGAAGGTAAAGTCTGGGCAACTGCTGTAAAAGCAATGGTCCTGGGGTGAGAATATGATTACGTGGTTCTCAATGCCAACCCTGATAAGTTTCGTGCTCAGGGTAGATGTTTTTAGAAGTCTTGCTGGCTTGGCCAGGGTTTCTCTTCATTTGTGTCTCCGAGGCAATGTCAGCTCCACTAGACTCCAAAGATGGGCTCCAGTTCTTCCAGAACGCTTTATGTTTGTATCCCTAGACAGACTGAGTTCTTTGTCTTGGATTTATACTCTTTTAACAGTCAGAAGTACATGCCAGTCTAAAGGAAAACAATCCTTTTTGGATCCCGAGGAGATTACTACAAGCCAACAATGTTTTGTTGTGAAATTGTTCTTCGTGGAAATACATTTATAAGTTTAAGAACAAAAAATATGGCCTATGGGGCTTACTTATTTTTAAGGGACCCCACAAGAAAAAAAACAGAAAAGCACTATGTTTTCTTCTCTTTTCAGTGGGGATTGTCATCTAACCAGTGGAAAGGAAGACGTAGATCTGATAAGTGTATCCTTATGTGTGCATAATAGCATGCCCAGAAATTCTTATCGTCTTATCAAATGCGCTCATTGTATTGTACCAAACAAGAAAAAACACAACAGCTAATTGCCTTCTGTTGCTTTTTCCCCGATACCATCAGTCGCTCCAGATCTCCGAAGTGTCTTTCGGACCAGAAAGTGACAACATTCCCACATGGGACTTGTGCAATGGGCATTAAAATCATATGGAGCGACCCCCTCCTTCCTCATTGCATTAAAAGTGTGTAAAGTCTAGACAGCAGTGTGATTGGAGTTCATTAGGGTCAGGGGCTTAAAACAGGCCAAGTTGGACTTGGAAAGGCCGTAGAGATCCAGAGGCTTTACACATGGGATCTTTATAATGTTAAAACAACCGTGCCATTAGCTCATTGGCTCTGGAGTTAGAAGCAATCCTGGGGGCTGGGAGCAGATGCCTCTAAGTTGACCCTTAACCTCTTTAGGACTGGTAGCTGGTGGGATGGAGTTGTGCTATCTTTGTCTGCACCCAAGAGCTCCCGTTAAGTTTTTATGACCTCACCGAGAACTGGCCAGAGGCCGTCAAAGCATCCTGATTTCCTATCTCAGTCTTGTCCTGACCTTTCGCCTAACTGGAATTCCGTTTGTGAGGGGATCTCAAAGGTCGTAAAGTTGAGCTGCTTTATCTTGAGATCGTTGGCAAAGAATTGCTTGCAAATCTCTTGCCCGAGGACTGGTACCCCTGTAAATGAAAAAGGATTTGACCTAGTGACGTGAAATGAATTGGTCCATTTAGCTGAAGGAGTCATATGGTCTTGGACAAGGTATTTGCCTTGTAGCAAAGAACCCGGTACCAATTTATATCTCTCTTTGAGATGCTGGTTCATATTCAAGTTGTTGGGTTTGGTAAATGTTCTTCATTTAGTAGTGGTAAACAGACTGTGCTGAAACTAATACGTTTAGTAGTTTGCACATGGATTGCATGATTGCTACACTACTTCATAACCACCCAAAGCAGTATTCCAGCTTGGAGAAGTGCGAACGCACTGAAAAGCCTAAAATTTAAGAAAGAGGAGATTGGTTTGCGTGCAGGGATAACCTTCCTGGCATTATTCTGCAAGAGTTTCAGACTTGATTTTTCAGGCTCCAGTTGAGAAATAAGACTCTCCGGTCCCACATTGCTGATAATTTATCATCTTCTGGCCTAATTTCCGCTGCTGCTTTTGTTTTCAGCGGCCCACCTCCCAACCCCCCAAACTTTTCACTTCCACTTGTTTTCTTTACCTCCCACTGATTCGTGCCCTTTTCCCAGCATTTTCCGTTTTCGTCTTCCAACATCTAGCCCTCTAGTCTTTCTGGCCCTCCACATCTCTCTTGGTTTCTGCTGTTAGCGGTTGTGTCGTCTGGCAATGCGGTTTAAAATCCATCAAAAGATTCAAACTACAGCTGGTCGTTCCCAGGTGACTGACATTTGTAAACATAGCGACTTGTAGAGGAAAGGAATTTATGTGTGCACGCATAGGAAGACAGATGTACCTTGTGGTTTTTTCAAAGGTCCATTTACGGCAGGCTTAACTTGGTGCTGATAGAAATAAAACTGTTTTCGCAGTAAGGGTCCATAGTTGATGGAGATTCTAAGGGCTTGTTGGAAAGAAATGACACTTTCTGAGGGCGTATTCCCTCCAAGCTGTCAATTACCAGTTGGAAGTCCTGGACCAAGTCATATACACTAAACAGTGAGCCCCAAAACATGGTGCTGGGTTTGTTCGCACTTAGAGAAAATGTGAACTTTGGACTTGGTCCTGTCATTAATCACACAAATTATGACTAAGACAGACACTTTTCATTGGAACCCACCGTTGGTGAGAAAGCTGCCAAAAAAACAGCTCATGGATGAGTGCATTTGGGAACGTAAGAGTAGCTTTATTAAATATTTCTGTCTCAGGAAGTTTAGTTATGGTCTTACTCAAAACAAACCCTTTTCATGTAATTTCCCTGGAAAGTCCTTCGGGGCCATTGTATGTATTGAGCCATATTTATTGCAAAGGGTCAGGAGGTCTTTGAGACTGTAGATATTTCATTCTGTCATATGTTTCTGAGAAACGTTCATGAATAATATTTGGTTTCTGTAATTTAATGGACTTGTCTCCGTTGTTTCAGGCCCAACGTATGCGGTTCCCGCTTCCACTCCTATTGTTGTCCAGGATGGAAAACGCTTCCTGGAGGGAACCAGTGTATAGTTCGTAAGTATCTGCAATGTTTGTTTTTAAAGTTGCATGCTGAAGATACCACAGTACACCAAAGTTAGCATTTAGCCTTAGGCTATTTATCTTGCTCAAGGGTACATCCGGGGGAAATCAGCCACTCCCGAATTCATGAATTGCTCTTTCTGGGGTTTGACCCCAATAACTTTAACCTCAACACAACTCCCAAGAGATTAATGCAGGGACCTAAGACCCAAGCTATGTTCAGAACCTGATACTAGCGTACTGCGAAGTATGTTTGGAAAACTTCAAAATTTCTTTGCTAAACACTTCTCATGAATATTTTTGTCTTTCCAGCCATCTGTAGGAACTCGTGTGGGGATGGCTTTTGCTCGAGGCCTAACATGTGTACCTGCTCCAGTGGTCATCTTGCCCCTAGCTGTGGTGCGGCCGCAGGTGAGTTCAGTCATTTGGGTTTCATTTTGTCAGCCACATTAGTAGCAAACGCCCTGGGCTGTATGAAAAACACATTTTGACTAGTTCATGGTTTCTTTTTTGGATCATCGTTTTTGGCCATTTTGCTGCTTTCATTCATAGGCATAGTTTGGATATGAAAATGACTTCTAGCAACATTTGGAGCATGTGTGCTAACCGCTAAAGCACAGTACTGACTTTATATGTGTTTTTTTTATAATTCTCTCTTCCCTGCTTGCTTCCTTTGTGGTTGAAGGGCCTGTCATAATTTTGAACTTTTCCTTGACATTTCCAGCAATTTATTAGCTTGAGAGTTGAAATTGAGCAGAGATACAGCCGGCTGGAAATACTGTGAAATCGCTCTGACAATGTATAGTGTTTCGTTCCTTTGAATCATTAGCTAATGTCAAGTCAGGAGTGTTTTCTGTTGAGATACGTTAAATTTGAGACCACATGTCCACCGGTGAAACTTTGCACCAGGCATTTTTTTTTGAGCTTCTTAGAAAAACGTGATTGATTTTGTTTAGAGGGCGCTGGGAGAAGTAATGACCACTGGATGAGGTGTCTAGCATTAGCACAGGTTTCTCTTACTGCACTTGCTCTCTGCCAGCGACGTCCAGCCGTTTCTCAGCGAATGCCCGGAATATGCGGTCATAGACAAATAAACCCAAATGCACCAAACCATAGGGTTTGGTCTCGTAAGCTGTAAAACCAGAGTCAATTTATTCGGCAATGAGAAATTGACCATCTAACTCGGCTGCCAGTCACTGTTTGAAAGCAAAAGCTAAACATACGCTTTTACTCTGTTTTGGCAGCCTCATGAGATTTGCGAGATCGGTAATGCTGTCATTACGCCTACCAGACCGCGTACCGTCTGCAGTGGTTGGGAGCGGCCACATTTATGAGTCAGTTATGAATCTGCAATTACTCCATAAATAACAAGCAGCAACACGGATGTTAGCTGTAGCCATTAGCGTCCAAATACTGCAGCTGTGTTCAAGATACTGTAACCCAACCTCTTTTTCTTCATCATTAAAATCAATTTTTTATGTTAGGCCATCAGCAGTGTTATTTTAGTATCATTAATATACTGTTAAAGTATTTATACATCTTATCCAATTTCGTTAAACTTTTAGTAATTTTGTTGTGCTTTAGTAATTGTACTTGCCTTTTTGTTAATTAAAATATGTCTACACATTGCACTTGTTAACAAGTGTTAGTTAGTTAACTAGTTTTTAGTCTAGTTTTGCTAGATATTAGTTTTAGTTATTTTAGTACTTTCACTGAATAGAAAATTAGAGATGTTTCTAATTGTAAACTAACTGAACGAAAAAGTTAAAGTTTTGTTTTAGGTGTTTTAGTACCTCAACATAAATGAAAATTAGAAATGTTTCAAACTTTTTAATTTCAAGTAGTTTAAAATGTAAGTTTTGTTTGAGTTATTTTAGTTCTTAAACTTAACCAAAATTAGAACTGTTGCCTTAGCAAATAACATGTGATAAGTTTAAGTTTTGTTTTAGGCATTTTAGTTCCTAAACTTAAAAAAACTTAGAAATGTTTCTAACTTTAACTGAAATAAAAGTTTAAGTTTTGTTTGACTTAATTTAGTTCTTAAACTTAACAAACATTAGAAATGTTGCATTGGCAAATAGCTAAAATAAAAATAAGTTTAAGTTTTGTATTAGGTATTTTAGTACTTCACCTTAAATGAAAATTAGAAATGTTTCTAATTTTAAAATAACTAAAATAATAAGTTTAAGTTTTGTTTAAGTTATTTTAGTTCTTAAACTTAAAAATTAGAAATGTTTCTAACTTTACCTGAAATAAAATTTTACGTTTTGTTGTAGTTATTTTAGTTCTTACACATAACCAAAATTAGAAATGTTGTCTTGGCAAATAACTAAAATAAAAATAAGTTTAAGTTTTGTTTGAGGTATTTTAGTATTTCACCTTAAATGAAAACTAGAAATGTTTATCATTTTAAAAGAACTAAAATAATACGTTTAAGTTTTGTTTGAGTTATTTATTTCTTAAACTTAAAAAGTTGAAATGTTTCTAACTTTACCTTAAAAAAAAATTACGTTTTGTTTCAGTTATTTTAGTTCTTACACATAACCAAAATTAGAAATGTTGCATTGGCAAATATCTAAAATAAAAATAAGTTTAAGTTTTGTTTTAGGTATTTTATTTCAGGTAGTTTAAAATTTAAGATTTATTTTAGTTATTAAACAAAACCAGAAATGTTAATTTAAAGGAAAATAACTAAACTAAAAATAAGTTCTTAAACTTAACAAAAATCAGAAATGTAGTCTCGGAAAATAACTAAAGTAAAAATAAATTTAAGTTTTGTTTCAGGTTTTTTAGTACATCATCTTAAACAAAAACTAGATATGTTTCAAATTTTAAACTTTACTTTAAAGTTCAAGTTTAAGTTTAAGTTTTGTTTATTTTAGTTCTTAAACTTAAAAATTAGAAATGTTTATAACTTAAATGAAAAGATGAAAAAAGTTCTTAAACTTAACAAAAATCAGAAATGTTGTCTTGGAAAATAACTAAAGTAAAAATAAGTTTAAGTGTTGTTTTAGGTATTTTATTTCAGGTAGTTTAAAATTTAAGATTTATTTTAGTTATTTTAGTTACTAAACAAAACCAAAACTAGAAATGTTGCCTTGGAAAATAACTAAAGTAAAAATAAGTTTTGTTTTAGGTTTTTTAGTACATCATCTTAAACAAAATCCAGAAATGTTTCTAAACAAGAAATTTTAAATTTTAAAGTTCAAGTTTAAGTTTTGTTTATTTTAGTTCTTAAACTTACAAATTCGAAATGTTTATAACTTAAATGAAAAGGTAAAGTTTTGTTTTAGTTATTTTAGTTCTTAAACTTAACAAAAAATAGGAGTGTTGCCTTGGCAAATAACTAAAATAAAAATAAGTTAATGGTTTTTTTTTATTTTAGTTCTTTAGCTTTTATTAATTTTAAACTAACTGAAATAATAAAAAGTTTAAGTTATTTTAGTTCTTAACAAAAATTAGAAATGTTGCCTTGGCAACTAAATATGTTTATAGTAAACATTTATATTTAATTTATTTCAGTTAACGTTTATTCTGTTTTAAGTAATGAAAACGTTATTTCATAATTTCAGTTTTATATAACGATAATAACCCTGGCTGACAGCTCTTAAATCGATTTATAATAGAACGCAGAACTAGAACTAGCGGTCGCTGCTATAATTCGAGAAGCTATTCATTTTCATCTTAAACCACATGATGTCTCGCTGGTGAACCTGACACTGACAGGCCACGGATCTCCACACCACGCCGCAAGAAAGAAACGGTCATAAAGGACCTCTGTTTCTCAGCCTCGCTCATGTTTCCTGCCATCAGCGTAGCTTGTAAAAAACTGACAGATGTGACGGCCGCAGACAGAGGTGCATTGTGGGGTGGCAGGCCTCGGGGAGCCCCGTTTTGTGTTCGTGTGTGCGTCTCAGCACGTGCTGCTCACTTAGCATGGGTCAGTGAGCGAACCACCTGTAGGGGGCCGTCAGCAGGTCTAGCCAGTGAAGTCATTTCCTGCGCTTTAGGAAAACACGACCCATGCTCAAACATTTACAGGCATTGCTGTTGAAAGCATGCCATCAGTGAAAAAAACAAAAAGTGCTCATGTTTGATCTCCATCCAACAGCATTTTTCATGTGAAATCAGACAAAAAAAAAAAAAATTTTTACTAAAAAAACATTTTCAGCCTTTACATTTTGTTTTGGTTCCTGCTTTTTTACATTACTTTAAAAGGATTAGATCATGGCAGGTGAAGATAAAAAGGAATTAATGAAGAACTGTTATATATTTCTTTGTCTGGAATAAGTAGTAGCTTGACTTATATTTGGGCTGAATGGCACGCTGCCTTTGTTTAGACAGAACGAAACAGTTTGGCGAGAGCACAGTTTTGATGCAACCGTTGGGGAACATCTATCTTTTTAAAAACTCTGTGCGAGTCCCATCAGAGATGATTCATTCTGCTGATGTCATCTAAATGCAATTTTAAATCGCCATGGTTTCATATACAAACTCTACTGAACTCTACTGAACTCTATTGAAAGTCTCGCTAAGTGATTCGTTCTGCGCCAAGAGAATTTCCACATTGTGAAAAATCACTGGAAAATTAATCTACTCATCCAAAAAAACGTCTGGTAGAAAATCAGGATGAAAATAGGCTTTCGTTCGCCAAGTTACTAGGAATTTGAAATGGCGGTTGCTGATATTGGAAAGACAACAAAAAAGTTAAACAATTAAGATTTTTTTTTTTTTTGCATGAATCTTCATTTCCATTAAACAGTGTAAAAACTTAATGCAAGAACTGAAATCAAGAGTAAAAATGTTTCACACACTGCTTTGCATGAAATAAAGACATTTGAATGCATAAAAAAATGCCACATGGAAACTTTCATGAATTTTTTAAATCACTGAAAAAAAAAAAAGATTATTGGATCCTATTTTGGTCTTTCTACTACACAGTGAGCAACTTGCTATTTCTTTGTAATTCTTTGTGATATTTACTAGCAAATGCTGAGTGTTTAAAACAAAATCCCACAGCATTTTTTTAGTGCAATTCATCACAGTGGCAATAATATTCTTAGTGTACAAGGCCAAGTTTACTAGAAAGCAGTTCCTGGAATAAATCAAAGATTTTTTTTTTTTGGTAGTAAAAGAATGTTTCTGATTGTATTTTTCCCAGAAAACAGGGTCACTTTTAGATGCGTGCATGGTTCATTGTTATACTGAGCACAACTGAGCGCTCCAGACGAATTATAATCACCTCTCTTGTCTGTGTACAGTCCAGTCCTGCAGCGTCAGATGCATGAATGGAGGGGTCTGTAATGAAGATGCCTGCTCGTGTCAGAAGGGCTACACAGGAACTCACTGTGGACAGCGTAAGTGGATTTTTCTTTTAACCACATACGTGCCCAGACGCACACAACAATAGATGATTTCACAAGAGTTCGGCTTACAGACACAAAAGATTTCAGAAACCATTTAAATCCAACTAAATATTTGTATTTACTGATCTTTAGAACTTCTAAAGAAACATCAAGAACTTTCCAAACATTCCATATAGCAACTCGAAAACTACATTTTTTTCTAATTGTAGGATAAAATGTAACAAATTCTTTCATTTCACCAATTTTGCTTTCTGTAGCTGTGTGTGAGAGCGGATGTCAAAATGGTGGCCGTTGTATTGGACCCAACAGATGTGCTTGTGTCTACGGTTTTACTGGGCCACAGTGCGAGAGAGGTAAGCCTTCCAAAGTTCATATTTTCTCAAGTCCTAATTGTGTTGACGTCTGTTAAGATGTGCGGTTTGTTTACCGTCTCAGGCCTGCTTCAGGAATGTGGTAACACTGTGTCCATGTGACCCAGAAATGCTCCGAAAGGATAATTTACAGTACTTTAGTTTTGAGGCGGTGCGCTTCCCCCTTCACTGTAGCTGGTGTGAAATTAATTCTACAGTTTACATTGTGGCCACGTCTCTCAGAGCAGGAGCGTTTGGAAATCTGGAGCGAAAAAAGGACGAAAGCCTCCCTCACGTGTGTACGAGACGCTCTATCAGAGGTGAAACCCTTGGCTGGAGTTATGAGAAAATGACAGACTGAAAGGACCGTAAAGCAGTTCCCATCAGGCCGTGTGAATTGTGGGAGAGAAGCGCCCCAGGCACACTAGACCGAATACCTAAGCCCTTTTTCAGTACCCCACCCTCCTGCGTCTGGTTCTCTGTGTGACCCCACCCCTTCAAGAAGCCCCTGTAGGCCAGTTCCCTTTGAAAACCCAATGCAGGGAGGTGGAAAAGTTTGGGAGACATCTGGCAGTAGATAAAGTAGGGTGGAAATGACAAGGGAACGTTTCTATGTGGAGCCGTAGACTTTTCTGACAAGAAAGGGTGGTGGTGGGGGGTGTTCTCTAAGAAATGGAGACCCCAGCTGTGTATACACAGCCAGGCCCAAACTAGTACAAACAATCTCTTCACACGGAGAGTGCCGTCCACGGGACACCAGCTGCCCCCCGGCAGCTCCTTTCTGGGCCACCCGATCAGATCCATTCAGTCCAGACTCTAGTCTCCGAAATGCCCCAGACTCACCCTCAAGGTCCTTGCTTGTAGATTGTAAAAACGTCACATTAAGCAATCATTTCACAGTTAAAGAGCAGAGATAGACTCTTTATTTAGCCTGTCTCGCCTGTTTATCATCAACCGATTGGATTTCACACAGTTGATGAATTTCCAAAGGATGATGCAGGCCTGATGTTAGTCTCTCTATTTGGTCCTTCCAAAAAGAGCCAGAACCGGCTTCCAAGAAAGAGGTAATAACAAAGAAGTTGGATCCTGAAAAATCTGAAGCACAATAGTTGGCTCGCACTTTTAGAAAGTCAGTCGTCTGCAGAAGAGTTCTGCGAACATAATGCAAGCTCAGCTGTGAGTCGGCACGGTTTATAGAGGGAGTTAAATGAGTTAACGGTAAGAATGGTGTTAGCCCCATCTAATTCGTTTTCCGTTTAGCCACGTGTGCTCTGCGTTATCACTTACCGAGGCCCATACCGAAGAAAGCTATCCGTAATATTCATTCACACTTGAGAGTTTACTTCGCTCAGGGTCATGGGCCACTAGTCTATTTTGGTTGCATCAATTACCACTGTTTTGGCACAGATGCCATTGGTTTTTGTGATTCTAGAGAAAAAGGGTTTTCCGAGCAATGAAACGTGACTAATCCTCTTGTAACCATTCCTCCTGAATGAAAGGACTGAGGCTCACTGGACTCATTGTGGACTGACTCATTTGGGAGTCATAAAACTGTTGAAACCTTGGCTTGTTGGATGTGTACGATGGAGATAAGATGTGAAGAGATTGCCTGTCTTATTTAGCTGTACTGTAAATCACTAAGCAGTAAAAGAATTTGTTGGTCCGTCCGAAAATCTTCAAAGCATTTCGCAGGAATGCTTGTGGGTCTAATGTTTCCTTTCCATCCCCCTTTTCTCTTCAGGCCTACGTGAATGAACTTCTGCTTCTCCCCAAGTGAAAACGTATTTCTTATCTTGGTGTGTACTCTGATTAAACCGAAATAGGTCACAACAAAGCAAGCAACTATTCCCAGTCATGGACTCTCGAGCACGTTTTTGGCCGCGCTTGAGGTTTCCACCTGCAGTTGGTCCCTACGGCTTAGCGTTCCAGACTAGATTAACTTCCCTCTGGCTGATTTTTCATTTCTTAGAAGGCCTTTCATGACAGTCTACTCCTTTTCGGTCCATTTGCATTAAGAATGATAAAAACAGGCCAAGCCGTTGGAGTGTGAAGAAAGCTGGAATTCCTCCTGCCAAATTACGCTGCCGCTCAATCCTTGGACAAGTGTGAATGCCACACATCAGCGACCTTGTGAGGCATCGTTTTTCCCCATCTTGCCTCATGATTCATGATAATGTACGCTGCTGAATAGTTGCCAGAAGTCACTGGCAGGGAAACACTGTGGTGACTAAACGGAAAGTAGAGGTGAGTGAGCGTTTGGCAGGATAGGGTGTAGGTGAATGGTTTTGATCTGACAAGCCACTCGAGCTGTAATCAAGGCGAAATTACTTCCGAATGTTGTCTACATCACAGACACATCCCCCCTTCTCTGGAATATGAGTCTGCTTGCTTCTGGGAAGCAAGGTCTGTGCATTGCTGCCAAGTTTGCCAACATGACATTGAGGTTAACCAGTTACCCTTGCAGATCTCTTGCAACAAGATTGCGATCTTGCATATTAAAGTCCACAAAGGAGTCCAGTCTTTAGCTTGGACCTACCGTGTTACGCTGCATTTATTCTTCTGGCCGTGTATGCGTACAAATGGTTCTGTGCAAAAATTGGCTGGTTCAAACAACATGACGACTTCCGAATGATGTTGGCTGGAGCCTTCAGACTGCCAGGCTCCAGTTTCATTGCAGATCAAAGGGTTGTTAAGAAAGACCTGAGCAGCTTCAAGGATGTTCTTATGGCAGTTTTTTAGTACTTTCTTCATTATTGTCCAGCAGAGCAACGTGTGATATCCTTGTAATTCTCTGTGTAGTGACTGTACGACTACTTATATGTTTGGGAAAAGTAGTCTACCCTTCAACAAGTCAGTACTAGTTCACCAACTAGTGGCACTAGTTTAGGGGTCACCAAACTTGGTCCTGGAGGGCTGGTGTCCTGTGGATTTTAGCTTCAACTTGCCTCAACACACCTGCCTGGAAGTTTCAAGTAAACCTAGCAAGACCTTGATTAGCTAGTTCAGGTGTGTTTGATTAGAGTTGGAGCTAAACTCCGCAAGACAACGCCCTCCAGGATGAAGTTTGGTGACCCCTGCACTATTCAGTTGCGCAAGCTACCTCAAAGTAGAAGTCACAAGGTTGTTTTTGTTTATAGGCACTCCATTTTTTAGCACTGAGTTTGTTTGCTCCCAACATGGGAAAGGACCAAATCTATAAATCAAGAAGATCTTGATTTTATAGATATGGCCCAGACGGCTTTACCCATATGAATATCATCACTCACAGTACGAGTCAAAGCAGCAATATAGAGAGGCTGATGAATTGGAGTACTGGATACGCATAGACACATCTGGGGCTTAGCTTGTCCCACCGTAGTCCGACCAGGCACAATTAATCAGTCCCACATGTGCATAGGATGCTCACAGTGGGTCGCCTCAACTTGGAGAGGACCTGCATTCCTGGACTCAAATCGTCCAGGAAGAACGGTCAGGTCAGGGGAGCGCAGGAGGGACGAGGAGAAGGGACAGCGAAGGGATTTGAAGACACGTGAGGGGGAAATCTTCATAGTCCTTCTTCCTTTTTTTGTCTTCTCCTCATGACCTACTTTCTTAGTGCCATTTCCCTCCCTCTTGGGTATGGATATATGATTTAGCTTTTGTTTCGCCTGCAATATTATGAAGGATATGGAAAGATTTGTTCATTTCTTTGAGGAACGACTAGGGTTAGGAACTCATTCATATCCCGCCAGAGTAAACGGACTCCCCAAACAAATGCAGGATCTCGTTCAATTACGTTTTCAAAACATCTCTAGCGAAGACTTGGACGATGCAATACCACACAGCTGGGCATTTGTTTGAGTTTTATTAAACAGAAATAACTGCATCCTGAAATGCTCAGTTTGTTTCGGTGCCGAATGGGTTTGTTTGATGCTCAAAACATCGTTAAAGTGATTAAATCGTCTCAAATGGCAACCAGCACTAAGGAAGTCAAAGCTCGTGGCCAAATCTCCAACTGTCAAAACAGTGCTTAGTACCACCATTCCACATTTCCACCTCAGCCAAAAACAAGATGGTTTGTAATGGAAATTGCCATTATTGATGCAACCCAGCAATTACTTCGCGATTATCTGGTTATCCTATTATAAGACCGTGAAAGACAATCCCTGTCAGAGCATTCCCAGACCGACCTCCATTGTGGAAATGATTGGTAAACAGCTGCGTGATGGAGAAGATGAATCTCCTGCTTTCTTTATCCATGAATGAAATCTCTTGTGGTGGGTAATTTCTTGGTTGGATGTCATAATGTTTTTTAGCACTTGTCTGGTCATATTATAGAAAGGTTTTGTCAGCCTTGGCGGTCTTGGCTGGTTTATCCTAGTTTGACAACTGGCCAGCTAGTCAAATAACTGCAACCAAACCAGACCAACCCTGACCAGTGGAAACCAGCATAAGCCAGTTTAACCTGTATTGAGATTGTATCAAGCAATGTCCCAATGTTTTATTCCTGTACTTACTAACTTCTCTAACGCTCTTCATCTTTCCATTATCAGACTACCGGACCGGGCCTTGCTTCACACAAGTCAACAACCAGATGTGCCAAGGTCAGCTGAGCGGCATCGTGTGCACCAAGACGCTGTGTTGCGCCACCATCGGGCGAGCATGGGGTCACCCATGTGAGATGTGCCCTGCCCAACCCCACCCTTGCAGAAGAGGTTTCATCCCAAACATCCGCACCGGTGCTTGCCAAGGTAAGAATGAGCGTTCCTAAACAAATAGCTCTATCCTTCTCATCTGGCTCACATGTTTGTTGAATTTTTGCCCTAATGACCAGCCTGACGTGGCAGATGATACTAAGAGAGGTCATGGCCTGTTTATGGTAAACCACACCAGTCCCTGTTCAAGAGGACACTATCCCTATTGTGTTTCTTAGTAGAGACTTCCATTGAGAGGGTTTTAAATGGGATTACATAATGGCTTGTCACATTTATTTGTAATTACGGGCGTATTGTTTGGACATCTTGTTTGATTTTCAGGGACACAGTTGGACTTGATTTAATTCTGTTCTCAAGGCCTGTTACACATTCTAAACTTATTCAATTAGGCCATGAATATTCAGTGGATGTTACTATAGCACGATTAACACAACTGGCTTTTTTCAGTCAGCTGCGATTTTTCCTTTGCAATAGGGGTAAGCAAAACTCATCAAATATTTTTTAATGGGAATCATGTATCATTTTGCAGAATCTAGTATATTTATGTCACTACATTCAGTTCAGTCTTTTGCTTTAACGCTGTAGATTCTGCAGTGTTTTATATAATATTTAAAAGGTCTAGTTTTAGCTGAGAATAACGATGAAAATAACCAGCTCTTACAGTCCAGTTGCTTCGAGCCAAAATACCAAATGCCACCCTGATTTCACACATCATCTCAAAGCCGACCCCTCCCAATGATTAGAAACGTCTCCCTTTGACTTAAGATATTCTTTTCCTCCCTTCAATATACAACATAAGAGACAGCTCCAAGTCTGGCCTGGATTTGCCCAAAGACGGAGTGCCTTTGCAAAAGTCTGTCTGGATGAAGTACAAAGCACACACATGTGCACATTCGGGCGGGGGATTTGCGTACCGCGCAGTGAGCTTTCCAGAGTCTTTTTGTGTTTGATGGCATTTAATGGAAGAAGTTATTTTAGGTTTATATTAGTAGACAGAACCAGTGATTTGGTGCTTATTGGATACAGGTTGAAGGCCTGCGGACTGCAGTTTGGCAGCGGATGTGCGTATCAACGCAAAGAGACAGATAAATGCAGTGTTAGCCAGATATGTCAGCGCCGTCCAACCCGAGATCGAAGATGTGTCATGAAGTCCGCGTTCAGACAATGGAAACATGCCCAGACTGTGAGCTAACAAAGATGATACGTGTTTTTGACTTTCTTAAAGATATATGAAATCAGCGACGAGAGATCCTTAAAGTGATCGAAACCCATAATGAGTCTCCAATTAAGAGCTTTAGCTGCTGCTAACAAGGTTTCCTTTTGCAAAGGTTTCCTTTTGCAGCTCGGATTCTGCTAGGATTTCCATGCGCTGTCATGGAAAATAAAATCTCAGTGCTTTGTTTGCTACATAAACAGGCTAGAAATTAAACTTATGTCTAAAAGTTGTGTTTAAACTACAGATACAGGCCAAATGTGTTTTCTCATGCTCTTCTCTTCATTTTATTAGATGTGGACGAGTGTCAGGCCGTCCCAGGACTATGTGCTGGAGGAAACTGCATTAACACCGTGGGCTCTTACGAGTGCAAATGTCCCGCGGGTCACCGGCAAAGTGAGACCAACCAGAAGTGCGAAGGTACGTCGCTTACCGCACCAAGGCCAAACCACACAAGCTGTCAGAAAGCGGCAGGAGAATGATCTCAGTCCTGTTCGTAACTCGTAATTGGAAAAAAAGTTGAATCACACACTTGGCGTTGTCTGCAACATTGCAAGCTTTCCAGGTTGTTGATATGCATGAAGTGTTGACGTCAGATCTGAGGATCCACTGAGTACTGCCTGGATTCAGCCTACATGAGGGTTTAGCCACTGTTCATATTCCTGGTTTAACCAGTTGACTGTTTTCCTCATTGGGTCCATCTTTAATAGTAGGTAGAGCTGCTTGGGTGGAATTTAAGCAATGCCGAGTGAAAACAAACAGGCGTGTTGTAAAGCGGGGGTTTGCGGTTCTTGGATCCAAGCCTGCCCTTTAGGAGGATTGAGATAAAACCTAAATAGAGAGATAAGAGAGGGGGAGATAGTGGATCACAGCTATTATATGCCAGATTGGTGAGGTTATTTCTTATCTACCATTTCAATTTAGCATACTGTTTTGGCATTACTATACTGTATTGCCAAATGGTGCATAATGCAAGGGTAATAACAACAGTGCAAATGGAGAAAATGGGCAGTATTAACAAATAAATTAAAATAATAGGTGTAAAATAATGTGAAAATTTTTTATAAATGTATTCTTGAAAATACAACTGAACAGTAAATAAAATAATTCTTAAGTATTTAGTTCTATTGTATTGTTTAATTTATGTTATGTGCTTGTCATTTTGTCTTTTACTTTTATTTAGCTTTATTTAATTTCTATATTTGTTCTATATATTTTAATATACAAGTCTACATATTTTAAATCTATATTCTTAATTCATTTATATTTACTAGATTTCTTAATTAATTTCACTTAGGCAACATTTCTAATTAAAGTTTCATTTTTTTCATCAAATATTTATCATTTTATTTCAGCTTGCATTTCGCTTTTCCAAGCAGTCTAATGAAAAGAGTCCTTCCTAAAGTAAATGGCATTACTCAGAGGTTGTTTTTTATCATAGCTCCATTAATGTGATGGAGACTTGATTTATGTTTCAGCTTCAACTCAGATGTTTGTCGTAAAATTCCTGAGCAGGAATACTAGACACAAATGAGTTGTTGCTACAGTAACAGTATAGGGCTATAAAAATTGAGAGACACTTTATTTTCTCATAGATGCATCTGTGAAGTGAGAAACTTGAGTAAAAGTGTCTATTTACTCCCAGCTTAATATTATTTGTGTCTAGGAGAAACAACTGAGGTATTAAAAAGATCTCATTTCTGCTTTATCTTTCTTGCAAGTTTCTACATTTTAATTTTTTGTCCAAAACTGTAAGTAAAGAGTTAAGTATGCAAACCGATAGAATTCGACACACTTCCAGTAAGCCAGAAGGAGGGAATCCCAACCCTTGAGGTTATTAGTTTAACTCAGAATCACATTTTGACCCTGAATGACAAGGCCATGGCTAAAATTAAGGTTTGGAGAAGAAGCAGACCTCCGTCTGCAGTCTTCTTCCTCAAGCAAACGAGAGAGAAACGTCTGTAAATTAGACACTCGAGTGATCACTAAAACACCCCGAACTTTGAGTCTGAATGGCTGGAGTTGGCTGGAAAAGTGCTGCTCTGTTTCTTTGAAGCTGTGTGGAGGGTGGAAAAAAAACCCAGGTGGTAGTTCTGTGGGGTGAGGAGGGGCGCTTAATTACAAGACAATGGCGTGGTGGAAAAAGTCTTGCCCCAGGCGAGGAGGTAAGGCATGAGGCATACCTTGCAATGCTTACTGGGCACTTTTTGACTCTAAAAAGTGACGAGACTTACAGAAGCCAGGAGCTTATTTCAGAGAAAGTAGCTTTAGAAAGTTGAAAATATAATACTATACATATAAAGGTTCCTGCAGGACTTTAGGTTTAGCAGACCTTCTTATATTTTGTGATTTAGGGTTCTTGACTTGTCATGAGTTCCTGAGATGAGAAGGTACACTTCTTTGGAGATTTTTAATGTTGTATTATAAGTCTAAAGATAGTTTTAGTTTATCATCCATTCCATTATAAGAACTTTAAAGGTTCTTCTAAGTTCTTGCAATGTCATAGAAGAACCTTTTTAGGTTCTTGTGATGCTGTAGAACCTTTTAAGTTCTTAGGTGATTGAAGAACCTTTTTGTGACATCATATAAACCTAAAAATGGTCTTTTAATGACATCATAAGAATGTAGATGTATGTTTTTAAGTTCTTAAGAAGAACCTTTTTGTGATATCATAAGAACCTAGTTTAATATAGGAACTTAAGGTTCTTATGATGTGATAAACAGGTTCTTTTAATGTCTAAGTTCTTACAATGCCACTGAAGAAACCTCAAAATGTTCTTATAATGCCATTAAACTTTTACATTTTTATGATATCATAAAATTTTTTTATAACTTAAGTAAAAAAAAAACTTTCTAAGTTTTTGACATTATAGAAACCTTTTCAGTTCTTAAAATATCATAAAATGGTTCTTTTAAACAGGTTTGTCTGAGTTCTTATGATGTCAATGAAGAACCTTTTTAAGTTTACAAGAACTTAAAAAGGTTCTTTAATGACATACTGACAACTTAGAAGAACTTTGATATCTCAAGAAATTGAAGCACTTTAAGGCATTATAAGAACTTTAAAAGGTTCTTCATTTCAGAACATTTTAAGTTTTGTCATATAAAAACCTTTCTATGATTTCATAAGAAAATGTTCTTTTTGATGCCTTTATAATAACTCAAATAGGTTTTCTAAGTTCTTATAATGTCATGGAAGAAACTTAAAGTTCTTATGTCATAGAAGAACCTTTTTATGACATAACTGAAAAAAAGTTGTTGGCAATATAAGAACATAAATGTTCTCATCAAGCTGTAAAACCTTTTTAGAACCAAAGCAGTTTCTTAAGTAATAAGAAACTTTTTATGATTTCCTAAAAGGTTCTTTAATGGCTTTATAAGAACTTAAAAAGGTTCTTCAATGAAATGAGAATTTCTTATATCATAAGAAACTGAATTATTTAAACTGCATTATAAGAAGTTTAAAAGATTCTTCTGTGACACTGTAAAAACTTAGAAACACATTTTTAAGTTCTGTCATATAAAAACCTTTTTATGATTTCTTAAGAAAAAGTTATTTTTGATGCCTTTATAATAACTTAAAAAGATTTTCTAAGTTCTAACAATGTCATAGAAGAAACTTTAAGTTATTGTGTCATAAAATAAACTTTTTATGACATAACTGAAAAAAGTTGTTGGTAATATAAGAACTTAGATGTTCTTACCAAGCTGTAAAACCCTTTTAGAACCATTTTTTAAAAAGCATTTTTAGTCAAGTTACTTTTTGCAAGTCAAGAAACCCAAATTGTGGTTGGTGTGTTGTCATAAATATTACATTTTTCTGTTTTTTTACCTCACCATTCATCTTTTTTAAAAGTTTAACTAAACATAACCATTTGATCAGAGAAACAACTGCATCTGCAACGCATAACCCAAAGTAACACTCTCCTAACCTATGAATGCACAAACACACACTCCAGCAGTCATTTGTGGAGATGGCAGACGTTTCCCTCCTAATACAGCTTCACGCCCGCCCTGAGTAAAGTCTAGTCTCGCTTTTGGGGCTCCGCTGACGAGCGGGTTTGTTTTGCCGAGGTTTTTATGACTTCAGCAGGGCCGTTTTTTAGCTGCTGTGGCACACCGTGACTCCCGGTTTCCACACACACATCAAACACGTAATCGCTCGTCATGCTTTTCCCACATCCCGCCTCAATCTCATGCGACAAACCCGACACACAGCGTCCACATATAATTTTACTAAATAAATGTAATTGCACGTGTGTATAAATATAAGAACGACACGCAATAAAAGGCAAGCTCTTTACCATCTGTGAAGTTTCGCTTTGAGTTCGCGCCCGTAGTTGCGCTACGTTACCATAAGGAGGTGGATGATGCCAAACTGCAGTTTGAAAGCATAAATGAGATCTCTTAGTTTTCTCAGTTGTTGCCTCTATTGTAGAGTTTGGTTCATACTGTTCTTGATACTGCATCTTGAAATGTTTTACAAATGCAATAAATGCATCATTGTGTTGTATTTTAGATATCGACGAATGTGCAACTATATCAGGAGTGTGTGACGGCGGGGAATGTACCAACACTGCCGGCAGCTATGTGTGCACCTGTCCACGGGGATACATCACCAGCGCAGATGGCTCCAGATGTGTCGGTGAGACTCTTATATCTACACACGCAAACACACAGGAACACCCACGCATGTTCCCATGACCTTACACTCCTGAGCCGCATCTGAGCTATGCTTCATTTTGCTTGTGTGACTCATAGAATGGACTGTGCGGTCAACCGATTCAAGCCTGGGCAAGTGTGCTTGTGTGTAAATAGGCCTGTATGTTTGACTGGAAACAGGACAGAACTGTTGTTTTAAAGTGTAAATAAACCTGGATGAATTATCAAGGTATTTGTTGAGGTCAAATGTGTAACTTCTGCACCACTAGTGGTGCCAAACGGAATTGAATTTTGTTAACACCTTTCTTTTTTTTATTTCTGTTGCTAACAAACTTAAAATAGTTCATTTGTTTTAGCAAAAGATGGCTAAAACAATTTCTGTAGCATCATATAAACTTAAAAATGTTCTTTAGTGACATCATAAGAACTTAAAGTTTTAAATGGGTTACTTGTACATTCATGTTTTTGTTAAAATCTTACATTTTTTTACATTTCTGTTGTTAGCCAACTTAAAATAGTCAGTCCGTTTTAAGAAAAAATTGCTAAAAGTTCTTTTGTAGCACCGTAAAAACTCAAAAAGATTCTATGATGACATCATAAGAACTTATATAAGAACTAAATTATAATGTTTTTTTTTTTAATAAAAGTTTCTAGCAAACTTAAAATAGTTAATCCATTTTGAAAAAGATAGCTAAAAGTTCTTCTGTAGCATCATACAAACTTAAAAAGGTTCTTAAGTGACATTGGGAAACTTAAAACATTTTCAAGTTTTGAATCAGTTCCATGTATGTTCCTTTTTTTATTAACATCTTACTAAATTTTTTGAACCGTTACTGCTAGCAGTATTAAAATAGTTAATCCGTTTTAGCAAAAGATGGCTAAAAGTTCTTAAGTAGCATCATATAAACTTACAAAGGTTCTTCACTGACATTGTAAAAACACAGAAATTTTTTAATCAGTTAAATTTAAGTTAATGCTTTTTTTAACATCTTGCTAATTTGAAAAAAAAAAAAAGTTGAAATAGTTAAAATAGTTAATCCATTCAACAAAAGATAGCTAAAAGTTCTTCTGTAACATACAAACTTAAAAAGATTCTTCTATGACATCATAAGAACTTGAATTTTTGATCTTTTAAATTTTTGAATTGTGTCCTTGTACATTTGTTTTTTTAAGTTCTTGCTGATTTTGTTTCTTTTTTTTTTATTTCTTTTGCTAACAAATTTAAAATAGTTAATCTGTTCTGGCAAAAGATGGCTAAAAGTGAAGTATAAACTACATAAAAATACATCATAAAAACTTAGAACCTTTTATAGTTGTGAATTTTTTGAAAAAGATGGCTCAAAGTTCTTCTGTAGCATCATATAATCTTAATAGTTTCTGCTATGACATCATAAGAACTTTTTAAGTGTTGAATTGTTTACTCTAGTGTCAGAATTTACCTGCGGTGCGTTAATGTTTTTGTCAACATTGTTTTTGTCCCTAGAAAACCTAAAATTGTCAGTCTGTTTTAGCATAAAATAGCAAAATGTTCTTCTGTAGTATTCTGTGATATAATTAGAACTTAGAAGAACCTTCTAATTTTTCATCATAAGAATTTAATTAGAACTTAAATAAGAACATAAAACCTAATTTATTTACCTAAAATATTTTAATTATAAAACCGTTTAAAATCATAAGAAGTTAAAAAAGCCTATAAGAATTTGATTAAGGAATTTAATAAAAACTTTAAATGTTCTGTTATGGCATCTGGCTGTAAAACCCTTTTAAAAAACTTCATTGCGTTTGTGAAGGAGCTATCATGAACCTCAGTGTTGCATGGTTCACTGCATTTCTGAATAACGCTGACACAAAAATTTTGCTGAAGGACATTTTTCTGTGCAGGGTATGCCTGCATTGGTCTGACATCTCTTGGATAAACGAGGTCATACACATGCTCATTTTACAATGATTGTCTGTTTTCATGATTATCTTATAATGATTGCTGTTTTCAATAAGAGAAAAATATTTGTTTTCATAATGAAATCTTTTTATGAAAACATTATAGAAAACACATGGAGAACAAATGTCTGCATGAATTAGCATGTCTGTGAAGCCAATTTTGGTTTTACAAATAATTTACCCGGGAATTTATTTGGTTCATTTGATAAATACAACAATTTACATACAAATAAAAACCGTTCAAGTAAAAGATATCATATTGATGCTCATCTTACAATTATTGCTGTTTTCAATCAGAAAAAAAAAAATTCATAATCTTTCATCCAAACATTTTGGGAAACACATGGAGAACAATTTCGCAATAAACTGGCATTACAAAAAATGTTTGGTTTTACAAATAATTTACCTGGAAATTTGTTTGGTTCATTTCATAAATGCAACAAATTATGTTTTTTTCTGTTGATGTCATAGAGTTTGACACTTTAGTTTAATTATGGAGAGAGTTTGTTGGTTTCTTTTGGCTTTTAGCGAACAAGTCTTGCACAGTCTCATCTGCTCGCCGGGGGTTCATTCGCCAGAGGACAACGGTGAATCCGTTAATCCGTTTTAGCGAAAAATGGCTAAAAGTTCTTCTGTAGCATCATTTACACTTAAAAAGTGTCTTCTATGACATCATAAGAACCTAAAGTTTTTATCAGTTCCATGTACATTCATGTTTTTGTTAACACCTTGCTATTTCTTTTTTATTTCTGTTGCTAACAAACTTAAAATAGTTCATTTGTTTTATCAGAAGATGGCTAAAACAATTTCTGTAGCATCATATAAACTTAAAAATGTTCTTTAGTGACATCATAAGAACTTAGTTTTGAATGTGTTACTTGTACGTTCATGTTTTTGTTAAAATCTTACATTTTTTTACGTTTCTGTTGTTAGCAAGCTTAAAATAGTCAGTCCGTTTTAAGAAAAAATTGCTAAAAGTTCTTTTGTAGCACCATATAAACTTAAAAAGATTCTTTGATGACATCATAAGAACTTAGAATCTTTTGAATCTGAATTGTAAGAACTTTTACAAATAATTTACCTGGAAATTTGTTTTGTTCATTTCATAAATGCAACAATTTACTTTTTTTTTTTTTTTGTTGATGTCATAGAGTTTTAGACTTTAGTTTAATTATGGAGAGAGTTTGTTGGTTTCTTTTTGCTTTTAGCGAACAGGTCTTGCACAGTCTCATCCGGTCTCCGGGGGTTCATTCGCCAGAAGACAACGGTGAAAACAGAGTCACATGGATGCTATTTCCTCCTGCTAACATTCCAGTACAGTGAGGCAGAGGCACTGTTGACTCTGGCATTGCCTCTGTCTTTTCTCTTCACTGTCCGTCTCTCTCACTCCCTGTGTATGTCTCTTTTTATACACGTTGTCTTGAGTTTCTCACTCCCGCCACCCCATATGTCTTTCGTAACCCCGTGATCCATCGAGTCCCCGGTTGCGAATGAAGAAATGTGAGCTATAGGCCCTGGATGACGCGTTGACGTGGCCTTCGGTTGTTCCCAGAAACCCGTGTGGATTTACGGCAAATGTTTTCTGTAATCGTGCAGTGGTGGAGAATGCGGGCAGCATGTGTGTTTTTCTACATGTTGACATACATAAAGACTCTAGAAAGCCCGAATGGTATTTGGAGCATGATGTCGTGGGAGAATGTTCGAAAGTTGACGTAAAATCAAAATTGACTTTCGTAATTGTGTGCAGTTTATGAGTGCATGTTATTCTAGAGCTCCAAAGGCCAAGCAAGCTATTAGTATCCAACAAGCAGCTATTTAGACATTGTTTTAGGCCAGAAACCAAAGGCGACGGTATCTTTGGTATCTTTGCGTTTCCCCCTGGCTGGTGCTTTGTATTGCGCAGAACCAGGCCGTAGGGAGTCATTTAGCCTGATGCTAATCAGCGTTAATGCACCGCCGAGCCCCATACGAACACGAAAAATCTCTCTTTGAGGCTCGAGAGAAGGTCTGGTTCCAATTGAGGCTAGCGTTCCCATCACCACGCTTGCGAAACCCACCCTGCCCCCCTCAGACCCAGGTCGATCCCAAGAGGTTGTAGTTTGGGAGTGTGCGCCTGCAACCTCCAGACGAAGGGTTTCTTATGTCCGATGTAATTGGCTGAGATTACTCCACATGGACTTGATTTATGGCAGAGTGCTGGCTCATTAGCCGAGTTAATCGACTCTCACACGCTAATGTCGCAGTGTACACACCCTATCGCAAGCAGCACCCCCGTTGACCTTGATTGAGCAAAACGTCCCATCTCAACCCTGAACCTTGTATGCTTTCGGTCCTCCAGTGGCCTTCCCAGGCTCCCACCTCATAAATTAACTTCCTGCTAGGGGACCGTGTAAAGGGCATGCATGGACCTGACTGCCTGCGAGGAGCGTATGTGGTATTTGGAGTTTAAAAAAAATGTCATCACTTTTGCCAATTCGAGTCAAAAGGAGAATTAAAATCATATTTGATGTTATTTCCAGATCATTTGTCACTTTTGAAAAGTCAAGTTGGGTGCATTGCATTGTGGGATACTGTTGTTTTATACTGCTTTCTTTGACGAAATTCACATTTTTTACAGTATGCATACTATGCAAAAACAGTATCTGTTTCTGATACCTCTCTCGTTCTATCTCACAGATCATCGGGTCGGTACGTGTTTCTCGTCGTTGGCGAACGGCCGCTGTGCGAGCGAACTGTCTGGTCAGTACACCAAGATGCAGTGTTGCTGCGACACAGGCCGCTGCTGGGCCCTCGGACACATCCCAGAGATGTGCCCCGTTAGAGGATCCGGTGAGTAGGCAAATGCTAATTGTTAGCATTTTTGTTAAGTTTACTAAATTTTTGCTGTCACTATTGCTAATGCTCAAAATTTAAACTCTGTCAATGCTTTTTAAAGTTTTTAACCCATGTATGTTAGCTTTGAGGCTAATGTATGTATGCTAGCATACTCCTAAAAGATATTTAATGTATATATGCATTTAAAATGAGCTTTTTAATACTTTTTTTGAAGTTTTTATTTCCATGTCTGTTAGCTTTGAGGCTAACATCTGTAGACTAGCATGTTCCTTAAAGATATTTAGTGTATACACACATTTAAAATGAGCTTTTTAGAACTTTTTAAAACTTTTGTTAAGTTTTTAATCCATGCCCGTTAACTTTGAGGCTAATATCTGTATGCTAACATACTCCAATTAGCATAAATACACATTTTAAATAGGCTTTTTAAAACTTTTTAGAGCTTTTTTTTTTAAGTTTATAGTCTGTGTTAGCTTTGAAGCTAACATCTGTATGCTAGCATGTTCCTACAAGATATTTAACATAAAGGCACATTTAAAATGAGCTTTTTAGAACTTCTTTGAAATTTTTAGTCCACGTCTGTTAGCTTTGAAGCTAACATCTGTATGTTAGCATACCCCTAAAAGATGTTTAGCAGATATACGCATACAAATTCTTTTTTTGAAGTCTTTATTCCATGTTTGTTAGAATTGAGGCTAACATCTGTATGTTAAAATACTCCTAACAGATATTTAGGTGTAGAGGTTTTTTTTGAAGGTTTTAAAGCTTTTTTTGAAGGTTTTAGAGCATTTTTGAAGGTTTTATTCCATGTCTGTTCGGTTTTAGGCTAACATCTGTAGGCTAGCATACTTTCACAAGATAAATACACATTTAAAATGGGCTTTTTAGAACTTCTTTGATGTTTTTAGTCCACATCTGTTAGCTTTGAGGTTAACATCTGTATCCTAGCATACGCGCACAAGACAGTTAGCGTAAACACACATTTTAAGTAGGGTTTTAAAAAAAGGCTTTTTAAAACTTTTTAAAGCTTTTTTGAAGTTTTTAGTCCATGTTTGTTAGCTTTGAGGCTAACATCTGTATGTCAGCATGATTCTACAAGATACTTAGCATAAATACACATTTTAGCCTTTTTTTTACCTTTTTTGAAGTTTTTAGTCCTTGTTTGTTAGCTTTGTCTGAATGCTAACATGACCCCAAATATATTTAACATATAGACACATTTAAAAATGATCTTTTTAGAAGATTTTACAACTTTTTTGAAGTTTATAGTCCATGTCTGTTCGCTTTGAGGCAAACATCTGTATGCTAACATACCCCTAAAAGACATTTAGCATATAGATACATTTTAAAATTAGATTTTTAGAATGTTTTACAACTTTTTTGATGTTTTTAGTCCACATTTGTTAGCTTTGAGGCGACCATATGTATGCTAGCATACTCCTAAATATATCTAACTTATATACATGTTTAAATGAGCTTTTTAGAACTTTTTAAGTTATTTTTTGTCGATGTCTGTTAGCTTTGAGACTAATATCTGTATGCTAACATACTCCCAAAATATATTTAGCATATAAACACTCTTAAAATTAGTTTTTTTAGAACTTCTTTGAAGTTTTTAGTCCATGTCTGTTAGCTTTGAGGCTAACATCTGTATGCTAGCTTACTGTTAAAGATATTTAGCACATAGACACATTTAAAGTTAGCTTTTTAAAACACTACAACTTTTTTGAAATTTTTAGTCCATGTCTGTTAGCTTTAAGACTAACATCTGTATCTTAGCATACCTTTTAAAGACATTTAGCCTATAGACACTTTTAAAAAAAATAGGTTTTTAGAATGTTTTACAACTTTTTTGAAGTTTTTAATCCATGTCTGTTCTTTAAGGCTAGCAGCCATATGATAGCATAGTCCTAAAAGATATTTAGCATATATACACATAAATTAGCACCTTAGAATATTTTAGAACTTAGAACTTAGATATCTGATAGCATAGAGGCTAATATCTGTATGCTAGCATTCTCCTAAAACATATTTAGCATGAATACAAATTTAAAAGAGCTTCAAAAAACTTTTTTGACATTTTTACTCCATGTTTCATAGCTTTTAGGCTAACATCTATATGTTAACACACCCCTAAAAGATATTTAGCATATAGAGACATTTAAAATTAGCTTTTTAAAATGTTTTACAACTTTAGTTGAAGTTTTAAGTCCATGTTTGTTGGCTTTGAGGCTAACATATGTATGCTAGCATACTGCTAAATATATCCAACCTATATACATGTTTAAATGAGCTTTTGTCAAACTTTTTTTTAATGTTTTTTTGTCGATGTCTGTTAGCTTTGAGGGTAATGTCTGTATGCTAACATATTCCCAAAAGATATTTAGCATATAAACATCTTTAAAATTAGCTTTTTAGAACTTGTTTGTTAGCTTTGAAGCTAACATCTGTATGCCAGCTTACCGTTAAAGATATTTAGCATATAGACACATTTAAAATTAGCTTTTTAGAACACTACAACTTTTTTGAATTTTTTTTGTCCATGTCTGTTAGCTTTGAGGCTAACATCTGTATGCTAGCATACCCCTGAAAGAAATTTAGCATAAATACACATTTAAAATGAGTTTTTTACAACTTTTTTTTGAAGTTTTTAGTTTACATCTGTTAGCTTTGAGGTTAGCATCGGTTTGCTAACATACTCCTTAAAGATATTTAACAAATATGTGCATTTAAAATGAGCTTTTTAGAACTTTACAAACAAACTTTTAATCCATGTCTGTTAGCTTTAAGGCTAACATCGGTGTGTTAGCATACCTTTTAAAGACATTTAGCATATAGACACATTTAAAAATAGGTTTTTAGAATGTTTTACAACTTTTTGAAGTTTTTAATCCATGTCTGGTAGCTTTAAGGCTAGCAGCCATATGCTAGCATAGTCCTAGGTTTTTTAGAATGTTTTTAAGTTTTTGTCGATATCTGTTAGCATTGAGGCTAATATCTGTACGCTTACATTCTCATAAAACATATTTAGCATAAATACACATTTAAAATGAGCTTTATATAACTTTTTGATGTTTTTAGTCCATGTTTGTTAGCTTTGAGGCTAACATCTATATGCTGACACACCCCTAAAAGGGACTTAAAAGCGTATACTGTATACACATTTAAAATGAGCTTTTTCTAACTTTTCTGAAGCTTTTGCTTCTGACTAGCGATAGCGAGTAGCATAGTTCATGGCGGTAATGCAAGCTAAAAACTATTAGCAGCAAATACGTCAACACAGAAAGAAAACAGTGCATTTCATGCAGTCTTTGGTGGTATTTCAATGTAATTCTGAACTGCACAGATATTAAAGTACATTATGATCCTGTCATGATAGGTTAAAATGAGTGTTGACTCTTCTCGTACTCTATTACAACAATAACATCATTTCAAAGGAGGAATTTCTCTAGATGTGTGAGCGTTTGACCTTTATGTAGTGCTTTTTGAGGAATCGCTCCAGACACGCTGTACCTCACCACAAAATCACGATAAATACATGTCAGGTTAACAGAGCGATCATCTCGGAGGATAATAAAACACTCTCTTTCATTCCCACGTCTTCACAACCAAGTGTTTCACTCTCTTCCCTCCTATTTAACACCGTCATGTGTCTTCCGCAGGAATGCATGAGTTAAGCGGTTGCCAAATCCTCAGCCAACTCCTCGATTTTTCTGCTTTCACTCAGTGCACAGAAAAACATATATATAAAATAAATAAATGAATAAACACAATTTTTTGCTTTTGTAAAATAATCTACTGTTCATTTGTAGATGAATACAGGCGACTGTGCATCCAGAGGCTTCCGTTTGCCACCGGTAACGGTGGCGGCATCATCCACGACGGCAATGGCGGTCTGAACATCGGCAGCTATGGCAAAGGTCTCTCGCAGAATGGAAACGGCGGCGGCTACATTTATGGCGGCGAGCACGGAATCGGAAACGGAAATGGTGGCAACGGCGGCCCAAAGATTCAGATCAGTGAGTTGAGGTTGCCAGTTTTTCTCTTTAACCAACCATCCAAAGTTCAAAGAACTAAATTGTGTTGTATTATTTGTGCTCAGGCCAGCTGAACGAGACGACGATCGACGTGTGCAAGCATTTCACCAACCTGTGCCTGAACGGCCGCTGCATTCCCACACCGACCAGCTACCGTTGCGAATGCAACATGGGATACCGGCAGGACGTGCGCGGGGAGTGCATCGGTAAACCTGTGCATTGCTCTTTTCTTGAATGTTTACATGATCTGAAATGTCTTCTGCTGCCACCTGTAGGTGGTTTGCTTGATTTCCACTGGCCTGAGGGTTATAAAAAGCAGATTCTGTCAATATTTGAACACAAATGGTCTCTCATACATCTTCTTTCTACTTTCAGATGTAGACGAGTGCATCAGTAACCCATGTGTGAATGGAGACTGCGTCAACACACAAGGATCGTATCACTGCAAATGCCACGAGGGATATCAGGGAACTCCCACCAAACAGGCCTGCATTGGTTTGTGGCATGATATCATTTTATTTTATGCCAAAAACATTACTTTAGTTTCTCAATTTAGAGCTAGATCATGTTTTTACGCCACCACTGTTATATTCAAAATACTTTGGGGCTAAAAAAGCAGCTTTAAAGGAGAAAATATAATTATATTATATGATTTACAGTCATTTTCTCCGTGCCTAGAATATTATTTAATTTATGTTGTTTTTAATTTATTTCTTTGTTATTTTTAAAGCAACTTTTTGCTTAAAATACAAAAAAATGCTTAGATTTGAACTGAAATTCCATATGAAATTCCATTATATTTTATAAATTTAAATCGTATATGTATATATATTATTTATATTGATTATATTTAAGCTATATGTACATATTTATATTATTTATATGTCAGATTTTATTTTCGTTTTATTTTTAGTCATTTTAATACTTAAACTTGCTTAAGTCAACCTTGACTTAGTCAACATTTATATCCAATATATTTATTAAGATGTATATATTATATATAAATATTGTTATTTATAATTTTTATATTTATAAAAATATATTTATAATATATAAAGTCAGCACAACTTCACAAGGCCTAGCGCCCTCTGGTGGAAAGCTGTAACTAATCTGCTCTTGTTGCTTCAGACATTGACGAGTGTATCGTTAACGGAGTTATGTGCCGTAACGGACGCTGCGTGAACACGGATGGAAGTTTCCAGTGCATCTGTAACGCTGGCTTTGAAATCAGTCCTGATGGGAAGAACTGTGTCGGTAAGCATTTAAACTGTGACTTTAACAAACTCTGGACTGGCTAATAATTGTATTTTTCATGTTTTGTTTTTAAATTTCAAACAAAATTAGACGCTTCACCTGTTTGATTGTTGATTATTCGGTTGTACACTTTAGAACAGCATTTACATGTTTAACAAAATTGTTTTATAAATCACTTTCGAGTTTCGGGTGTGTGGAGGGTGTCAGAAGGTCAACATAAATGTTTTTAATTAATAATTTTGATGAATAGAATTAGCTCAAGAACACAGTTGAATATCCACCATTTGTTTTATAGTGTATTTTCAGAAACACTGAGAGCATTTTAATGTCTTCCAGATCATGATGAATGTGCCACCACCAACATGTGCCTCAACGGCATGTGCATAAACGAAGACGGAAGCTTCAAATGTATCTGCAAACCTGGATTTGCATTGGCGCCCAATGGACGCTACTGCACTGGTGAGCATTTCTGGGATTATTGAACACAAAAACGATTTACTAATTTAATAAAAAAAATAAAAGTGCCACAAAAATGTAGAAACTTAAAGTCAATATGCTATATTCCAAGTCTTCTGAATACATACGATAGTTTTGTGTGAGAAATGGGTGCTAAATTGCTAAAATCTCATTTCCAATTGCACATTTTTGCAAGTTCGGCATTAAATCTGACACGACACGTCTTGATGTCTTTGGTTCTTGCATCCCTTGACCATTCAAGTCAATGGAGTCTTTAATGTCAAAAATTTAAGTCGTTATTCTCTGAAGTTTTCTCTTTAGTCTCATTTGCATTCACATATTTTTGGATGTCACTGCTATATTGCTAAAATCTCATTTCCAACTGTGAATGTCAAATCTGCTTTGAGATGTTTTCGATTTTCGTTTCTGGTGTTCATTTGTGAATGAAGTTTTTAATGACCCAAGTCATTATTCTCTGAAAAATCGTTGCTTTGGTGCACCCCTTCAAAATGTCTTCTGCGTATATTTGCTCATTGGCACATTTTAGACACCAGTGGCAAACAGTTGCAAGATGCAAGAACCAATGACATTTGATGTTATTGATCTCATTCCTGGTGCATCAAGACACATCATGCTAGTTTTCATGTCAGTGATGTCCAATGTCTTTGGTTGTTGCATCGTGACCCTCACTGACATCATTTTTCGTTATTGCCGTATTGTGGTACCGGTTTTTACACTATTTTCTCGTTCCTTAAAGGGGTCATCGGATGCTAAGTTCGCTTTTTCATGCTGTTTGAACATTAATGTGTGTTGGCAGTGTATGTACAAATCTGCCCTATAATGATAAAAATCCATGCAGTGGTTTTTAATTAATCTGTAAAAATAATATCCCCTTTTTCAAATCGAGCCATTCTCAGATGCCTGTCAGTGTGGCGTCACACCCACAGAGGCCGCTCACATGATAGTTGATTCACATGAGCGTTTTACCTCAGACCAGCTGTCACAGTCCAGTAACTTCCCTTGTTTCCATGCCGAAGCAGGGATGTAAGTTAGACAAGAATATCTCCGATTGAGCAACTGAGGTGTTGTGTTGCTGGATGTAATAACGAATATAGTGGTCGTCATTTACTCCCGACATCTGAGCTGCTGAAGATGCAGTAGATTACATTTGTTTGTGAAGGGAACGCGCCTCCCGATCTACATATATCCGTCTATGTTCGCGCGAATCATTCATGATCCAGCTTCACTTACAGCAGAAGTGAGTATAAGCATTTTTTATGAATCTTTGCGATCGCCTTTCCTTAATTACGTGGTAGTTAGGAAGTTTAGCGGCTAAACGCGGCTAAATGTGGCTAAAGTAAACAAGATCGTCACTCCACAGAGAGAAGAGAGGGGCGGGGTGAGCAGAGCTCATTTGCATTTAAAGGAACAACCCCTTAGAATGAGATTATTTTTGCAGAGCTCATTTTGACAAGGTAAAAAGGGTGTTGTTTTACAAAACCATTGAGAATTTTTAATCAAAGTATATTAGAGACTTTTCATTAAGACCCTAAAGAATCATATAAACTTGTGGAAAATGGGCATCCGATGACCCCTTTAAACTCTGGCAGACATCTATGAACACCAGACCTCGGGGGCATATTATTAGTTTACACACTATTTTCAGTTTTTGTGCAAGAAACAGACGCTAAATCATTAAAATCTCATGTCTAGGTTTTTTTCAAGTTTGACGTCTAATCTGATGCCACACACGTCTTTGGTTCTCGCAGCCGATGTCATTTGTCAGTGAATTCTTTTTTGACCAAAATTTAAGTAGTTATTCTCAAAAAACGTTTGTCTTTTTTGCATTTGCCTATATTTGCACATTGTTGGCACATGTTAGACGTCAATCATGAACAGTCGCAAGATGCAATAACCAATGACATTTCATATGATTTATCTCAATCCTGATGCCATCATGCTAGTTTCAAAATAACGAAATTTCAGTTCGTTATTTTTCAATAATAGTTTCTGATATATTTTCATTCATTAAACTCATTTGTATTTGTGTATATTTGTATATCACTGGTGCACATTTGACATAAAACGTCTCCTCTTCAAACGTAATGAGTTGTTGCTTCTCGTGACCATCATAGACATATTATTCTCTAACGACTTGCGCTATTTCCTCCTCCGTGACGTTCTGACAGACATCGACGAATGCCAGACCTCGGGCATCTGTATGAACGGCCGATGTGTGAATACCGAGGGCTCTTTCCGCTGCGAGTGCCCGCCAGGACTAGCCATCGACGTGGACGGCCGCGTCTGCGTGGACACCCACATGCGCACCACCTGCTACGGCGCAATAAAGATGGGCACGTGTTCGCGTCCGTTCCCCAGGGCGGTGACGAAGTCGGAATGCTGCTGCGCCAACCCAGAACACGGCTTCGGAGAACCCTGCCAACCCTGCGCAGCGTTCAACTCCGGTAAACCGCAACGCGTCGATACTTTAATATTAATGTAATGTTGTGTATTAGCAAGGTGGCTAACGTTGTTTGTTTGTTCGCAGCTGAGTTTCAGGCAGTGTGCAGCAGTGGACCTGGAATCACCACAGATGGACGAGGTAAGTCTGTTTGCGCTAATGCGCTAATCGCGTTAGCGAATGCTAAATGCTAACTGCATTCGGGATCTTTGTAGACATCAACGAATGCGCTTTGGATCCGGACATCTGTCAAAACGGGATCTGCGAGAACTTGCGCGGAAGCTACCGTTGCATCTGTAACATCGGTTATGAATCTGACGCTAGCGGCAAAAACTGCGTGGGTGAGTTGCGTTAACTTCTTAATTATGTAACTTTTTTACTATATACTGTAGCAATACGTAACTTCTACTATGTTTTATATACAAAACACTTTAGTACAACACTTGCTTTGAAACCTAAGAGGAATAGTTGTGTTTGATTAATTTTCGGTAACTTTTTACGCATTTTTCAGACATTAACGAGTGTTTGGTGAATCGGTTGTTGTGCGACAACGGCATGTGTAGAAACACGCCCGGAAGTTACACTTGCACCTGCCCCAAAGGATTCTCCTTCAAGGCCGATTCAGAGACTTGCGAAGGTTTCCTTACGAATATTTTTTCCGTTAATGATCTTTATTCATACATTGTATACATTGTATCTTTCCTTCTTACCTTTCGTAGACGTCAACGAATGCGACTCCAACCCTTGCATTAACGGCGTGTGCCGCAACATAGCCGGTTCATTCAGTTGCGAATGTTCCCACGGTAGCAAGCTGGACTCCACCAACACCATCTGCGTAGGTAAGTACGAAAAGTCGTTTTAAGCAAACAGAAGTGTTTCCATGGTAACCGCGACGTCTCTGATTGGTGGATCTCTTATGGATCGTTTAGTGGCTATTAAATGTCTTTTTAAAATTACAATGAAAGGTTTGCCAAGGGCGCAACCAAACGCTACTTGAGAGACTTTATTATGCAACATTAGCATAGTGATCTTTGTCAATGTTATTTCATCTTTAGAGGTCACTAGACAGCATTCTGCTACTTTTGTTCATTTCTATCTAGGTGGTTTTCATTCTTTGTCTGAAACCGAACACCGTTTGATTGAAATTAATGGAGTATGGAGGCTATAGGTCACACGTTGTGCTTTTAACATGAATGCCCACTGCGATCCCATCCCACTAGATATCCGAGTTGGTTTTTATATATCTGCAGAAATGCATTCACTCTCCGCAGGGGAGCCGCTCTAAAATGTCACAACGTCCTTTTGTCATCGTCACGCTTTTTTGGTTGTCTTTCACGTATTTGCTCCATGCAGACAGCATGAAAGGAACCTGCTGGCTAAACATCCAGGATGGCCGCTGTGAGGTGAATATCAACGGGGCCACGCTAAAGTCAGAGTGTTGCTCTACGCTCGGGGCGGCCTGGGGAAGCCCATGTGAACGCTGTGAAATTGGTTAGTTCATATACCATAAGCAATATATATACACACATTTAATATATACATTTAATTTACTACTGTTTTTTTTCTGCTAAATGATTATTTGTTACCCAAAACTTTCACATTAATCTTTTATTAAATGAATAATCAACAAATTTATACATAAATTGTTTATATGTTAGAAATTACTTTAAAAATGTAACCTTAAAATAAATCCTTTTTTTGGTTTACTTTTTTATCATTAAAAAAAATGACATTTTACATAATTGAATTCTATATATATATATATATATATATATATACATACACATACATACATACATACATACACGTTTTGCAATTTGTGTATACTTTATATTATTTGAATTAATTTTTATTTAATTTAGTAAAAGATTAAATTTAAAAAATCTAAGTAATTAAATGTATTATTACTTGATTTATATTTAAATAATTGTAATTTAAGATATTTTATATTAAACTGTTAATTTGTATTTATTTATATTAATATATATATATATATACATACACATACATACATACATACATACACGTTTTGGCAATTTGTGTATACTTTATATTATTTGAATTAATTTTTATTTAATTTAGTAAAAGATTAAATTTAAAAAATCTAAGTAATTAAATGTATTATTACTTGATTTATATTTAAATAATTGTAATTTAAGATATTTTATATTAAACTGTTAATTTGTATTTATTTATATTAATTACATTAAATTAATATTTAATTAATTTAATTCAAATATAATTATTTAAAAAAACAATTATATTTATGTATTGTAATTGTAATTATATTTAACAATAATTAGAACTTTGAATGTATACTTTTATACATTTTGCAAATTTGTATATAATTTATATTAATTAAATTCATCTTCATTTAATTAAATAAAAGATTACTGTGAAACTGTTATGTAACAAATAATTATGTTAATGTATTATCATTTGATATATATTTAAATATTTTTTAGATATTTTATGTAAATTATTAATTTGTATTTATTTATATGAATTAAATTAAATTAAAATCATATTTAATGTATTTATTTAATTTCAATGATTTTATACTTAAAGAAATAATTATATTTATCATAATCTCATTTATATTTAAATAATAATTAGAATTTGTACGTATTTAATTATATCTATTTGTTATTATTTTAATTTCTATTATATTAATTAAATTAATACTTAATTTATTAAAAAGATTAATGTTGAAGTTTTAATATGTCTGAATTTGTATTTCATTAAAAAATCCTTCATTTTTTAATTTAATTAAGCCAAAAATTTGTCTTTAAAGCAAATATTGGTTCATTTACCTGGAAAAAAAATAAATTAACCAATATACACACTCTCATACATAGAGTATCTCACAAGTTTTTGACCTGTATTTTCTACAGATCCAGCCTGTTCAAAAGGTTTCGCACGTAAGAAGGGACTTGTGTGTGAAGGTACGTGCTACCCACAATCCTTTGCTGGATTAACAATATTATCTCTCTAGTGCACTGCACAACAACGCATCACCTTTCTGCTCCATCTTTAGATATTAATGAGTGCGAGGTGTTTCCCGGCATTTGCACAAATGGCCGCTGTGTGAACACTCAGGGCTCATTCCGATGCGAGTGTCCGGAGGGACTTACCCTGGACGGAGCCGGACGGACGTGTGTTGGTATGAAAACATATTTGTTAACCATCCTTTCTCAAATTATTTATTGCTTTAGCTGATTTATTTGTTGCAGACAGGATAATACATCAACATAAATGTGGTTTTAAACTATCAACTTGATTTATGACTTATAAGGGACAACTGATCGAAAACAAACCTGTTTTTTTGTAACTGAAAACATGTGTGGACTAAACCCCGGTCATTTAAAGCGGTTTGTGTCCTGTAGATATCCGAAGCGAGCAATGTTACATGAAATGGGACGAGGACGAGTGCGTGGAGCCATTACCGGGCCGCTATCGTGTGGATATGTGTTGCTGTACAGTGGGAGCGGCGTGGGGCGTGGACTGTGAGGCCTGTCCCAAACCAAACACACCCGAATTCAAAACCATCTGCCCACGGGGACCCGGAATTGCCAACCGAGGAGACATCCTGACAGGACGACCCTTCTACAAAGGTGGAGCATCACAGCTGTCTGTTGTTTATTCTTAGAGATGAGTCAATATGATACTGATAATGTTGTTGTTTTGGTCGACAACAGGTATTGGCCGATATTATACAACCATAGTGTTTACAACAATTGAAAACAAAGGTGGAGCTTCAGAGCTCTCTGTCAATTAATCATAGGAATGAGTGGATATAGAAAATGTCACAGAAATGATACCGATTACTATGTTGTTTTTGCCGATAATCAATATTGGCCGATATTATACATCTATAGTGTTTACAACAATTGAAAACAAAGGTGGAGCTTTATTTGTCAATTAATCATAGGGATGAGTGGATACAGAATATTTCACCGAAATGATACCGATAATTATGTTGTCTGAACTGATAACCGATATTGGATGATATTATACATCTATAGTGTTTACAACATTTGAAAACAAAGGTGGAGTATCACAGCAGTCTGTTATTTATTTACAGAGATGAGCGGATATAGAAATTTTTACCGACATGATACCGATAATTGTTGTTTTGGTTGATATCCGACATTGGCCGATATTGTACATCTATAGTGCTTACAACATTTGAAAACAAAGGTGGAGCATCAAAGCTGTCTGTCATTTATTAATAGGGATGAGCAGACAGATACATTTTGACCGAAATGATACCGATAATTATGTTGTTTTGTCGATAACCGATATTGGCCGATATTATACATCTATAGTTTACAACATTTGCAAACAAAGGTGCAGCATCAAGTCAGTCTGTTATTTATTTATAGAGATGAACAGATACAGAAATTTTGACCGATATGATACCGATAATTGTTGTTTTGATCAATATCCGATATTGTAGATCTATAGTGGTTACAACATTTGAAAACAAAGGTGGAAAGTCAGAGCTGTCTGTTATTTATTCATAAGGGGTAACTGCTATAGAAAATTTGACCGATATGATACAGATAATTATGTTGTTTTGGTCGATAACCGATATTGGCTGATATTATACATCTATAGTATTTACAACATTTGAAAACAAAGGTGGAGCATCAGAACTGTCTGTTATTTATTTATAGAGATGAGCGGATATAGAAATTTTGACCAATATGATACCAACAGTTGTTGTTTTGGCCGATAACCGATATTGGCGGATATTGTAGATCTATAGTGGTTACAACATTTGAAAACAAAGGTGGAAAGTCAGAGCTGTCTGTTATTTATTCATAAGGGGTAACTGCTATAGAAAATTTGACCGATATGATACAGATAATTATGTTGTTTTGGTCGATAACCGATATTGGCTGATATTATACATCTATAGTATTTACAACATTTGAAAACAAAGGTGGAGCATCAGAACTGTCTGTTATTTATTTATAGAGATGAGCGGATATAGAAATTTTGACCAATATGATACCAACAGTTGTTGTTTTGGCCGATAACCGATATTGGCTGATATTATACATCTATAGTGTTTACAACATTCGAAAACAAAGGTGGAGAATCAGAGCCGTCTGTCATTTATTCATAGGGATGAGCGGATATACAAGTTTCGACTGAGATGATACCAATAATTATGTTGTTTTGGCCGATAACCGATATTGGCGGATATTATACATCTATAGTGTTTACAACATTTGCGAACAAAGGTGCAGCATCAGAGCAGTCTGTTATTTGTTTATAGAGATGAGCTGATATAGAAATTTTGACCGATATGATACCGATAGTTGTTGTTTTGATCGATATCCGATATTGTACATCTATAGTGATTACAGCATTTTAAAAACGAAGGTGGAGCGTCAGAGCTGTCTGTTATTTATTCATAGGGGGTAATGGATATAGAAAATTTGATAGGTATGATACCGATAATTATGTTGTTTTGGCCGATAACCGATATTGGCTGATATTATACATCTATAGTGTTTACAACATTTCAAAACATTGTTAGAAACAAAAGTTTGTTGATATTATCGGCATCCAATATCAGCTTACTCAAGCCAAAACCAATAATTGATAAAGTTGTTTTGGTCGATAACCGATACTGGCTGATATTATACATGTATAGTGTTTACAACATTTGAAAACAAAGGTGGAGCGTCAGAGCCGTCTGTCATTTATTCATAGTTGGTAGTTGGATATTGAAAATGTTGGCCCGATATTATACATCTATAATGTTTATAACATTTTAAAACATTGTTAGAAACAAAAGCTTGCTGATATTAAGGTCTTATTATATTAAATAAATTTTAAATTGATTTTAAAGCTAAATAAAATTGTAATAAATGTAATCATTTATAACATTATAATTCTTATTTAAATATTGAAATAAATAAAAGTTCTGTTCCCTTAAAATTTTCATTAATCTTTTTTATTAATTTAAATCTAAATAAAATGACAATAAAAAAATAATAAAAATTACTTACAACTTTTACTTGAATCTTTTTACTAAAAAACTTTTTACTGAATTAAATAAAAATAAACTTGATGTAAATGCTATATAAACTGATATAAAACTCATATAAAATATGTTTTAAAATAATTATTTAAATAAAAAATCTTTATTTATTTTTTTTTTCTGTACATTTTTTTTTTTATTATTACTAGGTTACAAAAACACTCACATATCCAGAAAGTCAGATTTCTGGTACTTCCTTTAGAGTTTTTGTTCTGTGTGTTGAATAATGAGTTGATGAGCCTGTTTTTTCCCCTTTTTTTGTAGATGTGAACGAATGTAAGGTGTTCAAAGGCCTGTGCACTCACGGGACGTGCCGAAACACCATCGGGAGCTTCAAATGCCGTTGCGACAGCGGTTTCGCCCTCACCATGGAGGAGAGGAACTGCACAGGTCAACATCTGCATCAGTAACTTCATCTGAAATCAAACACAACATGCATTTCAATGCATTTCTCACATTATTCCTGTCACTCCCGCAGATATTGACGAGTGCACCATCTCTCCGGACCTGTGCGGACACGGCGTCTGCGTCAACACGCCCGGCAGCTTCGAGTGCGAGTGTTTCGACGGCTATGAGAGCGGCTTCATGATGATGAAGAACTGCATGGGTGAGACTCGAACCCTGGATGTTTTTCTTCAGCCTCTGAAAGCCACAGTGCCTGATTCTCTGTCTTTCTGTCCCGCAGACATCGACGAGTGCGAGCGGGACCCTCTGCTGTGCCGCGGCGGCACGTGTCTCAACACAGAGGGCAGTTACGAGTGCGACTGTCCTCCAGGACACCAGCTGAGCACTGAAGCCTCCGCCTGTGAAGGTACAAACCCACTCAGATTTACTTTAGTGGTGCAAACTTTAAACTGAATATTAGTGTGTGTAGGTGTGTAATCAAATTTAGATTTGAACACATTCTATTTATCATATGCAATACATAAAATAACTATTATTTCATTTATACAAATAAAATTACATAAAAACTGTATTTAAACAATAAATAAATATTATTAATATTATTTTTGATATATATTTGTATATAAAAAAATTGTATATGCAAGAACATACTCTATATATGAAATTCAAAACCCATTTATATAATTTTACTTTATTTTAATAATTGATCTAGTTCATTTAATAAGTTCAGTTCATTTATTAATTTAGTAATATTTGTTATTTTGCCAATTTATTAATATTTTTTTAAAAACAAATGTATAAATTTTTAATAAATAAATAATAATTTCTAAAAATATATATTATTTCTATTATTATTGTTATTATTAGTAAAAAAATACTACTGCTATTATTATTATTTTAATAAAATTGATATATATTTGCATAGTAAAATTTGTTTAATTTCATTACGGATTCAATTCATATTTTATTCATTAATTAATATTTTATATTTTTTGTACAATTAATTAATATGCATTAAAAATAATTATTTTTTAAAGTATCTCTAATATCTTATAATTGTATGCCTACTATTATTATTATTATTATTATTATTTAAATATAGTGGAAATAAACTTGGAAATTAAAATTAATTAAATTTGAGTACAGCACAATGCATTGTATATATTACTTGACCTTATTTATATAATACTACTATAATTGATCTAATTAATATCATAATTTTTTCTTTATCAATTCTTTAATATTTATTAAAATAATTGTTCACATTTTATTTAATTCATAATTCATTTAATTCATTCTGTAGTACATACATCATACATATTAATGGTATTAATAAATAATTATTATTAATAATACTAATAATTAATTACTATTATTATTATTATTATTATTATTATTATTTCATTTTACTTAATTTCAGTTTGTTAATGCATATTTTAAAAACTGTATTTTTAAATTTATTTATAATACCTATACCTTTATTTATTTTAAATACATTTAAAATAAATATTTAAATAAATTGTATTTAATTCATAATTTTTACAGAAATAGTAATAATCCATCATATGTATTAATAGTGTTAATAATCATTAAATACATTATTATTATTATTATTATTATTATTATTTAAATACAGTGGAAATAAACTTGTAATTAAAATTTGAGTACAGTACCGTGTATTGTACATATTACATTAACTTATTTATATTATATTATTATAATTAATCGAATTAATATCATCATTTTTTATCAGTTCTTTAATATTTAATTAAAATAACTGTGTTCACAAATGTTATTTAATTCATAATTTTATTATTACAGAAATAGGATTTAGCAATACATCATACATATTAATAGTATTAATAAATAATATTTATTAATAATAATAATTAAATAACTACTATTATTATTATTATTATTATTATTTAATTTTACTTAATTCAAATTTCAATTTATTAATTAAAAACTATATTTTTAAATGTATTTATAATATCTATACCTTTATTTATTCTAAATAAATATTTAAATAAATTGTATTTAATAATTTTTACAGAACTAGTAAAAATCCATCATATGTATTAATACTACTAATAAATAATCATTAAATATATTTTATTTATATTATTATTATTATTATTATAAAAATGATTGAAATATAAAAGTAATTATATTATAGATAGTTACAAATGTAATTTAATTTCATTTAATAAGCTGGCAAAATATAGTTTGCACAGTGCTTTTGAAATGAAATTGTTTTGTTTTGTTTTCCCTCAGATGTGAACGAGTGTGAGCTCAGCGATAACCTGTGCAGGAACGGTCACTGTGTGAACATGGTGGGCACGTATCAGTGCTCCTGCGACACGGGATACCAGGTGACGCCCGACAGACAGGGCTGCGTGGGTGAGCGAACCTCCAACAACACCAACATGCATGATTTAGTCTCAAAAACACCTCATATGCTGTCTTTGGTCAGAAAACTCAATCTAACATAACTGGAAATGTGCGTTTTCTCATGTTCACAGACATCGACGAGTGCACCATCATGAACGGCGGCTGCGATACTCACTGTACCAACTCTGAGGGCAGCTACGAATGCAGCTGTAGTGAAGGTTACGCGCTCATGCCCGACCTCAGGACCTGCGCCGGTAAAAAACACACTCTCACACACACGCACACACACAAATAACAGTGGCTCTCACGCTGACCCTTGTCTCTTCCCGTAGACATTGATGAATGTGAAGACACACCAGACATCTGTGACGGCGGTCAGTGTACGAACATCCCTGGAGAATATCGCTGCCTCTGCTACGACGGTTTCATGGCCTCCATGGACATGCGCACCTGCATCGGTGAGATAAACGCGACTTTATATCTGTCTCAACTCGCATATGCATTTGTGTTCATATTACTTTTAAATATGTTTATATATAATTTGTTTTTGTTAAAGTAATTTTACATTTATCTTAATTTATTTCATTAATTTTTTTTAATACTTATTTGGTTTGTGCCATTTAAATAATAAAAATAAGTAGTAAATTGTTTAATTTAATCATTCTAATATATTAATTCTTAGTAACCTTGATTTAATTAATGATGATATAATGTTTATTATTTTGTGTTTGTGTCAGTTAAATGATAAAAATAAGCTATTTATTCTAAATATTTTAGCATTCATTTTATTATTTGGTAACCATATGAATTTATTTTGATCAATTATCTTTATTTGTTTAAATAAATTAAAAAGGTGTGGAAGTAACAAAGTTATGTACTTTATTTGTATTACTTTCAATATTTAATTTTTGTTATTAAATAATAAGTTTATATCAAATTTTAAGGTGTAGTAGCCTTGATTTTTTTATTATTATTATTTGTATTAATTATTCTGTTAGTTTTTTTTTTACTTTTACTTTATTATTTTTTTTTAAATATATAAATTCAATGTTTAGTATCCTTATTTTTTATGAATTATTCAATTTGTTTGTCATTTTATTTTTTTATTTGTATGTTTGTATTATTTTCTTTTTTACCTTTTGTCATTTATTAAGAATTCACTTTTTCAATTTGTAGTGACCTTGATTTATTTTATACTCTATTGTAATTATTATTTTTTTTTTTACCCTTTTATGATAGAAATACTAATAAACTTTTAATTAAATCATTGTATAATTGTAATGTTTATTAACCTTGATTTATTTAATAAATTGTTATTAATTATTGACCATTTTACTTATTTGTATGTTTTTGCATAATTTAATTTAGCCTTGATTTTTTTTTTTATTATTAATTATTTTATTGTTTCTTTACCCTTATGTAATAAAAATAATAATGTACTTATTACTTGTTTAGAAACCTTGATTTATTTTATAATTTAATTCAATTTGTTTGCCATTTTATTTATTTGTATGTTTGTTACTTTACTTATATTTCTTGTAGTTTATGAATTAATAATTTACTTTTCATTTAATAATTTGACATAATTTAAGTAACCTTGATTTATTTATTAATTTGATAGTTTTTACACTTATATAATAAAAATAATCATTCATTTTAAATTAAGTCATTCATTTTATTGTTTAGTATCCTTGATTTATTTTATAAATGTATTATTTATTCCATTTAATTTGTGAAGCAATAAATTACTTTTAATAATTTGAAAAATATTTCAATTATTTTATTGTATTGTTTTTGTAAATAACAATTTACTTTGCATTAAATCATTAAGCA
Organism: Labeo catla; assembly: GCA_012976165.1. Lineage (NCBI taxonomy): Eukaryota > Metazoa > Chordata > Actinopteri > Cypriniformes > Cyprinidae > Labeo > Labeo catla. The sequence continues at coordinate 85,938 of VONZ01000127.1, forward strand.
ATTTATTGTTTAGTAACTTTGATTTATTTTATACATTTTTATTAATTATTTATTCAATTGTTTTTGTTTATTTGTATGTTTGTGTTACGTGCCTTTTAATCTTTCTTATAGTTTATGAAGTAATAATTAACTTTTAATGTAATCATTTAGCTTAATTTGAATATAAAGCAACTATGACTTATTTTATTAATTATTTTAATTAATTAATTATTTTATTGTGTTTTTACCCTTATATAATAAAAACAATAATTTACTTTTAATTAATTAATTAATTTTAATGTTTAGTCACCTTGATTTATTTTATACATTTTTATTAATTATTTATTTAATTTGTTTGCCATGTTTGTTTATTAATGTTTGTGTTATTTCATATTTAATAATTATATTTAATTTAATACTGTGTAGTATATATTTTATAAATGAATGGGTTTTTTTATTATTTTATTTTAGTTTTAAATAATAAAAACTAATGGTTCAGTTTTAGTTAAATCATTTGATATTATGTAATTTTACCTTAATTTTAATGTAAATTGTTATTGGGGTTTTTTTTAGGGTTTTTTTGGATGAATTATTTTATTGCATTTATATTTTTATTTGCATGTTTTTTTTTTTTTTTTGATATTTAGTATTAATACTGTAATACTGTCTCTTCTATGTTCATATTATGTCCTAATTTTATCATTTCCTTCATTTATTCATCCAGATGTGAACGAATGTGATCTGAATCCCAACATCTGTTTGCACGGCGACTGTGAAAACACGAAAGGCTCGTTCATCTGCCACTGTCAGCTGGGATACTTCGTTAAGAAGGGTTCGACCGGCTGCACAGGTACGACAAAAACCAGATCAGACCGGACCGAACCAGCTCCAGGAGCTCAGGCCGGTTTCAGCACACGCTAGCCGCTCTAACGCGTTTGTTTTTGTGTCAGATATCGACGAGTGTGAGATCGGCGCTCATAACTGCGACATGCACGCCGCCTGCGTCAACGTTCCCGGCAGCTTCAAGTGCCGCTGCCGCGACGGCTGGGAGGGCGACGGGATCAAATGCGTCGGTGAGTGGACGGTTAATGACGGGAATGATCGTCAGGTTGAACGTTAAGAGTCCTGGATGTGGTTTGAGGTTGTTTTTGTGTGGCTGCAGATGTGGACGAGTGCTTGACGGAAGAACACAACTGTAACCCCAACGCCGAGTGCATGAACACGCCGGGATCGTACCGATGCTCCTGTAAGGAGGGATTCAACGGCGACGGATTCACCTGCTCCGGTACAGACACACACAAACACCATCATTTTTTATTTATTTTTTAATTTTAGTTGAATGTTTAGTAAGTTTATTTTATTTGTTTGTTTGCAGTATTTACTTTTAATTTGCACATTAAATTAAGTAATAAAAGTAATCTAAAAGTAATCTTTACCTATAAGTAATATTTTAGTTTTAATTAATTAATTTTTTTTTGTTAAAAATCTTCATTTTATGCATTTATTTCTTATTTGTGTTTGGTTGATTTACTTTTAATTTACACGTTAAATTAAGTAATAAAAGTAATCTTTAACTATAAAGATTTACCTTATTTGTCTTTGTGTAATTTAATTATGAATAAAACATCTTGTTTCTGTTTAATTACATAATTTTATGTTACATCATTTTAATATTTTTAGTCGTTTTTTTTTTGCGATTGACTTTTAATGATAAAAAAAATGATTATTTGCTAAATATTAAAATTACATTAATGTATTTACAGTAAACAAATTACACATTTAGATAGATCCAGTTATTTATAAATGTAATAAATAAATTATAATGTGATAATATATTTATATATAATTCTTTTTTCATTTTAATACTATTAACATTTCAGTTTGTGCTTTGTTTTTATGATTTATTCTGTTTGCTTGTGTAATATAAATTATAAAATAAGTATGTAATTTAAATATTAAATGAAACGTATTTATAAAAAAAAATCAATTTATAATAAACATTTATGTGATTTTTACCTCATTTAAATTGATTTAATTGATGCATTTCTTCATGCATTTATTTATATATTTGTATTTTTTAAATATTTAATAAACAAATAAATTCTAAACAAGTAAATTAGATAAATTCATTTTTTAAATCTTTTTTATTTTAATAATATTAACTTTTTGACATTTTCTTACTGCTTTCTTAGTTTTATTGATATTTCGTTTAATTGTTTAAAGAAAAAATATGTATTTTCATGTTTAATTAATATTAACATTTATTATTTTATATTTAAAATATTAACGTTAATATTTTAAAATATTAACATTTGTCTTTTTTTTTACAGTTTTATTAATATTTCAAAAGATTTTTTTTAAATAATAAATATTTGTTTTCATTTTTAATTAATATGAACATTTATCAATTCTATATTTAATACATAAATGTCATTTAGCAATTTGTTTACAATAATTTATAACTGAACTGTCATTACAGAAACAGTATTTAGAGTAGATTTAGTAGATTTTTAATAGATTTAACCTAGATTTATTTTTGGAATAGATTTTTTTTTAATAGATTAATTTGTTTATTTGTTTGTGTAATTTCCTTTTTAATTTAATACATGTTTTATTTTATTACCTTAATTTTCTGTGAAGATTCTTCTGAACTGAATAAATGTTACTTTTTTTTATCCGATCAATTTTCCATATTTTCTCTTGTATATATTTATTTATTATTTTGTATGTTTGTGTTATTTCCTATTTCATCTTCCTTGTAATATTTACGTATTTATTTCAAATCTTATTTGCTATGATCTCCGGTCGTAAGTTTGTTTGTCCAGAATCATTCAGCTCTAAAACGACACATAAATGACTCAGCTGTTGTTTGTTTGTGTGTTTCTGCAGACATGGACGAGTGTGCCGATAACGTGAATCTGTGTGAGAACGGTCAGTGTCTGAACGCTCCGGGCGGATATCGCTGCGAGTGTGAGATGGGCTTCACACCCACTGAAGACAGCAAGGCCTGCCAGGGTAAAAACACACACACTTACACACAGTGACACAAACACACACTCATATTAAAACACACACTCACTGAATCCATTCTCTGTGTGTGTGTTGTCTGTCAGACATCGACGAGTGTAACTTCCAGAACATCTGCGTGTTCGGATCGTGTCAGAATCTGCCGGGAATGTTCCGATGTGTTTGCGACTACGGATACGAGCTGGACCGCAGCGGAGGAAACTGCACAGGTGACACACACACCTGAATCAGCAAACACCCACAAAAGAGGCACTAAATGTGAACATAGCCTAAATTTTGAGTGTCGTTGCCACAAGTATTTTTGTAAATTATTTTATTATTTTTTTTGTAATTTACTCTTAAATAATAAATAATTAAGGTTTAATTAAATAATTTTATATAAAAAAATGAAAAATAATCTGATCAAATGTGTATTTTTCCTTGATTTATTTTATAAATGTTTTTATGAAATTTTTTTTGTGTGCAATTTACTTTGCGAAAACCTTGGTTTATTTAATTAATATATTATTTTATTTGTTGGTGTGATTTACCGTTTAATAATAAAACAACAATAATAATAATAATAAACGTTTAAAATTAATAATTGTATATTAATATTTTAAATGATTTATTTTTAGATTTTTATTTGTGTTTTTAATGAATGTGTAGTAACCTTGATTTCTTTTATACATTTTAAAAATTTCATTAACTAGTTAAATAATTTTATATTAATATTTGAATGAAATATACAACAGTTATATTAATATTTTTAATAGTTAAATTAATTTTCTACTAATTAGTTTTACATTTATTGTTTTGTTTTTTGGTTACCTTGATTTATTTAATTAATATATTATTTTATTTGTTGGTGTGATTTACTATTTAATAATAATAATAATAATAATAATAATAAAATATTTTATTAAATAAGTGTATATTAATATTTAAATCACTTATTTTTAATAAACTTATTTGTGTATTTAATAATAAAAATAATTGAAGTATATAATTTTTAATTAATTCTACATTATTTTGTAATTTTGATAAAGTCATGCAAATGCAACATTTTTTGAGGAACATGGATGCAAAACACTGTTTTAAGATTTATTGTTTCTTTAATTTTACATTTAATTGGAATGTTAAGTAACTTTTAAGGAACTATTTTATTTTAATCAAAAAATTAATAATGAATAAAAAAATACATATTTTTTATTAAATGTATATTAATGTTTTCATTTATATTTCAGTTTATATTAATATTGTAAAATATTGTTTTATTTTTAATTTAATTTAATAATCTAGTTTAATAATTGCACATTTATGGACATTTAATGTTTATCAATGTATTCATTTGAATTTTTTTTATAAATTTAGTTTATAAATTTAAAATAAACTTTTAAGAAACGATTTTATTTCAAACGATTAATAGTTAATTAAATAATTTTCTCTTAAATTTATATTAATATTTAATTTAGATTTCAGTTTATAATAACATTGTAAAACGTTAGTTTATTTTAAATTTAACAATTTAATTTAATAACTGCATTTATGGAATTTTAATGTTTATCAATTTATTCATTTTAAATATTTTTTATAAATTTAGATGCGTAATTTACTTTTAATAAAGCACTAAAACGAATTAAATATCAATGTCTTTATTTTAAATATGTTTCTTTTTTATGAATTTCGTTGTCCAACTTTTAATGAATCACTTCATTGTAAATAGATAATAATTAATATTAAATAATTTTCTGTTAAATGTAAATTAATATTTTAATTTATATTTCAGTTATAGTAATATTGTAAAAGTTATTTTATTTTTACTTAATGATTTAAAAATTGAATTTAATAATTGCACATTTATGGAATTTTATCTATTTTTTATATCTTTTTATGAATTTGGTTGCGTAATTCACTTTTAATAAAGTGCTAAAACGTTTTACATTTTTTTTTAATGAATTTAGATGTCTAACTATTAATGAACTATTTTATTTTAATTGAATAATGATTAATACAAAGTAATTAAATTATTTTCTATTAAATTTATATGAATATTTTAATTGATATTTCAGTTTATAGTAGTACTGTAAAAGTTATTTAATTTTTTATTTAATAATTGCACATTCATGGAATTTTAATTTTTAATATCTTCAATGGAGACATGTTAATTTCATGTTGATTTCAGCAAATCAAGCGTGTGTTGTTTCTCAGCTTTGTCTCACATTATCTCCGTCTCATTTTCTCAGACATTAACGAGTGTTTCGACCCCGTGAACTGCATCAACGGCGTGTGTGTGAATCTGCCCGGCAGCTACCTGTGCAACTGTCCGCCCGACTTCGAGCTGAACCCGTCCGGCGTGGGCTGCGTCGGTACTGACCCCGTCCCGCTTCACTGTCCCACATGAATCACCACAGCAGTAAATCTAACGGTTGTCTCTCTCCTGGTTGTCCGTCAGACACACGCGTGGGGAACTGCTTCCTGGACACGCTGGACCGCGGCGACGGCGGGATCTCCTGCAGCGCTGAGATCGGGGTGGGCGTCACCCGCGCCTCCTGCTGCTGCTCGCTGGGCGGAGCCTGGGGAAACCCCTGCGAACTCTGCCCGGCCATCAACTCCAGTACGAACAACACACACACACACACACACATCAGCGTTTATGCTTTTGATACAGTGATTTCTGAGTCAAATGATATTGATTTTTGCAATGGCCAATCATGAAATATAGAAAGCGCTGTGGTAAATAGCAAATACAATGACTATATAGAGATACAGATATCGTATATAGACATGTACATAAAGAAAATCGCCTATAACAATGAATTCATATTATAAAACAATGTTAATAAACATTAACATCAAATCATGTAAAGTGAGATAATAGTAAATTGTACATTTAATTTTAATATTATTTTATGAATTTATGGCATTTTAATTAGATAATTAACTTTTAGTTCAGTAATTTTATATTAAATGTATATTGTTCTATATTTTAATTATATATGTTATATTATTATACTTTTTAGATATATTTATTGTATATATTAATAAATCAATAAATTCACTTATTTTAATGCTTGTTTTAAGAATAAAAAAGAATTTAGTACTTTTTATTCATCTTCATTTTATTTCGCTCTGTAATTAACAATGTTTATTTATTATTATATATTATTCCTTATAAATTATATTATATATAAATGATATATTATTCATTATTAATAATTATAATTATTAATTATTCTTAATAAAATGTAACTTTTCTCTCATTTTAATGGTTGAAATAGGTGAAATATATATATATACACATATATATATATATAATTTTAATAATTAAATTCATTTACTTTTAATAAAATGTTACTTTTTTAAATTTTGATGGTTAGTAACTTTTAGTTCATAAAATAAGTCAAGTAAAATAAATGACTACTTTCAGTTTCTTAATAATTAAATTAATTTATTATTACCAAAATTGTGTGTTTGTATATATCCATATACATATACATTCATATTTCATTGAATACTTATAATAAATGTATATAAATATATAAGAATATTACTATTTAAATTATGTTAACTTTTTAAAGTTATTTTAAGAATGTATTTTTATTAATGTATTCATTTTATTTCTATATAATTAACAAAAATATTTTTGTACTATTATATCTTATTATAAATTCTGTAACATTATACAAATAAATACTATGAATATAAAATAATGCATACATTATCAATTAATTAATTATCGATTTGTGTAATTTGTATTTACATTATGTAAAAATATATATATTTCATAGACATCATAATGTTTTATAAAATTAAATTATTAAATTAAGATTGCATAAAATTATCATTCATTATATATTTTATATTATTAAGTATTTACATAAAATGTCTAGAAAAAAATGAATATATTAATATATAAATAAATACTTTTTAATATTTATTTTAATGTATTTCTACTAGTTTTCTATTACTTTTCATTCATATTTTATTTCTCTTTATAAATTCACAAAACGTATTATTATAAATTTTATAATATTTTAATAATTATAATTTTATATAATATAATATAATATAATATAATATAATATTTAGCATCAGTAAAACCACCTAAAACTATTTCTCTTTATAATTAACAAAAATATTTATGATTATATATAATTCTAAACTACATTCAAGTTATGTTATTTATTAAAATTATAATAAAGTATAGTATTTTATGTATAATTAACATTGTACAATATATAATAAAAATATAACATAACACATACATTTAATTTTCTTTTTTATTTATGTAAAATATATACATTTTATAAACATCATAATGTTTTCTAAAATTAAATTATTTAGATTGTGTACAATCATTATTCATTATTATTTTAGTTTATTGTAAAGTGTAACTAAAATACAAGTAATATACCGATATATCAGTAAAACATTTGGCTATTTAGCATCAGTAAAACCACCTAAAACTATTTCTCTTTATAATTAACAAAAACATTTATATTTATATGTTATTTATTCTAAATTATATATAAGCTATGTATTATTTATTATAATTAAAATTAATGAAGTATAGTATTTTATGTATAAATGACATGACATTGTACAAATATATATACATTTTATAAACATCGTAATGTTTTCTAAAATTAAATTATATTTTAGTTTCTTGTAGAGTGTAACTAAAATACAAGTAATAAGCCGATATATCGGTAAATATTTAGCTATTTAGCATCAGTAAAACCACCTAAAACTTCAGTTTATGCTATTTAGTGTCTCATTACTGTCATTAATAGTGATTTGTAAATATATATTATTATGATAAATGCTGTCGGTCGTTCTGCTGTCTAAATATCGGTACAAGCATCAGTCATTTAAAAAGCAGTAGAAATTGCCGAACACACTCATTTTTCCACGAGCACAAACTGATTGTATTCATGATGAATTGTGTGTCTCCTCACAGCCGAGTACAAGACGCTGTGTCCCGGAGGAGAAGGTTTCCGGCCCAATCCCATCACCGTCATCCTGGAGGGTAAGAGCGAATCCCCAACGTAACGCCTGCGCTCTGTGTGTCTAATGACGCCTGTGTTAATAATGTGTGTCTCTGTCCCGCACGCAGACATCGACGAGTGTCAGGAGCTGCCGGGTCTGTGTCAGGGGGGAAACTGCGTCAACACCTTCGGCAGCTTCCAGTGCGAGTGTCCCGCCGGATACTACCTCAACGAGGAGACCCGCATCTGCGAAGGTCTGAACCGATAACAGCCACAGAGATCATCTGACGCACTCAGTTTATGATCGATTTGATTTTTAATTATATACATTAAAATTCATATTTTATTTTTTTTTTTTTTGTCATTTTCTTTTAACCAAATAATAATTACATTATATTACTTATATAATATAAATATTATATATATTTTATTTATATAATTTACATTAATATTTCAAACATTTAATTTACTTTTAGTTAAACAATTTTACATTTATTGAATTTTAATGTTCGGTTAACTTATTAATGTTATATTTATATGAGCATTTTAATTTATATTTACTTTATTTATATCATATAAATATTATGGATTTTGTATTTAATTTTTATATTTAATTTATATAATTTATATTCATATTTCAGTTATTTAATTTACTTTTAATTAAACAATTTTACATTGATTGAATTAATGTTCAGTAACCTTGATGTATTTTATGACTTACTTTTTTAATAATTTATAATTGTGCGTCATTGTAATTAAATAAAATAATTAACTTAATTCATTTTATAATAAATAGAATAATTTTAATTTATCTTTCAACTCTTATTTTAATTTAATTTTAGTACTTTTAATTAAATAATAATTACATTAATTGCTTAATTTCAATAAAATGTTTATATTAAATTGATATATTGTTATTTTTCACTGATGTTAATATTTTAATCATTAAAGTAATTTACTTTTACTTACATTTTACATTTATTGAATTTATTGAAGTTTAGTAACTTTATTTCATGAACGCATGTTTTACTGAATAATTTAATTAAATACGTTTGTTTATAAATGTATTTTAAGTTATATTTCACTTGATATTAGAATTTTTAATTAAACCATTTTACATTTATTGAATTAGTAAACTTGATTTATTTTATTAATTTTTATTTTTACAATTATTTTACGTGCCTAGTTAAATAAAATAATATTTAACTTATTCATTTTATATAAATGCTCATTTTAATCATTTAATTTATTTTACATTAAATAATTTTTTGTTACATTTTAATTTTTATTTATGAATGAATTTTTATGAATTCGCGTAATTTACTTTAAATGAAATAATTAAGAGCATATAACTGATTTTTAATTTATTTTACATGATCTAATCATTTAATAATTGTAATAAAGTCATGTAGATATGTTGATTTCAGCAAACATCTACAAAATTGACAAGACCGAAGGAGTTTTTTTGAGAGTCTGAATACTGATATATTATATTTTTTGCTGTTTTCTCTCAGATATCGATGAATGTACGGCTCACATCGGCATCTGCGGTCCGGGAACCTGCTACAACACGCTGGGAAACTACACGTGCGTCTGTCCGCCCGAATACATGCAGGTCAACGGAGGAAACAACTGCATGGGTAAGAGACGCTCGTCCTGCGTTTTAGGACTAAACGACCCGTTTCTGGAGCTCATCCGTGTGTTTTTCTGCAGATATGAGAAAGAGCGTGTGCTATCGCAACTTCAACGACACCTGCGAGAACGAGCTCTCCTTCAACATGACCAAGAAGATGTGCTGCTGCGCCTACAACGTGGGCAAAGCCTGGAACAGACCCTGCGAGGCCTGTCCCACACCGGCCACATGTGAGCGTCTCTCGCATGATATTTACTTTAATTCGCTTTTGTGATCTGAGTTACAATTATTTTTCAGAAAATTATTGGAAAAATATCTATAGGTGAAGGTGGAGGCGGCGTGGTATAATAATTGAGGAGAAATCGTTGAGAAAATACACTGGCGTTAGTATGCATTGCATTATTGCATTATTATTTAAATATACTGATTGTGTGCAATTTACACTCCATTTGCAATGCAGTTGTATTTGCAAAATAAAATAAATACAATAAAATTGTTTAAAATGCACTGCATTGCATAAAATAAAAATATATATATATATATATATATATACACACATGTATTAAATGTGTTGCATTGCATTAAATTAAAAAATATAAATAAATACGGTTTCTGAAGGTGTGGCATTCAAATTTAGGCTACTTTTTCATTGCATAAAATAAAACAGTATGAAATAAAATGCACTGCACTGCATAAAATAAAAAGTAAATATTGCATAAAATTTAATTAAATTAAATTAAATAAAACAGTATAAAATAAAATGCACTGCACTGCATAAAATTAAAAATAATTATATTTAATTCAATAAAATACTATAAAATAGAGTGCACTGCACTGCATGAAATAAAAAAATAAATATATTGCATAAAATAAAAATGGTATAAAATAAAATAAAATAAAATGCACTGCACTGCATAAAATAATAGAAGTATTTCTGCGGGTGTGGCATTTATTTTAGGTTACTTTTAGATTACTTAGCCTTGCCTAAAATGCATTTAAATAATATAAAATATGTTTCTGCCCAATTTGTGTTTTGTCAAATAAAATAAAGTAAACTAAAATAAAATAAAAATCAAAGAAAATGAATTGCATAACATAAAATCCTATATATAAAAAATAAAATCAAATAAAATGCATTGCGTAACAAAAAAAAATATATATATAAAAAATAAATGTATAAATAAAAATAATTTGGGTCTTTGAGGGTCTGGCATTCAAAGCATAAAATAAAATAAAAAAAAATAATAAAATGCCTATCATAAAAAACAACAACAATATAACTTTTTTTTGAGGCCGTGTCATTAAATTGAGTCTCCACACTGATTATATTGTGAGTGATTTGTGTTTGTGTCTCCTGCAGCCGAGTACCAGCTGTTGTGTGGAAATCAGGCTCCCGGTTTCATCATTGACATTCACACTGGAAAACCCATCGGTGAGTCGTTTAAACATCTCACTTCATCAACACGAGGCTCTGCGCGAACGCTTTCATACGAACGGCACGTTTATATTCCCGTCAGATATCGACGAGTGCCGCGAGATCACGGGAATCTGCGCGAACGGCGTCTGCATCAACCAGATCGGCAGTTTCCGCTGCGAGTGTCCCATGGGCTTCAGCTACAACAACATCCTGCTCATATGTGAAGGTACTGATACACCACTCCCTTCATATTAATGATTCTTGTCATATTTCTTGACTTACGCCGTCTGTTCGTCACAGATATCGACGAGTGCAACAGCGGTGACAACCTGTGTCAGCGTAACGCCAACTGCATCAACATCCCCGGCAGCTACCGCTGCGAATGTTCGGAAGGATTCAAGCTTTCGCCCAGCGGAGCCTGCGTCGGTGAGTCCGGATACGGGTTTTCGTTGTGTCCGTTAGTTATTTATGAAATGAAATAAATTAATACAAAAAATTAATGGCAGTCAAATTTATATATATATATATATATTTTTTTGTATTTTATTTTTATTTTATTTTGTTTTATTTTATTTTTATTCAAGTTGAGACTGACTATTATTCAAGTTATAATGACTATTATTATTATTATTTCATTTTATTTTATGCAAATAAAAATGCCAAAAAAAACAATCCATCGAATGGCTGCTTAAATTATTTTATTTACTTATTTTTTAAATTAATTTTACTTAATGGCTGTTTGAAAATGTTATTTTATTCAGTTTGAAAATATTTAATTTAAAGGCCATGCCTTAAAATCAACCCAACAAATTACTGCTAAAAATATTTTTATTTATTTTATTTTTTTATTGTATTTTATTTTATTTTATGCAAACAGAGTTTGAATGACACCCATAATGATTGCTTAAATTATTTTTATTTTAATTACTGATAAATTATTTATGTATGTTTTATTTTATTTTATTTTTGATTAAATGACACCCATCTAATGACTAGTTAAATTATTATTTTATTTTATTTTATTTTATTTTGGTTAGTGCTAAAATTATTTGTATTTATTATGGCACCCATCTAACGACTGCTTAAATGATTATTATTATTTTTTATTTTGTTCCGTTTTGTTTTGTTTTATTGTAATGTTGTCTGAATTTAACTTGCACACCTTCAAAAACCAATGCAATGAATGACTGCTTAAATTATTTATATTTATTATTTTATATTTTATTTCACTTCCCTTTTAGTAAAACAATTTTTTTTGTGAAACACTTTTATTTTTATATTCCCTTGCTCAAAACTTTCATAAGATCTGGCTATTATAGTTTTGTTTTTTTTTTAAATCATCAACATTTTTATCAGGTTTATTATAAATCACAGACTAAAAAGCTGACTTTATTTGCGTTGTTCTTGTGTGTTTGTTCAGACCGTAACGAGTGTCAGGAGATCCCGAACGTGTGCAGTCACGGCGAGTGCATCGACACTCAGGGCAGCTTCCGCTGTCTGTGCCACAACGGCTTCAAGACCACGCCGGACCAGACCATGTGCATGGGTGAGTGTCTGCGACCAGTTTTCACGTGTCAGACGCTCTAAACGGAGTCTCGCGTGTGATCGGCTGAATCTCGTCGTCTCTTACAGACATCGACGAGTGCGACCGACAGCCGTGTGGAAACGGCACCTGTAAAAACACCGTGGGCTCCTACAACTGCCTGTGCTTCCCCGGCTTCGAGCTCACGCACAACAACGACTGCATGGGTAAGAAAACACCGCCACTACAACGACAACTTTACAGTTTTAAAATTGATTTGAAACTTTTTCTATTGATTTGAACAATTTAAACTCTTAAAATACATAATTAACAATTTAATAAAATAAATAAATGTTTATTTTATCAGCATTAAACACTAAAATGTTTCCTTTCATTTAATCAAAATTAACCTTTACAATTTAAAACATTTATTTAGAACTTTTTAAGTGTGATTTTTACTATTTAAACTTTAAGTAATTAACCATTTAATATTGTAAAGAAATTTTCATATTATCAGCAGTAACCACTAACATGTTTCATTTCCTTTAATCAAAATTAAACTTTGCAATTAAAAAAAATATACATTTTATAATTTGATGTATTTTATATATTTTTAAAATGTGATTTTAACCATTTCAACTCTTGAAATACCGTTAACTATTTAATATTGTAAATAAAGTTGCACATTGTCAGAAGTAAACACTAAAATGTTTCCTTTCCCTTTTTTATTATAAAAAATGAAGATAAAACATACACAATTAAATATCTTTAAAATATGAACAGATTTGCATATTTTGTAAAGTGTAAAATTTCATTTTAATTAAAGGAAAGGAACATATTAGTGTTTACTGTTGATAATATGGAAATTTATTTACAATATTAAATGTTTTAAATAAATGTTAAAATGATAAAAGTTAAAAAAAGTAAAGTTTCTACTGCTGATAATACAGAACTTTCTTTATAATATTAAGTTGTTAATTACTTAAAATAGTTTACATGGTTAAAATTACATTATAAAAAGTTTAAAATACATTTACATACAACTTTACAAGTTTAGTGTTTACTGATGATAATATGAACATTTCTATACAATATCAAACTGTTAATTACTTAAAAGAGCTTAAATGATTGAAGTCACACAAAAAAGTAAACATTTACTTTATTTACAGTATTAAATAGTAAACTGTATTTAAAGAGTTAAAATGGTTAAAATCTCAAAGTTTACAATACATTTTTAAACCGCAAAAGTTTCATTTTGGTTAAAGGAAAGGAAACATTTTAGTGTTTACTGTTGATGATATGAAGATTTCTATACAATATCAAATTGTTAATTACTTAAAAGAGCTTAAATGGTTAAAATCATGCTAAAACATTTTAAATAATTATAAAATTGTAAAGTTTAATTTTTGATTAAAGGAAACATTTTAGTGTTTACTGCTAATAATATGGAAATTTCCTTACAATATCAAATTGGTAATTACTTAAAAGAGCTTAAATAACTAAAATCATCCTAAAAAGTTTTAAATAAATTATAAAATTGTAAAGTTTAATTTTAATTAAAGGAAACATTTTAGTGTTTACTGTTGATGATATGACAATTTCTATACATTATTAAATTGTTAATTACTTAAAAGAGATTAAAATCATGCTAAAATATTGTAAATAAATGTTACAATTGTAAAGTTTAATTTTGGCTAAAGGAAAGGAAACATTTTAGTTTTTACTGCTGATAATATGGAAGGTTTTTTACAATATTAAACTTAATTACTTGAAAGAGTTTAAATGATTAAAGTCACACAAAAAAAGGAAACATTTACTTTACTTACAATTGAAATACAATTAAATTAAATAGTAAACTGTATTTAAAGAGTTAAAATCTCAACGTTTACAATACATTTTTAAATCGTAAAGTTTCATTTTGGTTAAAGGAAAGGGAACATTTTAGTGTTTACTGTTGATAATATGGAAATTTCTTTACAATATCAAATTGGTAATTACTTAAAAGAGCTTAAATAGTTAAAATCATCCTAAAAAGTTTTAATTAAATTATAAAATTGCAAAATTTCATTTTTGATTAAAAGAAAACATTTTAGTTTTTACTGATAATAATATGGAAATTTCTTTACAATATTAAATTGTTAATTACTTAAAAGTGTTTAAAGGGTTAAAATCACGTTAAAAGGTTTTAAATAAATGTTAAACCTGTAAAGTTTCATTTTGATTAAGTAATATAGACCCCGCAGATGTTCCAACTTTTATTATTGTTTTAATGTGATCTTTAAACCTTTCCATTGATCATTTAAAAAAGGTTATTTAACGTTTTTTTAGATAAGGTTCTTATTTTATAAAATGTAATAATTAAAGTCTGATTTACAGTTTATTTAAGTGAAATAAATGCACATGCATTTTGTCTTTTTGTCTTGTAGCTGAAGTTGCAAAATATCTCAGAAATATTTGTTATTGATTCTGTGGGTTGAATGCCGAACTGTGTGTCCGTTTATGATCTCCTAATGAAATCAGAGGCAGTTTGTGACGTGAAGGGTTAATGTTGTGTTGTGTTTGTGTTCAGATATCGACGAGTGCAGCGTTCACGCCAGTCAGGTGTGCAGAAACGGCCAGTGCATCAACAGCTTGGGCTCGTTCAGGTGTCTGTGTCTGGACGGATATAACCTGACGCCGGACGGCAAGAACTGCGTCGGTGAGACTCAAACTTCATTAACCAGCTCATATAGATCATCAATACACTCCTGAACCGCAGTGACGCTTTACAGTCCTCACTATAGATCCACGAAACCTCACTATTGACCGACAAGAGAGCGTTCAGCAGATTCCAGTTAATTAAAAAACCTCAAAATCCATAGCATTGATCAGGAGAGTGCACATCTACAGGGAAAACACATCTTGTGTTTGTAACCCGTAGACCAAAGTGTAGTTTGACTAAATAAGAGTAATTACACTCCGTATTTTCAGATAAAACTCCCTTGCATATTGTTTTTGTTACCAATATACTTACATTTACAAATATATTTTACATATTATATATTAATCATATTTTAATGTTACCATTTATAACAGTTTTTCATTTTTAATTAATGATAAAGTAGCATTTAAAAGTAAATTTATAAACAAATTCTAGATGTTCTACATGCATTTGTTCAAATCTGCAACTTAATATTTCATAGATTTTATATAATCATTTATTTTAGGATTTTATATATATATATATATATATATATATATATATATATATATATATATATATATAAAACTTTATGGTATAAGTATGATTAGATAATATAGTGTTTTATTAGTTGTATGTAGTGTAAATTTATAAATAAAAATAAATATTGATAAATATTGATTTTGCTATTGAATTAGATGACAGGGGTTTTTTTAGTCATATTTAAGATGAATTTATGTTTTATAATAAAAATATGTAGAAATTATTTTATATTATATATTTCTTATTTCTTATTATTTTAATGTTTAATATTTATTATATTATTGTTTAATATTTATTAATATTTATTTTTATATAAATTTGTATGCTCAACACTGCGTAGATTTTTTTTGTTTCATATATTAAGAAATTGTTACACCTCTATTACAATTTTATTTACAATTTTGTAAGATTTATAAAATGTTATAATTTGTATTATTCGTTTGATTTAATTAATTTGTTTAGTTTAATTTAATTTAATTAATCTTTTATAAAAAAAAGTAAATTAAATTTTAGTTTAAGCTTTAATATTTTAATGAAGTTGTTTCATATATTAAGAAATTGTTATACTTTTTTTTAGAATTTTATTACAATTGCATTTAAAATTTGTAATATTCACTTGATTTAATTAACTTAAATTAATTAATTAGTTTATTTTATTTTATTAATTTGTTTAGTTTAATATAATTTTTAATTTCATTTTTAATTTCATTTTTAATTTAATTCAATTTAATTAAACTTGTAAAAATTGATTTTAATTTTTTATACTTATAGTATAAATTGTTATACTTATATACTTAAAGTATAAAGAGTTATACTTTTTTTAGAATTTTATTACAATTGTATTTAAAATGAGAAAGAAAAAAAGAATTTTAATAGTCATTTGATTTCATTTAATTTAATTAATTAGTTTAGTTTAATTTAATTTTTAATTTAATTACATTTATTTAATTTTTATTTAATTTAATTAAACTTTTGTTTAAAAAAAAAAAAGTAAATTAAATTTTAGTTTAAGCTTTAATATTTTAATGGAGTTGTTTTATATATTATGAAATTTTTATACAATTTCCTGCAATTTGTATTAAAATTTTATAAGAATTTTTAATATTCATTGATTTAATTTAATTAGTTCAGTTTAATTTAATTTTACTTTAGCGGTTTAGTTGCTGTAAATTAGCTCTGATTAGCATGTATAGCAGTTGTCCACAGTTTGAGAGTGGATAAACATCATATAATGTGGCGTTTGTGTGTGTCAGATATCAACGAGTGCGTGACGCTGCCGGGCGCCTGTCAGCCGGGAATCTGTCAGAATCTGGACGGCTCGTTCCGCTGCATCTGTCCGCCCGGATACGAGGTGCAGAACGACAAGTGTGTGGGTAAGAGACGCTTCTCACCACAACTCAGCATTAACACCTTCATATTTACACACCTGTGACCCGTCCCGTCCTCCGTTTTGTCCCGTACAGATATCAACGAGTGCAACGTGGAGCCCAACATCTGTCAGTTCGGCACGTGCAAAAACACGCCGGGCAGCTTCCAGTGCATCTGTCAGCCCGGATTCGTGCTGTCCGACAACGGACGCCGCTGCTTCGGTGAGGAATACATGCATCAAACGCACATTTATCTATTGTTTATGAAACATTTGAATAAGTATTAAGGAGTATTTCTCACATGCATGTGTTTTTGTGGTCAGACACGCGCGAGAGCTTCTGTTTCACACGTTTTGAAGCGGGCAAATGCTCCGTCCCCAAACCCCTCAACACCACCAAGGCCAAGTGCTGCTGCAGTCTGCTGCCGGGCGAGGGATGGGGCGACCCCTGCGAACTGTGTCCGCGAGAGACCGAGGGTACGACACCGCAAACACACACTGATGAGTTCAGTTCATCAACATTTATGAAGATAGAAAACCACTGATTATTATTGATGTCCAACAGAACGAAACTAGAGTCGTTTTCTCTAGAAGGAAACATTATAATACATTAAAAAAAGTAATATAATAATATATAATAAAAAGTTATTATCATAAACAATATATATATATATATATATATATATAGATAAAAGATGTCTAATAAAGTAAGATATAAATTATATACATACAGTATAATTCATAATTTAATAAAATTGTTTTAGAATTAAATAATCATTCTCATTTTTAAAAATACATTAGTAATTCAACTTTTTTATTTAAATAATTTAATTTAAACTTTAATATTTTGATAGTTGTTTCATGTAAATTGTTACATTTGTTAACATTTTATTAAAATTAAATAAGAATTTCTAAATGTTCATTTGATTGTTTAATTTAACAAAAATAATACTTTTATGAAAATTTAACAAAACAAATAATTTAGTAAAAATATTTTATTTAATAACAAAGTTCTAATTTTAATAAATTTTAGTCATTTAAATTTTGATCATTTAATTTAACCAAAAAAAATTGAATACTTTAATACATTTGTTAAATTAAACATTAATAAATTGTTATACATTCACAATTTTTTATTTAAATTTTCTTACATTTTATTATTAAAATGTTATAAGAATGTCTAATATTAATTTGATCATTTAATTTAACAAAAATTATACTTTAATGAAAATTTTGCAAAAAAAAAAATATATAAAAATGTTTTATATAAATAACAAATAGTTGAAATGTTAAGAAATTCTAGTCATTTTAATTTTGATCTTTTATTTTAACAAAAAAATTAATACTTTAATACAGTTGTTTCATATATTAATAAATTATTATACATTTTATTAGAATTTTATTTGTATTACAGTTTTGTTAGTTTATTATCAAAATTTGTTTAATTTAATAAAAATACATGAAAATTTAACTAAAAAAATAATTGAATAAAAAAAATAACAAATAGTTCTTATTTTAATACATTTTAATCATTTTAATTTTTGATCATTCAATTCAACAAAAACAATTAATGCTTTAATAGTTGTTTCATATAATAATAAATTGCTCTGATATTGTATTAATTTTCATTTATCATTTAATTTAACCAAATTAATCATTTAATAAAAATATTTACTAAAGCATTTTACATTTCATATACATTTTAGAAGTTTTAATGCTGATTAATTTAATTTATGCATTTAATACAGAATAAATGAATCTAAATTTTAAATAAAAATAGTAATTTGGTCAGTTTGACTATTTAATTTAACAGACAGTTGAATTATTTAATACAATTTTTTTTATAATATAGAATTAGTGAATCATTTTATAACAAAATGTAGTAATACTACTTTTAATCATTTAATTTAACAAAGTTAAATAATGTAATAAAAATTGAGTCATTTGAAATAAATTAATTGTTGTATACAATTTAGTAATATTTTAGTATGTCAACTACAATTTAATTCAGCAATTCAATTTATGAGAAATCAGCCCCCTCATGTGTCCATATGACGTCAGAATTTGAGAGTAATTTCGTGGTGTTTTTCTCCTGCAGCTGCGTTTCACACGTTGTGTCCCTACGGTCACGAGGCCGTCCCGCGCCCCGAAGGACGTGAGGGTGAGAAAACCAGTTAAACTCTGTCAACTAAAGCACGTTTCCTTCCCACAAACCCCTGTTGTAACGTCCCGTGTGCCTCCGCAGACATGAACGAGTGCGTGGAGAACCCGGGCATCTGCGGAAACGGCCTGTGCATCAACACGGACGGCTCGTTCCGCTGCGAGTGTCCCTTCGGATACAACCTCGACTACACCGGCGTCAACTGCGTGGGTGAGTTCAAGCTAAAACTACAACTTCCCATCTCGGTTAACCTGAACTGATCGTTTTGGCTCGTCCCGATGACTGCCGGAAGGTTGTGGGTTCAAGTCCCTTAGTTTACAACATCATAAAAGTGAAGTATCAAGCAAAACTAGTTGTGTAAGTGTGTTATTAACTGCACCTCTCTTGGTCCGGTGGTTGGACAGATACGGACGAGTGCTCGATCGGAAACCCCTGTGGAAACGGGACGTGCTCAAACGTTCCTGGTGGTTTCGAGTGTTCCTGTCAGGAGGGATTCGAACCCGGACCCATGATGACCTGCGAAGGTACGGACACGATATAAGCTACGCTGTGTCTTACATTATGTGTGAATAATGAACTAATGATAATATCATTCAACATTTAATAAAAAAATGTTTTATCTAATAAAAAAAATAAATTATTTGACAATAAAATTGAGAATTTTTAATTTTGACAAGTTAATAAAAATATGAAATCATTTTATAAAGATATTTATATAATTTAATGAATTACATTTATATATAACAATAATATAAATATTATTTAAGTATATTTATAAGAATTTTATACTATTTTATTTTGATCATTGAATTGTTTTCATATTTAATAAATATTCTACATTTTATAAAAATATAACTTAACACAAAAAATATAATAATTATAATTAATAAACTTGTAATAATTAAGACATTTTTTTTATGACTTTAGTGATTTTACTGTATGTGTGAGTTTGTGTACATTTAATAAAAATATGGAATTGATTTATATAAAAAAGATTTATATAATTTAGATTTTATTAGATAAAGTTATAAGAAATATATATTTATAAGATTTCATTTTGACACGGAAATTGTTTCATAATTAATAAACGTTCTACATTTTATAAAAATGTTACTCATTTTAATTTTGATCATGTAATTTAAAAAAAAAATAATTAAGTGTTCTATACAATTAATGAATTGTTCAAAATTATAATGACTGTTTTAAATTTGTCACATAATAGAGATTTTAATATTTTAGATTTTAATGTATGTGTGTTTGTGTAAGTTAAAAATATTGAATAATTGTGTGAAGTTTTAATTACATTTTTTAATTAAAAGACATTTTTATAATAACATTTTATAAGAATAATAATATATAATATTATTATAATATGTAATATTTTATAATATTTTAAGATTTTATAAGATTTTATTTTGATCATTGAAATTGTAATATTTTAAAATGAAATATTTTGTAATATAATATTTTAGATTTTAAAGGATGTGTATTTGTGTAAATTAAATAAAAATATTGAATCATGTGGTTTTATATAATTTACATTTTATAAAGACAATTTTATAGGAAATATATTTATAAGAATAATAATATAAGAAACATTTAATAATAATAATAATAATATATAAGATTTAATAAGATTTTTATTTTAGCAGATTTCATTTTGATTATTGAAAATTGTTTTTAAAAAACTTTGAAATTTTATTTAAAATGTAGTCATTTTAATTTAGATGACTTAATTTAACAATAAATTTAAAATTTAATAAAATGTTTGTAGAAAAAATAAATATTTTAATATTTTGTAATAACTTGTCATTTTAATGACTGTTTAATTTAATTAAAAAAATACTGATTAATTTTATAAAAATGTTTAATAATTTTATAAAAATGTTTAATTTCTATATATATATATATATATATATATATATATAGAATATATGTATATATGTATATATAATCCTTTTAAGAATATATATATATATATATAAACTCAATTATATGAAAAATTTGTATACACTGAATTTTTTATTAAATTAAACAGTGATTAAAATCACTCAAGTCATTATAAAATGTCTTAATTATTACAAGTTTATTAATTGTAATTATTATTTTTTGTATTAAATTAAATTACATTTGTATAAAATTTTGAATATTTATTATATGAAACAATTTCAATGATCAAAATACAATTTAACAAAATTCTTACATTTACTTATGTAAATAATATTTATGTTATATTATTAGTTATTTATGTTATATTGTTAGTTATTAACTTTCTTTTCTAAACAGTTATGTTTCTTAAGTGAATGCTGTTTGCTTTAAGGTTGTTTAGATGTTTTTATTGTAAAATAAACTAATCTTGATGTTTATCACGTTACATTGCTAGTAGTGGTTGTTTTCTCTAAGGATGTGTGTGTTTGTCTTTATTGTGTGTGTTCAGACATCAACGAGTGCGCTGTGAATCCGCTGCTCTGCGCTTTCCGCTGCGTCAACACCTTCGGCTCGTACGAGTGCATGTGCCCGACGGGATACGTGCTGCGCGACGACAACAGGATGTGCCGAGGTCAGTATGACTGATCCATAACAACATCATAATCAACACCACACACACACACACACACACACGAGCACAGGTGACATTAGGTAAATCTGTCTGTCCGTCCGCAGACCAGGACGAGTGCGCGGAGGGTCTGGACGACTGCGCCTCCAGAGGAATGGCCTGCAAAAACCAGATCGGCACCTTCATGTGCATCTGTCCGCCCGGCATGACGCGCCGTCCCGACGGGGAGGGATGCATGGGTGAGAAACCACTGTGTGTTTGTTGTCTGTACGTGTGAATGTGTGTGAGACACAGCAAAGAGGAGCTCTAAAGATAGAAAGACGCCTCTGTGTCATCGTCAGAAAAATATACATGCTGATTAAAGCAAACAGATCTATGATTTTCAGTTGGTGAATGAGAAAGAAACATCTAGACAGCAGAATATTACACAAAAAGTAATAGTGACGGCCATTTTTGCACGAGCGAACGCTCACATTTTCTTTAGAAAAGGTAAAAATATGGCTTGTTTTGTATTCGCATTCACATTTTTAAAAATATTTATTTATGACGATAAAATAATATTAACAATAATAATAATACTTTAGCATTTTATGCTAAATTTGTATACAATTATAAATATATAATACATCATATTTGTTTATTAATAGTAATAATAATGACCTAATATTAATAATAATATTTATATAAATATTTTTAAATTTGCATTTTGTAAAACTTTTTACTAGCATAATTTTTTAACATGCCTTTTTTTTTCTTTTTTAAAAAGTATTATTATATAAATATTAATAAAAATGCATGGTAAAAATGTAGCCTAGTAAATAGTTTGACAAAAAACAATAGTTACTAGAGTCGCATTACTCCAATTTATAATAATATTGCACAAAATATTGATGTAGTATTAAATAAACATTATGTAAAAATAATACAAAACACAAAATTATACAATATATTATATAATATTTTTGTGTTGCTTTTTGTATAATAATAATAATAATAATAATAACAACATAGTATTTTATGCAATATTAATGTAAGTTGGAGTGCCTAAAATGTTTTACTAGGGTAAATTTTAATATGATTTATCTACAATATAATATAATATTATATCATATTACATTAATTGGAGTATTGTGAAAATAGTGACTTGTATTTTGTATCCAGTTATATTTTCTAGTGTAAATTTTTAAGATTCATTTTAAAAAGTTTTCTATAATAATAATAAAAATAATAATAATAATAATTATTATTATTATTATTATTATTAAAATTGTATGCAAAATTAACATAAAATATACACATACAATATTTCTATAGAATTATGACAATATAATAGTAGTAATAATAATAATAATATTTAAAACTGTATGCAAAATTGACATAAAACAAATAAACAATATTTATATTTTATATAATAATAATAACTTATTATTATTATTATTATTATTTCATATTTTATACAGTATTAATATTATATAAATTAAAAGCAAATAAATCAATATTTTTTTAATAATAATAATAATAATAACAACAACAACATTGAAAATGTTATGCAAAATTAACAAAATAAACATACTTATATTTTATATCACAATAATAATACTAACAACAACAAAAACAATATGTAACATTTTATGCAAACTTAAAACAGACACATTCATTATTTCTTTTATATAATAATAATAATAATAATAATAATTAATATTTTATGCAATATTAATCTAAAAATAAATTAAAGTAAAATAAATAATAATAAGTATAATAAGAAGAATATTTAATACTTTATATAGTTATATAGGTAATATTTTGTCCAATATTATGCAATTAAAATGTGTATAATATAATATATAAAAATATCTATAATATTTTTTAATTTGTTGTTCCCTAAACAATTTTCTGTATTGCATGCTGCACATAATTTAAATGTTCGAGTAGTTTAGTGGTTTTTATGTAGTATGTGCTCATGGTGCTGTTGCTGTCTGTCTTGTTGCATAAGTCGTCTCATATCATCCGTTTCTCTCTCGTCCTCTGCGTGTGACTCTGGCAGATCTGAACGAGTGTCGCAGCAAGCCAGGAATCTGCAAGAACGGCCGCTGCGTCAATACGGTGGGCAGCTACCGCTGCGAATGTAACGAGGGTTTCGAGCCGAGCTCCACGGGCACCGAGTGCATCGGTAAGAGCCAGCAGCCAATCGGAATGCGGCTGAAAGAGCCAGCAGCCAATCAGAACGCAGCTGATGATGACCCGTTACATACGGGGACACGTGTGCATGAACAGCATGAAACTACAAGCTAAAACTGAATCAAATCCCCAGTTTTCAGCCTAATGTCAGTTTTACATTAGACTAAGATTGTTCATGTGGTCTAACTCGCCTGTTGTGGTTGTCAGACAACAGAAAGGGCTTCTGTTTCACGGAGGTCCTGCAGACGATGTGCCAGCAGTCGTCCACCAACCGAAACACCGTCACGAAGTCTGAGTGCTGCTGTAACGGCGGCCGCGGCTGGGGCTCGCTGTGTGAACTCTGTCCTCTGCCCGGCACCATCCAGTACAAGAAGATGTGTCCGCTCGGACCCGGATACACCACTGACGGCAGAGGTTAGACATCGCAGCACTTAGGAATGACTTTGAGGAGAGTTCATTGAGCAACAGCTGAGAAAATCAAAACGTTTTTCCTTTTTTTTTTTTTTTTGTTTTAGACCAATGCAATGATGCGTAAACTTAATAGATATTTTGTATACATTAAAATATTTATATTAAATTATTTTGGACTATTTATTTTAATTTTTAATACATTTATAAGTGTATTTATGTGTAATATCAATTAAGAAAAATGAGATACTTTTCATAGTTGTTTGTAATTATCAGTGTTTACATTGAATATTTTAAAATAATTTTATTATAATACATTATTATTATTATAATAACTCTTGGACAAATTATTTTTTAATTCTAATTAATTTATGGATATTTTATATTAGATGTCAGTATTTTGTAGTTATGAATCTTTTAGATTTTTTTTAAATCATTTTATTGATTTTTTTTTTTTTTGGACAAATTATACAAAAAGTGTAACCATTTGGTTTGGATTTAAAATATAAATTCAGAAAATATTTTTTCATTTTTATATTTATAATTATGAATGTTTACATTAATTTTTTAAATAATTTTATTATAGTGAATTGTGGGCAAATTATATTTGTAGGTGGATATTTATTTACCAGTAATGTACATAGGAAATATTAAAATATCTTTTAACATGTATATTCATGTTTTTATTCATATTTCAGATTCATTTAAGGATATTTGAAATATGTATTTATATATTCATATTTTGCAACATTTTTATAGCATATATTTAATAAATATATATATTTAGAAAATACTTTTTTTATATTTATAATTATGAATGTTTACATTAATTCATTTTTAAAATAATTTTCTTTAAAATAAACTATAATAATTTTTGACACATTTCTTTACTGGTAATGTACGTGGTAAATATTTTAACATGTATGTTAATGTTTTTATATTTTAAATGTATGTATACACATTTACAAAATATTAATTCATTTTTATATTTAGAATTGTTAATGTTTACAGTAATGTTTTTTAAAATCATTTTTAAAAAACATTATCAGTAATATTTAGCAAAAAAAAAAATTTTGTATATTTTAATATATATAATCATGTTTTTAGTAATACTTAAAATTTTTACTGTTTTTAAATGAGAAGTGCTATAGATGTTTATTGAAATTCAGAAAATGCATACTTGGATATTTGTACCATATCTACTGTATTTTTGCAGACATCAACGAGTGTGAGGTGATGCCTAACTTGTGTAAGAACGGCCAGTGCATCAACAGCGTCGGCTCCTTCCGCTGCCATTGCAACGTGGGTTACACCAATGACTTTACCGGCACTTCCTGCGTTGGTACGTTCTCCTCACTCACCGTAACCCTTATTTAAAACAAATAAAGTGCAATACTGTTCCAAATGCCTATTTTGATGCAATACCTAATGCTTTTCAATTAGATATGGACGAGTGCTCCCAGTCGCCCAAACCGTGTAACTTCCTGTGCAAAAACACCGAAGGCAGTTACCTGTGCTCGTGTCCCAGAGGATACATCCTACAGCCTGATGGGAAGACCTGCAAAGGTTAGTTCATAATTAATGGGTACATTTTTCCATGCTGAGACATGATAATCCATCCCAATGATCAACCCACTGAGCTGATTTATAAAATTGCTTATTTCATCTCAGATTTGGACGAGTGCTCAACCAAGCAACACAACTGTCAGTTCCTATGCGTCAACACGATCGGTGGCTTCACCTGTAAATGCCCTTCGGGCTTTACACAGCACCAGACGGCATGCATAGGTGAGTGATATGAACTCAAACCGCCTGCTAACATACCTAGCCTGGAGTCTAAATAATTGAGCGAGTCATTTGGAGCTAAAATTGCCTCCATGCTTCATCTCGTAGACAACAACGAATGCAGCAATCAGCCGAATGTATGCGGCTCCCGCGCCTCCTGCCTCAACACCCCCGGCAGCTTCAACTGCGAGTGTCAGAAGGGCTTCTCTTTGGATGCCACCGGAATCAACTGTGATGGTTGGTTTCCCATGGTTTTCCAGTACTGATCTTGCTAAGGCGCATGCTTTGGGGCCTACACAGTAGATTGTTGAAGTGAACTATATCTCAGATATAGTGGATCTCAATACCACCAATATCAGTTTATTCCAAATTTTGTTTTCTTGGTTACTTGCAGACGTCGATGAATGTGGCGGTAACCACCGGTGCCAACACGGTTGCCAGAACATGCTGGGAGGATATCGGTGCGGATGCCCGCAGGGATACGTTCAGCACTACCAGTGGAATCAGTGTGTGGGTAAGTATTTCTACAAGAAAAAAAAAAAACGTTTTTTCAGTTGGGCAGTTGTTCTAATTCCTGCGTCTTCCTTCCACCCAGATGAGAATGAATGTGCCGGAAACCAAGTATGTGGATCGGCATCTTGCTATAATACTCTGGGCAGCTATAAGTGCGTGTGCCCCTCAGGCTTCGACTTTGAGGCCTCTGCTGGCGGATGCCAGGATGTTAATGAATGCGCACTGAACAATAACCCCTGCAGCTATGGATGCTCCAACACAGATGGCGGATACTTGTGCGGATGTCCTGGAGGCTTCTACCGAGCAGGACAAGGGTGAGTATTTAGGCTAGCCTGTTCTTATTTGACCACTGGATTACCAGAGTTTATGCCACAAGTGTGCATTCTTGCTCCTGAAGGACCACTTTCTTTCAGAGTTCAGCTCTGGCTTTCTCCAGCGCACCTACCCGGATGTTTCTAGTAATACTGAAGAACTTCACTAGCTAGTTTAACTCTGTCCTGGAGGGCTGGTGTCCTTCAGAGTTTAGCTCCAACTTGCCTTGGAAGTTGCCAGGAAGTTTCTAGCATACCTAGGAAGACCTTGATTAGCTTGTTCAGGTTTAATTAGGGTTGAAGCTCTGCAGGACAGCAGCCCTCCATGACCAAGTTTGGAGACCCCAGTTCTAAAGTGTCTAAAAGGGTTTGGGTCTTTCCTTGGCGACTGAAAAGGGATGTCTATATACCTTTGCCATGTAGTGTAGAACCATAAACTTGTCGGAAACTTCAAGGCCCTGTTCTAAATTCCACTCATAGTTAATGACGCACTCCTAAACAGATTGTGGAGTCTGCACCAGCATGGGCTCAACGAGGGTGCAAAAACCCTTCTGAGTCCTAAAATGGAATGTTCCAAACTCAGTGTTCTCCAAACTCGGTCTTGGACAGCAGGCGCCCTGCAGAGTTTAGCTCCAACCCTTATCAAACACACCTGAACCAGCTAATCAAGGTCTTACTAGACATGATAGATACTTTCAGGCAGGTGTGTTGAGGCAAGTTGGAGGTAAACTCTGCAGGACACCTGCCCTCTGGGACCGAGTTTGGAGACCCCTGCTCTATAGTTTTGTAGACTCCATAGACCAGGGGTCCCATGATACTGGAGGTCCGGTGTCCTGCAGAGTTTAGCTTAACTTGCCTCAACACACCTGCTTGGAAGTTTCATGTATACCTAGTAAGATCTTAGCTAGTTCAGGTGTGTTTAATTAGAGTTGGAGCTAAACTCTGCAGGACACCGGCCCTCAAGCAAACAAAGACAGTAAGTCCACATTAGATACACAAACTGGGGCAAGGCCTAAACCAGGGGTGTCCAATCCTGCTCCTCAAGGGCCACTGTCTTGCAGAGTTTAGCTTTAACCCTAATTAAACACATCTGAACTAAGGTTATCAAGGCCTTCAGGATTACTAGAACAGTGGTTCTCAACCACATTCCTGGAGGCCCCCCAACACTGCACATTTTGCATCTCTCCTTTGTCTGACATACCCAATTCAGGTCTTGGAGTCTCTGCTAATGAGCTGATGAGCTGAATCATGTGTCTCTGATTAAGGAGACATGGAAAACATGCAGTGTTAGGGGGCCTTCAGGAACTTGGTTGGGAACCACTGTACTAGAAGCTCCCAGGCAAGTACACTGAGACAAAGTGGAGCTAGACTCTACAGCAGGGGTCTCCTGCAGAGTTTAACTCCAACATCAATCAAACACACCTGAAGAAGCTAATCAAGGTATTCAGGGTTACTTTGCCATTACAGGCAAGTGTGTTGGAACTGAAGTCTGCAAGGACTGTAGCTCTCCAAGAGCAGGGTTGCATATCACTGCTCTACAGGTTGTTGGCCCTCCAAAACCAAGGTTTGGAAATCTCTTGCCTGAACTGAATACTTACAAAGAATGTATTAAGGTTTCACTATTTTTGTTTCTAGGCACTGCATCACAGGAGCGGGCTTCCAGGGTCAGTTTGCCTCAGAAGGCGTGGATGACGAAGAAGCATTGTCACCAGAAGCCTGCTATGAATGCAAGATCAACGGTGACCTTGGAAAGAAAGGACGCCATAGGCGTAATGCTGGTGATAATGAGCTCAAGGTACTTTTGAGTACTGTCTGTCTCTCTGTAGTTGTGTTGTTATCAATATTGCTAACCCTGACCTTACTGACTGTTCTGTCCTGCCCTCAGGAGACGGTGAGCATGGCCAGCGTGGATGTTCAGACATCCATCCCCATGAACCTGAGTCTGGCGCAGCTGCAAAACAAGGAACCCCTACTTGAGTTGCTTCCAGCCCTGGAGCCGCTTGAGCACCACGTGCGCTACGTCATAACGCACGGAAACCAGGGCGAATACTTCCGCATCTTAGAACGTCGCGACGGCAAGAGCGTTTTGCGGCTGGGCCGGAAGCCACCCCCTCCAGGTTTGTACCGCCTGGAGATCGCCAGCTTGCGTCTGTTCGGTCCGCGCAAACTTCAGCAAATGGAGGACCAGCACGACAGCGACTACTTGCTGGGCGAGATCGGCGATGCACTGCGCATCAAGCTGCACATCCACCTGCACTGAGACTGACCCTTGACCCCGTGCCCTTCACTGCAGGGCGTTGGCTCTGAGAGACTATGTCCATTTACCGCCATGTTTTGGGTTTGTTTTTATTTGCTGTCCTTTCACATCAGCCCCTAATGATTCCACCAGGTTGGGTGGAATATGTACATATACCACCTTAAACTAGCATCAGCACCCACCAGAGGGACAATCAGAAATATTAGTCGTAAGGACGATTTAATTTTAGTACAACTGTTACAGTTGTAAACTGTCAAAATTATCATAAAATGACATTTCAGTCTTTAGTGCACATAAAAACGTTGCATTATAGATGAAGAAAAATATAATGACCTTTCACTCATCTCGATATCTCAGTGCAAACTGGGGTCAAAGTTTATTCCATTCAGTATTTAGAGTCATTTGTCAAGTATTGTACTGTTTTTGAAGAAAAAAGGTCACACAAAGGACTGCAACAAGTTTTCAGGTTTAAACAAGAGTCGAGGGTTCAGATTAGAGACTGAAACACGTCTTTTTACATACGATTTCTGGAGTGTTTGCATGTGCTGCCACATCACTTTACCTCATTTTACACAAGAACACACACATACGTACGTACGGCAGTTAGGACAGGAGTGGTGCTAAACGCTCAAAATTTGCACTGGGCCTCCTCTGCGTGTTTAATCAGGGAATTTCCATTCCAAAAATGGCAACGGCTGTCCGTGGGGTTTTCGAATATGCATGCGACGTTGCACAAACTTGGCATTCGCATTTGAACCATTTTCTTCTCCATGCTTGTGTGCTCTCGTCGGCGTATTTGACAAAGGCGCGCTTCGCAAACAGAGCACATACGAATGGAGAACTGGAAGCCTTAGAGGCCATTTTTCCGATTGCAGCTGGAGACGTGCAGTCTCAATGGTACACAAGGATTGTTTGGCAAGCCGTTCTCCAAAACACTCCAGATTTTTAACCTTCAAGTGTGGGAACGACCAACCGACCCTCGTTTCTTAGTTTGTCAGTTATGGCGAGCCAACCAGGTGCTAAGATTCCAACTTCCGCTGTACTACGAACTGATTTGTGGATCGCAAACGTGACATTTTCAAAGGTCTTTTGTGTGTTTTATTTCGTGTGTGATTGTCTTTTGTACTGTCTCAATGCTGAAAAATCAATACTATCAAAGCTTGTTGAAAATTTAAATTGTATATTTTAAAGTGAAATGTAGATTTTGTTTGTATTTCTTCTTCTTCTTCTTTTGTACTCTTGAGCATCAAGACTGCCGAACCAAATATTTACTTGTAAACATTAGCTAAATAGCCTTTACGAGCTGTTGACTTTGTTTTTCCTCGGAATGATCACAGCGTCTCTAATTTACTGTCACTGAGCACTATGTGACAGACGTCACTGTTTACATGAGCTCATCCATCGATCATCTAAACGAATAATACTGTAGTTTATTGCAACGACCGGCAACATTGGCCTGTTTTCAAGGGCTGTAAACAAAGTCATTTTGGTGCTAGAACGACAAAACTGTTTCTTGAACATCACAGTAACTGCACTGTACGACAGCCTGAGCTATATTTATGCATAACCATTTGTCTAACATGGGAACTTTGTATACATTCATATCTTTTGTTTTTGTTGATGCCACTACATGTAAAAGAGCGAATGTGCGTGACTGTACTGTATGTCAAAAACCAGCAGCAAACTTGAAACGGTCATCAAGCTAGTGTTGAGTTACGAACTTCAGACCAAAGAAAGTGGACCGGGTGGCTCAGGATGTCGTCAAATCCCATTGATGAGGGCGTCCGTATGAATGTTTTGAGCCATAAAGATCCACGACAGACAAACCTGAGCACCCCGTACACTGCTAACGAGTAATTCCAAATGCATTCTTTTTATATCATTTTCGATCATCTGTCAGATCCAAGCGATCCGCACAATGTTTGTGAACATCTGTACGAAACAACAAATGGCAATAAAACAACATGGGTTATATTTTTAAACCTTTGTCTTTCTGTTCTGTGCGCGAAGGCCATTTTAAGAGATTTAGCGAGCGCATCCGAGCGGAAATGGCTTATTGATCTCAGAAGGGTGGCCACTTCAGTACACTCCGTCCTGAAGATACTGGAAGCCTTAAGTGAATAAACCCAGTTTTATTTCAGACAAAAAGGAATTAGGAAAATATCCAATCTACTTACAAAACTCACAAAGTAATGCAAGCTCTTCCGTTTCTTGGCATATCAACACCGCACGTCCGTCCAAATGAGAGCTACAAATCCGAGACGACACATTAGCAAAAAGGGAACTCCAAATCGGGATATAAAAATAAATCTTTCGGTCGTTTCTAAACCTCTCTTAGATCACAACGGTTTCAGAGAGCTTGGCAGATTAGCAAACAGACAACCACTGACATGAACACTTTTGAGATATGAGAACGTATGGCTTATATACACATAGTCAAAGGACAGGAAAGAGTCAGACGGCAATAATACAAGGACTGACACTCAGTTCAAAAGTCTTAAAGGGATTTTTGCTCCAAATCCAGAACATCCTCAGAAATGTATAAAGCACAGAGTTTAGGACGGGTCTGTCGAAGGCAGCAGGTATGTCGGACATCCGTGGGCTTTCCAGCAACGCTGAAGTGTTCCTTAAAGATGTATTTTGCGCAAAATTACCATGCTGAATAGACCATAGGCAGCTTATTTCATTGCACGTAAATGAAAAACGAGGCTGTGAGGGCAGCAATGACTAAGCAGAACACAGTGTAAGTTGCTTTCAAAACCATTTTGTACGTAATTTGTCAAATTCAATGCAACAATTTAATGACAGTTCAGTGATTTTAAAAATTTTGTGAAGACCGTTTGTTGCATTCAATGCAACAAATAATGTAAAGTGACAATTTAACATTTTTAACAGTGTAAACTGTTTAAAACCATTTGTTGAGTTGAATGCAAAAAATAACTTTAAACAACAATTTAGCAACACTTTTTGTGATTTTTATGGTATGAATTATTCGTTAAAACCATTTGTTGCAATTAATACAACAATGAACGTATAGTGACAATTTAATGGCAATTTAGTGATTTTTACAATAAAAATTTCATTAAATCCATTTGTTGAATTAAATGCAAAAATTAACATTAAGTGACAATTTATCATCAGTTTAGTAAATTTTAGTGTAATTGTTTGTTAAACTCATTTGTTGCAATTACTACAACAGTTAATGTAAAGTGACAATTTAACGACAGTTTAGTGATTTTTACAGTATAAATTTAATTAAAACTATTTGTTGCATAAGTGCAGCAATTAACATAAACCACCAATTTAGGGACGATTTTGTTTTACGGTGTAAACGGTTTAAAACCACTTTTTGAATTAAATGCAAAAATTTACGTTAAGCGACAATTTACCATCAGTTTAGTGATTTTTATGGTATAAATTGTTAAAGTAATTTGTTCAAATTAATACAACAATTAACGTAAAAGTGACAATTTAGTGATTTGTATGGTATAAATTGTTTGTTAATTAACACAAAGTGACAATTTAGCAACAGTTTAGTGATTTTCAACGGTATACATTTAATTAAAACCATTTGTTGCATTCAGTGTAACAGTGATCTTTTATGATGTGAATTGTTTAAAACCACTTGTTGAATTAAATGCAAAAATTAACATTAAGCAACAGTTTAACAACAGTTTAGTGATTTTTACTATATAAACAATTAACGTAAAGTGACAATTTAGCAACAGATTTGTGATTCTTTTATGATGTAAACTGTTTAAAATCACTTGTTGAATAAAATGCAAAAATGAACATTAGGCAAAAATGTAGGGACAGTTTAATGATTTTTACAGTATAGATTGTTAAAGCCATTTGTTGCAATTAATACAACAATTAGCATAAAGTGACAATTTAGCAACAGTTTAGTGATTTTTAACGGTATACATTTAATTAAAATGTTTTGTTGTATTCAGTGCAACAATTAACAAAACAATTTAGCAACAGTTTCATGATTTTTTTAATGGTGTAAACTGTTTAAAACCACTTGATGAATTAAATGCAAAAATGAACATTAAATGCCAATTTAGCGACAGTTAAGTGATTTTTACGATATAAATTTCATTAAAACCATTTGTTGCAATCAATACAACAATTAACGTAAAGTGACAATTTAATGACCGTTTAGTGTTTTTATGGTATGAATTTTATTAAAACCATTTGTTGCATTCACTGCATTTAGCGTCAGTTTAGTGATTTTTTTTTACAGTGTAAACTGTTTAAAACCACTTGTTAAATTAGATGCAATAATGAACATTAAGTGACAATTTTGCAACAATTTAGAGATTTTTACGATATAAATTGTTCGTTAAAACTATTTGTTGCCATCAATACAATTAACGTAAAGTGACAATTTAACGAGAGTTTAGTTTGTTTAAATTGTTTGTTACAACCATTTGTTGCAATTAATTCAACAATTAACTCAAAGTGACAATTTAATGACCGTTTAGTGTTTTTATGGTATAAATTTTATTAAAACCATTTGTTGCATTCACTGCATTTAGCGACAGTTTAGTGATTTTAACGGTATAAATTGTTCGTTAAAACCATTTGTTGCAATTAATACAATTAATGTAAAAGTGACAATTTAGTGACAGTTTAGTGATTTTTTTTTGTGTAAACTTTAAAACCCACTTGTTAAATTAAATGCAAAAATGAACATTAAGTGACGATTTTGCAACAATTCAGAGATTTTTACGATATGAATTGTAAGTTAAAACCATTTGTTGCAATTAATACAACAACTAACGTAAAGTGACAATTTAATGACCGTTTAGTGTTTTTAATGGTATGAATTTTATTAAAACCATATGTTGCATTTAGTGCATTTAGCATCAGTTTAGTGATTTTAACGCTATAAATTGTTCGTTAAAACCATTTGTTGCAATCAATACAATTTAACGATTTTTACAGTATATATTTTTTTTTTGTTAAACCTATTTGTTGAACGTAGCTGTTTAAACTGTTTGTTGTCATGTCATCATCTACTTTTGCTAACACAAACTATAACACATATTTTACGATTTTTTTAATTTTCGTCCACCGCAACATTTTCGGTAAGCCATATTTCCAGTGTTTCACTGGCTGAACAACTGACATCAGTTCCTAGCAACAATCAATTACTGCCATCTATCCATCACAGTCTCTTTTTCAGTTGCGTTAAATAAGCGCCATCTACGTAGGTCCATTCAAAAACGCCATGTTTTTTACAATTTAGATATATCTACAGTAACAATGACGTATGTACAGTAGCCGAAGTGTAATAACAGTTCACAGTGAGCATCATGTCGGGCACCTTGAACTGTCGACTTCATACGTTTATTCGTTGTAGACCTTGTAGACCGTCCTGAGGAAGTAGCTACAGCGGAAAAAACAGACGACCCTGTTAATTCGGAAAATATGGCGTTCGTTACATTTACGCACTTACGTCCAAAGCGGATTTCACGGTATACATGGCATGTTCCCTGATGATGGTTTTAGCGCAATGAGCTACAGGGTCGGCTAAGGCAGGTGGCGTCTTTCGGTCACGTGACTACACCAGGGCGTAGTCGAACTGGCCCCGCTCGAAGCCCTCCTTATGATCGGTCCAAGACGAAGCGGGCATTCGGCTGTAGGGGTCCAGCAAGATCCGGAAGCAACGCACCAACAGGAAAATCAAAAACAGCATGAGGAGACCCACGAACGCGAAGGCCGTCCTTTGCTCAGCGTCGCCGCCAAGAGGCGGGCTGCTGGGGAGCCCGGCGAACGACGGCCCCGGCGAGAGCAGCTCATAGTCCAGCGTGGACACATCGCTCATCCTCCAGGGAGGGCGACGACAGAACTTGCAAGCTGTCGTGAGGGTGGGTCGCACGGAGAGATTGGCCAGATTGGTGCGGCGACCTCGGCGTGGACGAACGAGGCCAAAGTCGACACTTCTGACCGCGTGACGGACACGCAAAGTGACACAAGTGGAGCAAGAGAGGTCAAAACCACAGGCGTCTTTATTCTAGACCTGTCAAATCGGATCTGACCCGCAAGCGGCACGGCGTGAGCCAATGGGACGTGACACGACAGGCTGCCACAGCGGATAAAAACAGCAACGCCTTCGTTTCTTTTGGCTGCGGGGATGAGGCTAATTGGTTCCAGATGGGACACGGTTTGCAGGTGTTGTCCCCACGTTGGGCGGCAGTTTACAGATCGCCCCGCGGCAAGTATCCCATTTCTGGCTTGAGCTGAAAGCGTCAGACGGCGACGATCGGACGCCTAATTTGATCAGATCGATACGCGAACCTGGGAAAGCCAGTTGGGCTCCAGTAGGTGTGCATTAGGTGATGAGTCAGAGATGATCTGTTCCTTCCCGCTGCTGTTTTCGCACACAGAACTGCTTGTGAGGTTGGTAGTATTGATCGAGTGGGGCTAATGTCTGCTACAGTGTGGATTTCAGGGCCAGGATGGGATGTAGGTGGACAGCAGAGTCAGAAACGACGCCTTCGGTACTTCACCCTGTAAACACAAAACACACACATTAGCATTTAATCAGTTTAGATGCATGACTATTAACTGTTCCCAATCCAAACACCTCACAATAAAGAGAGATATTATATGCTTTTTAGACATTTAACTGGATTTTAATACAAAATATGTAAAATAAATACATTTGGGGGGAGGGTAGTTTTAAATAATAGTTTAAAATAATATGAATACAAGACAAAATGTATATTTAATTTTATAAATAGATTTTAATGTAATAAATCTTTTAAGCACTTCTATTTGTATATACATTATTAGAAAAATTAATATAAATAAGATCAGACATGTTTAAAATAAACAATTTAATGAATTTACTCATTAAATTAATTAATACATTTAATGACAGATTTAGATTTAGAAAAATTGAGATAAAAAAAAATCTATTGTAGTGAGATAAATACATTATGAAATGCATTATAATAATGACTTTACTTTGAAATATTTTTTCTCAATGTTTTCAACAATTTTCTACAAAGTATCATATAAAAACTTGACGTTTTTCACTTTTAATTAAACACTACCTAAATGAAAAATAGAATTAAAAAATTATAAATGTATATTAATCTGTACATTTCTGAAACAAAAAGTATTTTTATTTGTTAATTATTTTGATTTTAATTTATTAATAAATTCTCTTAATTTATTATAAAATCAATGAGTGATTTAATGTGACTAAAATTAAGTACCTTGAAATAAAAAAAAATTAAATACTTGCATTTTATAATAAAATAACAGAAAACACTTTTTTGCTTTTAATTAAACATTACTTAAATGAAAAATACAATTTAAGAAATAAAACTTTTAAAAAATTACAATAAATTTTATAAATGCAAATTAATCTGTACATTTCTGAAAAAAAAATGTTTTTTTTATTTATTATTAAATTAGACATTTTTATTTATTAATACATTTTGTAATTTTAAAACATCACAGAATTTCACTTTTTCGCATTTAAACATTACTTAAATGAAAAGTAGTTTAAAAAATATTTTTAAAAATTACAGTTAATTTTATAAATGCATATTTATCTGTACATTTCATTCATTTTTATTAATATTTTTTATTTTTTAATTCATTTTAATTTATTATTAAATCAATGAGTGATTAAAATAAATATCTGACTAAAATAAGTATTTGAAATTAAAAAAAAATGTAAATACTTCGCATTTTCTATAAAATATCACAGAAAATTTAATTTAATTTAATTAAACATTACTTGTTGAAAAAATAAAACTTTTACAATTAATTTTATAGATGCATATTTATCTGTACATTTCCGAAACAAAATTTATTTTTTAATATAATTTTTTTTTAAATGTATTAATACATTTTAATTTATTATTAAATCAATGAGTGATTTAATATCTGACTAAAATACGTGAAAAAAATTAAAATACTTTTTCTATAAAATATGACAGAAAAAAACATTCACTTTTTCCCCTTTAAATTAAACATTACTTAAATGAAAAATACCATTTAAAAAATAAAACGTTTTTATAACTACAATTAATGTCATAAATGCATACTAATCTGAACATTTCTGAAACAAAATGTATTTTTATTTGCATTTATATATACACATACACACAGTACATACGCAATTTTTTTAATTTATTATAAAATTATTTTAATTAATTATTCAGTCAAATTTTTTTTTATTATTAAATTTGTAAAGATTTTTACATTTGGAAAAAATTTAAGAAAATATAGTAGTGAGCCAAATACATCATGAAATGCATGGATATTTTGGAAATTATATTAAAAAATGATTCTTTCTGAAGAAACGATTCCGCTAGGGGGCAGAAGACATGTGGATCGCATACATATAAGGTCTTTCGGTTGATTGTTAATGATGTGGAGGCCTAATAAAGTCATACATCAAATATGATGGAGTGAATGAATGTTTGGACGAGGCCGAGCAAAACTGCCATAATTGCCCTGACATTCAGCGTAATGGTGAAGCTGATCACAAAACGGCAAAAGCGGCTGTTGTAAATGTCGTCTTTATCCATCAGCGGGCCGTTTTAACGAATCATTAGCTGACTGCTGGAGGAAACCAAATAAGCATTCGTGAATAACACGAGTCTCGTTCTCTCGCGTGTCGCTAGTCTGGGATCACGGGATACCAAATGTCAGCGGACGATTATCTTAAACTTGTGAAGAGCGGCGGCGTGATTAAAGCGACGGGACGGAGACGAGGGGAAAGATGGATGACGGCCGCAGAAATCTCTGGTGCTGAATGGACGGGCCCGAGCGTCATGATGGATGACGGGACGCTGTGAGGATCTGTGTGGCACCGCAGACGGCGCTGACAAACTATCGCGCACTTCACACGCGCCGTATCTCTGCGTTTCGTGCTGCTCGCTGCCAGCGCTCGCTCTGGCCACTTCATCAACGAGACTTAATCAATCACATCCTCCCTGAGACGCTGTTTTACAAGAGACCACATCAGAGAGAAACGGCTTACAGAGCAGAGAGAAATAGAAATTTTACAGTGTAACAAAAAAAAGACAAGAAAATTCTGCAGCTGCTGCTGCTAATTATAATAATAATAATATTAATAATAAAAAATAAATTGATAAAAATACTTATAATAAATACTAAATAAACTAAAATATTATAATTATTATTATAAATAAACCAGTAAAATTTACATTTATAACTCAACATTTTATTTATTCAATATTATTATTATTATTATTATTAATGCTACTATTATTATTATAAATATGCCACTAAAATTATAACAAAATATTTATAAATTATAACTTATAATATTTTGATTTTCAACATTTTATTTATTCATTTATTTACTATTATTGTTATTATTATTATTATTATGAATGATTATGACTAAAATATTTTAAATTATATTTTATTTTCAAAAATGTTTGTTTATTTTGTTATTATTATTATAATAAATAAATAAACCAGTAAAATTTACATTTATAACTAAAATTAATGTTGATTTTCAACATATTATTTATTGATTGATTATTATTATTATTATTATTATTATTATTATTTTATTACATTCTTATCTAAAATTATAACTTAATATTTATAAGGTATAACTTATAATATTTTGATTTTCAACATTTTATTTATTCATTTATTTATTATTATTGTTATTAATAATAATAATAATAATAATAATAATAAATAAATGTTTGTATGACTATTTAAAATGATATTTTATTTTGAACATTTTATTTATTTGTTTATTTATTATTATTATTATTATTATTATTATTATTATTATTATTATTATTATTATAAATAAGCCAGTAAGAAAATTACATTAATATCTCAAATAAAATATATATTTTAATTAATACATTTATGAACATTATATGACTGAAATATTAAACATTATATTTTTAATTTCAACATATTATATATATATTATACATTTTATATTCATTTATTATTATTATTATTATTATTATTATTATTGTAATAAATAAACCAGTAAAAATTTACCTTTATATCTAAATAAATTATATTTTATTTTCAACACTATTTATTTATTCATTCATTCATTCATTCATGTTTATTAAATGAATAAATACACTTCTATGCTATGCTAGAAATACTAATAATTGTTGCTACTTGTATTTTTATTAATTCATAAAAATAATAAAAGTGATTCATAAAATGCCATTACTAATAATACATTCAACTAATAAGCAAACTTACATGATACTAAATATATATTTAAATTATATTTCATTTCATAATCAATTATATTTATATATTATGATATAATATAATTATATTATATTATTATATTTTATTTATTCATTCTTTTAATAGTTATGAAATGAATGATTAATAATAGTAAAAAATAAATGCTAATAATTTTTGTTTATAATTGTAGTATATATTATTATTATTATTATTATTATTATTACATAATGTAAGTAATAAATTATACAAATAAACATGCTGTAAATTATATTTTTAGTATTGGTATTTTATCAATTAATAATAATAATAATAATAATAATAATAACAAATAATAATTAATTCATTAATTAATTAATAAGGTATTTTTTTTATAAGTATAAATATGTTAAAATGTACCAAATTTGATATTGCTGTTTATAATAACATCTCAAGACTACCAGTAAAAATACAAGGTACTTTGATTTCGATATGATTTGATTTCGAAAGCATTTCATCATATTTGAGGGCCTTTGGCATCAAAACATCATTCAGAGAATTTGATGGCAAATGTTCAAGTTTATACTGAGACATTTTTACAAGCTCTTATGAAACTCTAGAAGACAAATGTGAGTTATGTCACCTTATTAGTGTCCATGAGAAAACACTGAGATACCAGAGACTCCAACATGTCTGTCCTTCAGACGCTAGAGACGGATTGAGCGTTTGCGTTCGGCCTGCTGGACACACTCGAGCAGATGGACACCCAGCAGGCCTTCAGAAATCACAGGTCACAGTCAGAGGACGCCATCCAGCATCCGATCGCCTCAGCGAACCCTCCTCGACGCACTCTGAACTCACGCGTTTGACAGAGACGGAGAACGGACTCTACAAAAACAGCGTTCGCTTTGGCTGAACTCACTCAGGGACGAGATTTAACGAATCGCCTGTCGGGACGTCCCAGCGCTTGGCCGCGGGCTCCATGCAAATCACGCACACGCACCCTTAACAACATCGATCAGGTCGCCAGCGCATGTTTAGACGATAACAAGGCCGGTTGCCAGATCCTCCGCCTGATAAACCCCCTCAATCACACACACAGGATCAATTAACAAGGAAACAGGACAGATTGATGCCAGATTTGTGTCACTGAAACCTAATGAGTCTGAATACCACGGTCCTACCATGGTAAATGCTTAAAAAAAAAAAACATGGTACTTATAGGCGGATCATGTTTAAAAACACTTTTTGGTCTTATTTTGTTAGTGATACTTAAATACAGTATGCTGTATTGTGTATCATATTCAATAATATAATATAATAAATGTACATTATTTTACATTTTGACAGACGTTTATTATGTCTGAGTAAAATACATATTATGCAAGAAGTAAAATGTAGTAAAACTGGGCATGTTTTATGCTTTTTAAATGTGTTGTATAATACATTTGCATTATTTTTTAATATAAGTTTACTCTTTATTATTCTCTTTTTATTCTATTATGGCTGAGTAAAATGTTTAATGCAAGAAATCAAATGCAATACAATTAATAAAATAAAAAAAAAAATCTAAATAATAATAATAATCATAATCATAATAACTGCAGTAAAAATAACCAAGACTTCTTTTATGCTTTTCTTCCATTTATTATATAATAAATGTATATTACTTTAATATAATACATGATAAACTAATAAATATTATTATGTATGTTGTTTATTATGGTTACATTTTTATATTATAGTAAAATGTTTAATCCAACAAGTAAAATACAACAAAGCTCAAGCAAAAAAGAAACAAATAATAATAATAATAAATTAAATAATTAAATAATAAAATGCAGTAAAACTGAAGTTATAATAATAATAATAATAATAATAATAATAATAAACTACAGTAAAAAAAATAATCAAGGCATATTTTATGTATTTTTTACATTTATTATGTAATAAATGTATATAATTTGAACAGAATACATGATAAAAAATAATATATATTTTTATGTGTATTGTTATTAATGTTATATTGTATTATGGTGAATGTGTATATATATATGTGTGTATAATCCAAGAAGTAAAATACAAGAAAACTCAAGCAAAATAAAAAAAAAGAAATAATAATAATAATAATAATAATAATATTATATTATATAGTAGTAAAACAACAACAGGAAAAATAATCAAGGCATATTTTTGTGTTTTTATTTATTTATTATATAATATATATAAATAAACTTACATCATTTTGATATAATGCATTATAAAATTACATTATAAAATTTGTATGTATATTGTTTATTATGACCTTATATTCTATTATGACCTAGTAAAATGTTTAATGCAAGAAATAAAACAGAAAAACTCAAAAATAACATTATAAATAATAATAATAATAATAAATAAATATAAATATAAATAAAAGTAAAATAAAATTGCTAAATAAAATACATATAAAAAGCTAAATAATAAAAAAATACAAAAAACATTAAATCTATAATAAAATGTCAAATAAAAAGAAATGAAATAAATGAAAAAGTAAAATAAAAAAGCTAAATTATTAAGGCATACAAAACAGAAAAATATCGCTAATAAAATGTAAAATAAAATTAATAATAATAATAATAATAATAATAATAATAATAATAATAAAACATAAAAAGTAAAAAAAGATTGCTACATAAAATACATATAAAAAAGCGAAATAATTAAAAAATAAATACAAAACAGAACATTAAATCTATAACAAAATGTAAAATAAAAATAAACTAAAAAGTAAAAGTAAAATGGCTAAATAATAAAAAATGCATATAAAACAGAAAAATAATTGCTAATAAAATGTCTAATAAATGTATGTATAAATAATAATATATATAAAAATATATAAATATATGTATAAATAAAATAAATCAAATTAATTAATTAATTTTAGCCCTAAAAACATTCATACATTTACATACATTTAATTTATTATAATAATAATAATTATTATTATTATAATAATAACAACAACAACTTTTTTTTCATTATTTAAAGAAATTGTTTCTTTATAACAATATTTTATAACAATATTTGCCTACACAAATATTTATCCATTTATAAATACATTTAATATATATTTTAAATGTTTTTGAAAGAAAACATCTTTTGCTCACCAAAAACAGTTCAAAAGAACAGCATTTATATGAAACAGTTACAGTTTGTAACATTATAAATGACTTTCCTGTCACTTTTGATCAATTTAATGCATCCTCGCTGAACAAATCCATTCATTTCTTTCAAAAGTTTCTCCTGATGCATCAGATTTTCCATTACAGCAGTAAATGTGTGTGTGTGTGTGTGTGTGTGTGAGTGTGTAGGTGAATCAGCAGGAGGAAACTCTCTTCAGCTCCTCCTCATCTTAGTCATAATGATCGTCAATAAATCGGCAGCGCTCATTTACACGTCAGAGCAAACCGGCAAACAAACCGCATTTCATTAACAAGCACCTCGGGGAGGAAACGCCCGTGTGGTTTCTCTGTGAAAACGCTGGATCGAGACGAGCCGAACGGCCGGATTTGTCATTATTTGTCCCTCTCCTAAACCAATTAGAGGCCACAATCGAATGACAAACGAAGGGTGTTGGCTTTAAAACAAACGCTAACCGCGGGCTAAGAGCGAATTCGCTTCGATTCTCCGGCCGGCCGGGTGTTTATCAAAATAAAACGAGTCTGGGAAGAGAAAAGAAAGGAAAGCGTCTCGAAACGAGCCGAGAGATGACACCATCCATCACAGCCGTTACTGCTGACACTCTTTGATTTTTCGCTTTATATTTCTGTTTGTCCGTGTTCATTCGTCAGTAACGGATCACTGTGACTGCCGGCAGGTCTGCGGGAAACGTCCCGGTCACCTTGAGATCGGGACAAGAGTGAAACGCCGAAACTGTGATGCTCAGATCGAGATGTTTGTCCTAAAGTTCAGTACAAGTAAACATCAACATTGTCATACGAGTGTATGGATGTTAAATGAATACAGAAACAGTGCAGATCATTTCATTCTGGAAATGTAGGGTAAAATTTGTAAAATAATTCAAAAAGCTAAAGTAAAATTAATTAAAAAAAATGCATATAAACCTGAAAAATATTTATAATAAAATGTAAAATAAAAATATAATTACATTTAGAAAATAAAAAATTTAATTTGCTAAATAAAAAAAAATAAAAAAACGAAACAAATTAAAAATTGAAAAAAATTAAATAAAAAGTAAAATGAAACGCTAAATAACAAAATGCATATAAAACAGAACACAAAATCTATAATAAAAAATAAAAAGTAAAATGAAACGCTAAATAATTTAAAATGCTGTAAAAAAGAACATCTATAATACGATGTAAAATACTGTTAAATTAGAAAACAAAATTAAAATGCTAAATAAAGAATGCATATAAAACAACACATAAAATGTATAACAAAAAGTAAAATAAAAATACTAAATAATATAAAAACAAAAAATAGAATATAAATTCTATAAAAACATAAAAAAATAAATAAAATAATAATAATAATAATAATAAAAAATAAAAATGCTAAAAAAAAAATGCTGTAAAACAGAACAATATCTTTAATAAAATGTAAAATAAAAATACTATTAAATTAGAAAATAAAGAAAATGCTAAATAAAATGCAAATGAATCAGAAATTAATAATAATAATAATAATAAATTAAAAATGCTAAATAAAAAATGCTGTAAAACAGAACAATATCTAAAATAAAATGTAAAATAAAAATACAATTAAATTAGAAAATGCAATGAAAATGCTAAATAAAATGCAAATGAATCAGAAATTAATAGTAATAGTAATAATAATAACTAAAGGAAATTAAAAATGCCAAGTAATAAAATGCATTTACAAAGTACATAAATTCTATAATAGATTAAAATAAAAATGCATATAAGAACAAAAACATATAACAGAACAATATCTATAATAAAATGTAAAATAAAAAAAAACACTATTTCATTAAAATGCTAAATAAAATGCATATGAATCAGAGATTAAATAAATAAATAAAGATGCTAAATAATAAAAATGCATTTAAACAAAACATGTATTCTATAAGAAAATGAACTAAACTAAAAATGATAAATTAAAAGCTAAAGTAAAATAAAAATGCTAAAAACAGAACAGAATATCTACAGTAAAACGTGTAATAAAACAGTAAAATGAAAAAGCTAAATAACACAAAATGAAAATAAAATCTATATT
Source organism: Labeo catla (assembly GCA_012976165.1). Classification (NCBI taxonomy): domain Eukaryota; kingdom Metazoa; phylum Chordata; class Actinopteri; order Cypriniformes; family Cyprinidae; genus Labeo; species Labeo catla. The sequence continues at coordinate 130,701 of VONZ01000127.1, forward strand.
ACTTATGTGAAATAATGATAATAAATAAAAAGTAACTTAAAATGCTAATTAATAAAACTGCATATGAAACAGAACATAAAATCTATTATAAAATGTTGAACAAACAATAAATGAAGCAAAATAAAAATGCTGCAAAACAGCAAAAAAGTGTAAAATAAAACTAACAACAACAACAACAACAACAACAACAACAAAAAACGCAAAATAAAAATGCTTTGTAGGAAAGAATCCGATGCTAAATGTCTGAGCTTTGAATCTTTGATTTTCACCGCAAGCTTCAGTCGTGTGTCAAACCGAACGCAGCCTGAGACACTGAAATGTCTTTTGAGACTCTAGATGAGTCACAAGTGAGATTCCCGGAGTATTTTCTGAGAAATACGCTCCATCTTACCCCATTACCGTCTCTGAAACACAACAGAGATTTTACACAGATTAGCAATAGTGATTCTCTTCCCTGCGCATGTACCTCGCTTTAAATCTGTCCTACAATGGATTGTTTTCAGCTTAAGCCGTCAAATCTGTCTCCTGACAGCAGGAGACGGGAGAAATCTCACCCCACGCGTTTGCTGAGTGGGCAAGTCGAGGAGACGCGCGTGAGAAAACGCTTCAAACCGCTGACCTTCCACAAAACACCACCACACATTAATATTCACACCGCACACCATTGAGAAACGCCTTTGCAGGCGCAAGAATAATGTCCAGCGGGGACGATTTGTCTCTTAGACATTAGCTGTTATTAGCGTCCGCAAACAAAGTTGCGATGACTGTATCATCGTAGGATTCTCACTGACGAATTATCAGCGTAGATTCTGAGCAGAGTAATGAGACGGACGCTTTAGACGGTTGTTGGTGAAAAGGGCCGTGCAATTTTCCCTTAAGCGTCCCTGTCACCAGTATCTGTCAGGACGGGCCTTCGATAAAGACGGTTTTAAAAGCAGCCTCGCTGTCAAACGCAAACGTCTCTCCTGCACACGAGGCTCTCAGCTGACAAGACAGCCAGAAATATAGACCAGTAGCACATAATAACTCATCATTTAAATAAATAGGGGGGGAAAAAAAGACTGCTTTGAACTCCTTTGCGTGCACAAAAATAAAATAAAATAATAAAATAAAATTAAATAAATAATAAACACACACTCACAACATTTTTATATGAAACATTAAAAAGTTCAATTTTAAAATTCTTAACTTTTTATATTAAATATATATTAAATACAGAATTTATCATCTGTATAGTTTTATACATTTTAATATTTGATCATTTTAGCATTTAATATTTTTTATATTTAGAAAAAAACAAAATACATTTTACATCTAAATATGTAAAATTATGTACCTTTATTATTACATTAATTTATTTTTCTTTTCAAGATTTAAAATGATTAACTTTAATTTTTAATTATATTAATAATTAATTATATTTAAAAAAAAACATTGACTTTTTACATTTAAATACTTCAAATGATGTTTATTATTATATTATTTAAAAAGTTTTGCTTTTTAAAGATTAAAATTGTTAACTTAAAATTATACAAATTATATTAAATTCCTATTAAATACAGAATTTAAAATCTACATTACAAAAAGTGTATTAAAACTGAATTTTAATGTGCTCATATTAACATTTATTAAACTTTTTAAATTTAAAATGCATTAAATTACCATTTTTATTTAAATATTTAAAATGATGTACTATTGTTTATACATTAATTTAAAAAATACTAAAATGTTTAAATGTGAAAATGATTAATTCTTTATATTAAATTTATAATACACTATTTTAAATCTGTATTAAAAATTATTTGATTATATTAACATTTAATAGTACTTCATATTTGTAAAATGTAACTTTTCACATTTAAATTCTTAAAGATGTTTTAATATTACATTAACTTACCTGTTTTTATCTTTAAAAATTTAAAATTATTACTAGTAAAATTATTAACATTTTATATTACATTCATATTAAATACAGACTTTAAAATCTACATCAAACATTTTACATTAAAACAGTGAGTTTTAATATTTGATCATATTAACATTTAATAAATCTTTATATTTAAAGAACTTTAAAATATAACTATTTAAATATTTAAAATTATGTATTTTTATTATTGCATTAATAAAAAAGTGATTTTTATTTTCTTTATTGTTTATTAAAATGCATAAAATTTGAATACATTTATAATAATTTATAAAAAATTATAATAAATACAACATTTAAAATCTGTTAATAAATTAACATTTTGATAAAACTTTTTATATTATATATATATATATATATATATATATATATATATATATATATATATTAAATTATAACTTATTTAAATATTTAAAATAATGTACTTTTATTATTGCATTAATTTAAATTTTATTTTTAAAGTATTAAAATGTTTAAATACAAAAATTACTAACTTTTTATATTAAATGTATAATAAATACAAAATTTAAAATCTGGGTAAAAAAAAATGTAATTAATTTAAAAATTGCTTTTATCTTTTAAAAATTACATTTAAAATCTACAGAAAAAGTTTTATATTAAAACAGTGAATTTTTATATTTGGTCATAATAACATTTAATAACACTTTATATTTAAAGAACATCAAAAAAAAAGAGGAAAATGTTTAAATAAAAAAATTACATTAAATTCATATTAAATATATAATTTACTTATATTAATAAATAATGTTAAAAAAGTTCAAAGTTTTATACAAGCATCTTCTAAAAAAAATTTAATTCTAAAATTTTAGCTACTAAAAGAGATTTTAGTTATGTTTCAGATTCATTCATTCATTCATTCAAATAAATAAATCAAGAAAGAAAGAAAGAAAGAAAGCATCTTTTAGGAAAAAAACATAAATGTATTGATACGTGAGTCACTGAATCATTCAGTCAATCAAATCATTCAGAAATGAAATGAGTGACTCTCTTTATGAGGGAGTCACTGAATCATTGTTTCAACTGATTCGTTCAAAGGCACTGATTCATACAGCAGCAAACAAGTTGCTGCCTTCATGAATGAATCACCAGTGAATCATTTATTCAGTGGATTCATTTGAAAACACTGTTGTTCAGAAAGAGAAACCAGAGTGACTCACTGAATCAGCTATGCCCAAAATATTTATAAAAACATTTTTTAATCAAAAATATCCATGTGCAAAACATCAAAGCTAAAACAGCTGAATATTTAGCTGTAAAAACACTGCATTATAGAGTAAAATACATCAAAACTTTGTAGGACGTCTGGACCCAGATCAGTCTGAATGGGTGAGTGTTAAACAGGACGTGGCCTGCGGAGACCAGAGGAAGTGATCTGTCAGCACTCCTGACGTCTTTAATTCACATCCCAAATCAAAGCATGAATTATTGAGGCGCGCGAGTGTTTGACGGACAGAGGAGATGGCAGTGAGTGAGCGCTTCGGACAGCGCCGGTCCTTAGCGGGACGTCCTCAACAATAACGCACCTCAACAAACCGACACATTCACCTGCTGTCAGTCGGGACGGGAAGCGAGGGCGACTCGGAAAAAACTTTTGGACTACATACTTCAACTTCAAAATAATACTAATGAAACTAGACGCGTTTAACTGGGTTAAAACACAAAAGTGACTTTTAAACTAAAAAAAGTAATTTAAACAGTCATTTAAACTTCTTTTTAGAGAATCGAAAACAAGCTGCACAAGCTGTGTCGTCTGATTTACAAACAAGTAACTCTTTTAAAGCGGTTCTTTTAGTGAATCAAAACATACAGCATAATCTGTGAACTATGATTAATATTAGTCATTTAAACTGGTTTCTTTGGTGAATCAAAACCTACAGCACACTCAGTCGGGTGTGATTCGCAAAAAAATAATTTCAAATTCTTTACAGTGAATCAAAACATGCAACACAATCAGTCGGCTGTGATTCACACCAAATGAATCATTTAAAACGCTTCTTTTTAGTGATTTAAAACATACAGCACAACCAGTCGGGTGCGATTCACAAAATTAGCCATTTAAAATGATTCTTTATAGTGAATCAAAACATACAGTATAGTAAGTCTGGGGCAAGTCACAAAAATTTAATCATTTAAAATTATTTTTTAGTGAATCAAAGTTTACAGCACAATCAGTGTGGTGCGATTCACACAAAATGAATCATTTGAAACAGTTCCTTTTAGTGAGTCAAAATATACAGCACAATCAGTAGGGTGCGATTCACGAAAAATTAGTCATTTAAAACGATTCTTTACAGTGAGTCAAAACTTACAGCACAATCAGTAGGGTGCGATTCACGAAAATTAGCCACTTAAAATGATTCGTTATAGTGAATCAAATCAAACGGCACAATCAGTCTGGTGCGATTCACGAAAAATTAGTCATTTGAAATGATTTGTTATAGTAAGTCAAAACTTACAGCACAATCAGACTAGTGCAATTCACACAAACCAAATCATTTAAAATGGTTCTTTTTAGTGAATCAAATCTTACAGCACAGTTAGTGTGGTGCGATTCACACAAAATGAATCATTTAAAACAGTATTTATAGTGAATCAGAACATACAGTATAGTAAGTCTGGCGCAAGTCACAAAAATTGAATCATTTAAAACGTTTTTTTTTAGTAAATCAAACCTTACAGCACAATCAGTCTGGTGCGATTCACGAAAAATGAGTCATTTAAAACGATTCTTTATAGAGAGTCAAAACTTACAGCAAAAACAGACTGGTGCAATTCACAAAAATTAGCCACTTAAAACGATTCTTTATAGTGAATCAAATAAAATAGCACAATCAGTTTGCTGCGATTCACACAAACCGTATCATTTAAAATGGTTCTTTTTAGTGAATCAAAACACGCAGTATAGTAAGTCCGGTGCAAGTCACAAGAAACTGAGTCATTTAAAACGATTCTTTTTAGTAAATCACAAACTGCACAATCAGTGTCGTCCAATTTACAAATAAATAACCTTTTAACCCAATTCTTTTTAGTGAATCTTTGTAGTGACTCAAAACATACAGCTTAACCAGTGAACTATGATTCACAAAAATTAGACATTTAAAACAATTATTTACAGTGAATCAAAACATACAGTTTAGGAAGTCTGGTGCGATTCACAAAAATCGAATCATTTAAAATTATTGTTTTTAGTGAATCAAAACTTACAGCACAATCAGTCTGGTGCGATTCACACAAAATGATTAATTTAAAACAGTTATTTATAGTGAATCAAAACATACAGCACAATCAGTCTAGTGTGATTTACAAAATGAGCCATTTAAAACAATTCTTTTTAGTGAATCGAAACCTACAGCACATTTAGTATGGTGTGATTCACAAAATTAGCCATTTAAAATGATTCTTTTAAGCGAATCAAAACATACATGGGGGCAGTCACGGCCTAATGGTTAGAGAGTCGGGCTCGTAACCCAAAGGTTGCTGGTTTGATTCCCGCACCAGCAGGAATTGAAGGTGGGCAAGCCACTGAACCCCCAGTTGCTCCCTGGGCGCTGGAGCAATGGCTGCCCACTGCTTTGGGTGTGTGTTCACAGTGCTTGTGTGTTCATTTCTCACTGCTGTGTGTGTGCACTCGTGATGGGTTAAATGCAGAGGACCAATTTTGACTATGGGTCACCATAGTTGACAATACTTTTTTTTTCACTTTCATACAGCATACTCAGTGAGGTGTGATTCACACAAATGAGTCATTTAAAACAACTCTTCTTTGTAAATCAAAACAAACAGCGCAATCAGTCTGGTGCGATTTACTAAGAAGGAGTCATTAAAAATGATTATTTATAATGAATCAAAACATACAGCACAGACTGCTGTGATTCACAAAATGAGTCATTTGAAAACGATTCTTTATAGTGAATCAAAACATACAGAACAATCTGTCTGGTGCGATTCACATGAAATGAATCATTTAAAACAGTTCTTTTTAGTGAATCAAAACATACAGTATAGTAAGTCTGGTGCGAGTCACAAAAAATTAGCCATTTAAAATGATTCTTTTTAGTGAATCAAAACTTGCAGCTTAATCAGTGAACTATGATTCATAAAAATTAGCCATTTAAAACGATTCTTTATAGTGAATCGAAACTTACAACACAATAAGAAGGGTGCGATTCACTAAAAAAAATAGTCATTTAAAATGATTATTTTTAGTGAATCAAAACATACAGCACAATCAGATGGTGTGATTTATATAAAGTGAGTCATTTGAAAATGATTCTTTATAGTGAATCAAAACATACAGCACAATCAGTCCGAAGTGATTCACATAAAATGGAGTCATTTAAACCAGTTCTTTTCACTCAGCCAAAAACACACAGCGTAACTAGTGTAGTCTGAGTGATAAACAAATAACACTTAAACTGGTTATTTTTAGTGAATCAAAACATACAGCTTAATCAGTGAACTACGATTCACAAAATTAAGTCATTTAAACCAGTTTTTTTTACTGAATCAAAAACTTACAGCCTAACTAACGAACAAATAAAACATCTCTTTTAAGTGAATAAATTATACAGTGTAAGACGATTCACAAAATTGTCATTTAAACTGGTAATTTTTAGTGAAGTAAATCAAAAACATACAGTGCAATCAGTATTGTATGATTGACAAACAAATGACTCATTTAAACTGATTCTTTTTAGTGAATCTAAACATTCAGCGCAATCAGTCCTTTCAATGAATTATTCAAAAACAAATAATAAACACACTGTTTTTGGTTGTGTTGATCATTAAATCTGTTAAATATATAGTGTCCTATTTGTAATTATTTAAAATGAATATTTGGGTAATGTACCAAGCCCAAAAGTTCCCCAGTATAAGAAACAGAATTAGCTAAGAGAGTTTTTATTTCTTCATCTGAATGCAAAATGGACGTATAAGTGGAATAAATGCTCAAATGAAAAAGGTTTTGAATCCAGCCAGGCTCGTCTAGGTCTTTTCAGCAAGGTCAGAGGTCACGGGGCCGATCGTGGGAAGGTCAGCGGGTCGAAATTCAAAAGGACAACACGATCGCTGCCTAAGGTGAGCTAACACAGGCAACAAACACGAGCACGCAACTGAATACTGAAGAGCTCTCGCTCTGCGGGGAGGGAGAGACGCTGTGTCATGTCAAACCTCAGCAAATATGAGATGAGAAGTGTGCGTCGCCGTCGGGAGGGCAAGATGGAGACGCCAGAGGAGATAAAACGATTCCAGCCAAATCTTGACAATGGGAGATCCCAGCGCAGATGAACGTGAGCACAGCTATTAAGAACGGATTATTAAATCACCACAGATGGAAATGAAAATGCTGATTCCAGGCAAACGCAACAATCGCTTTGCCAGCGTCCACATCCGGCCCTGAAAGCTCAAATTCATCTTTCTACGGAGTCAAAAAAAAGCTGGAGAACGAGACGGCAGCGCTAATGGGCAAAGGACACCCTGCTAACAAAAATATGTTCTAGGAACGTTTTGCTAATGTTTCCATTAAGCTCAAAATGTCAGAAAGTCCCCTTTTTTAAACGTTTAAAAAACATTCTTTCCTGGTTTTGCAAATGTTACGGAACGTTTAATTTTTCATCTACTTTATCACTTTGCAAATGTTATGGGAATGTTACTATTAAACGTTCTCTGAACATTCAAAAGTTTTAAAAACGCAAAAAAAAAAACATGCAAGTTAAAAATGCAAGTTACGAAAACGTTATTCTCTGATATAATTTTGCAAACATTATAGGAATGTTACGATTGGATGTTCTCTGAAAACTCAAAAACCCATTTTTTAAAATGTTTTAAAATTTCAGCTTTAAAAACATTATTTTCGAAAGGATTTTTAAATGTTTTTTTCATGGTTATGCAAACATTAAGGGAACATTTTATTTTATAATTTTGCAAACATTATGGGAACGTTATGATTGGATGAAAGCTCAAAACATCCAGTTTTTTTTTTATGTTTTTAAAAATTTAAGTTCTCAACATTCAGTATGTCCATTTTTTAAAACGTTTAAAAATGTTATTATGCAAACATTAAAGAAACATTTTATTTTAGCATTTTGCAAACACTATGGGAACATTACAACTGCATGCAGTGTTTTGAAAATATAAGACATCAAAATGTTATTTTCTGAAAGTTCTTTGAATGTTCAAAATGTCAACTTTTTTTTTTAAATCTTCAAAAAATATATAATAATTTTGCACATCATGGAAACAATTACTATTGAACATTCTCTAATTGCCCAAAACATCCAGTTTTTTAAATGTTTTTAAAAAGTAATTTATAAAACATTATTTTTAGAATGTTCTGAACATGTTTTTCATGGTTATGCAACATTATTGGAACATTCTATTTTAGCATTTTGAATGTTAAAAAAAATCAAGTCAAAACATCAAAACGTTATTTTCTATTTAAAAAAAATTAAAAATTCACTCAGTTATATAATTTTGCAAACATTACAGGAATGTTACGACTCGATGTTCTCTGAAAGCTCAGACCCAGTTTTTTAAATGTTTTAAAAATTTCAGCTATAATAACTTTATTTTCGAAATGATTTTTAAATGTTTTCTCATGGTTATGCAAACATTAAGGGAGTATTTTATTTGATAATTTTGCAAACATTATGGAAACATTACAACTGAACGTTCAAAACATGCATTTTTTTATACTGTAAAATACAACTTATCAGACATTGTTTTTTTTTTAAGTTCTCTGAATGTTCAAAATGTCCATTTTTTAATGTTTTAAAAAAACATTTTAATGTGAAAACAGAAAACACTGTACAGAAAACATTCAGATTTATAATTTTGCAAACATTATGGGAACGTTATGATTGGATGTTCTCTAAAAGCTCAACATTTTTAAAAATGTTTTAAAAATATCTATGAAAACGTTATTTTCGAAACATTCTCAACATTTAAAAGGTCAATTTCGTTTTTATGCAAACATTAAGGGAACATTAAAATTGAACGTTAATATTAAAATATTTAAGTTAACAACACATTTTCTGAAAATTTTTTTGAATGTTCAAAATGTCAGTTATGAAAACGTTATTTTCAGAATGTTCATCAAAAATTCAAACCATCCTCTTTTTTTAACAGTTTACAAAAGTTTTTTTTTTTTTTAATAGTTATGCAAACATTAAGGGAAATTTCCTTTATATCAGTTTGCAAACATTATGGGAAACATTTCAACTGAATGTTAAAAAAAATATTTATAAGTCATACAAGTTAAAAATATAAGTCATCAAAATGTTCTTGTCTAAAAGTTCTCTGTATGTTCAAAATGTCCAGTTTTTAAAATGTTTAAAAAATAATAATAATTCATGTTTATGCAAATGTTAAAGGAACTTTTCATTTCATAATTTAGCAAAAATGATTTAAGCACTACTATTGATTGTTCTCCGAGCGCTCAAAACATCCAGGTTTTTAAATGTTTTAAAAGTGTAAATTATGAAAACGTTGTTTTCTGAATGCTCTTTGAATGCTCAAAACTTAATGTTTTTTTCCTTATGTTTGCATAATAGGGAAAACATTTTCAAAATGTCAAAATTTAAAAAGCCAGACATTTTGAAAGTTCAGAGAACATTCAGAAAAAAAGTTTTCATGTTTGTGAAATGATATTGAAATGTTCTGAACTTTTTTTCTGATTATGCAAATGTGAAGAGAACATTTTATCATTTTGAAAACATTATAAGAACATTACGATTGAAAGTTCTTGGAATGTTCTGAAACGAGTAATACATTCAACAAAAATGTCAAATGTCCAACTAAAACATTTTTGGGGAAAAAAAAAAAAGTTCCAGGAATAACGTATAAAAAAAAACATTCGTTTTTGTGCTAACATTTTGAGAACAGTATAATGCCTGAAGTTTCTATTAATGTTACTGGACTAACATTTGTTCATGACTTTGAGAGCACCTTGCCAGAACATTCTGTGTGCATTTCCTGCAGCTTAAAACTAACATGCCGGTTTTCTTTCTTCCAAATGCTTTCGCCTCACAAAAATATTTAAAGCACACTAAACAAATTTAAAGCCAAACACATGCATTATAACATAAATACACTAAAATAATACAACCCCACTCCTGTCGATCATCAAACACTTTTAGAGCATGTGGTGATAAATGTCATTCACTTTAACTCTATACTGTAAACCACAGCCAGCTCTACCAATGCAATGGAAATGTGACTATGTGCATTAACTAATGAAAAAGTGCTTTCTTTGATTCAAATGTGATTAAATTCACGTCGCTCATCTGATCAGGCCTAAAGAGGCGTATTATCATACGGCTACGCCCCATCTGTCACTTCAAGCTAATTTTCGAGTGTAATCGCCTGACGCTGTAATTAATTTTGACTGAAGCATGTACTATTTTTGTACCGAAAACCTTATGAATTGTGTCTGTCGTGCACAAGATTAATAACGCTGATCTTTACAGCATTGCTTTATGGACGTGGGATACTGATCTAATCGAATAGAAGTAGATCAGCCAAAGTTTCCCAATGAGAAAAAATGATCCTGGATCACAGTATCAGTTCTGTGCCATTTCATCCGCATTATGTCACGCAGGCTCGTGTTTTATAGTCTTATTCTATTAAAAGCAGATTATTTCAGTGCTTTCGCACTTGGTTTTAAGCCATATGTACTGTATAATCCATGATTTATATCAATTCAGTTCTTTAGGTTTGATATACACCTACAGAGTTTCATCAAATATTAATTAAATCTCAAGGTTTCTAATATATATTCATAAAATGTATGGTGTGAGAAATTATGTAAATATTTAATAAAGTGCATTATCATCACATGTCTTCAAAATGATGAAGTACTCTAAAATGAGAGATTTTCCTAATATCAGTGTATTGAAAGTGGCATAATATTAGTATTAACGCAAAAATATGAACAAAAAAGGTGAAAATATACTATAGTGCATATCCAAAAGAACATAGTACGGTAATAATCATAATACAAAGATGAAAATTTGAAAATTACCAAGGTATTGAATGGTATTCATATTAATGTGTAAAAAATAAGGTAATATATGACACAAAAGTATGGTGTTACTGTGGTTTTTGATGCATAAACTACTTAACGATTGAGTGCTTCAGGTATCTCAAAGAATACAATGGTAATACCATAGTAAATGTCCAACAACCATGGTACTTTTTCGTACTTTTCAGTCAGAATATTTATATATCGTCAAGTTGTAAACAAATACATACAATAATATTGATTTCCTTGAGACTGAATGAAATTTTTGATTCTACATAACCGAATAAATGAAAGTTTTTCTTAAATGACATCTACATATTGAGTTCGTTCTCTGTAAAATAACTGACATTTCGCCTGAGCTCACGTATATGCGTTTAAAACGCTTTACACATTGAAATCGCCTTCGAATGTGTACTAAATCTGAATAAAATGAAATATAAACAATATGAAGACTCACCTGTCCGCTGTTAAGACTAATCTGTGAGGAGGTTCGCCTCATCTGTGTCTGAGGGGAAACTTGGGCGCGTTTTGCCGCTGCGCGCTCCCGCTGCCGTTCCAACAGACAGCGAGAGAGCGAGCAAGCGGGCGCGCGACCTGCTCTTAAAGAACCCGCACGCACCACCGAAACCAATCACAGCAGAGAATCGCGAGTTCTATTATTATTATTTACAGATATTGGCTTGTTTTGGATTTTGTAGTGTGAAAACGGCGATACCACTTCATAAATAAATACTTAATCATTAAAAAGTCACGAACAAATCTATAATAATAAACACTGTTCAGGGGCGTTTGAAGCTGCATTTGGAAGTTCAAACTCGGGGGCACCATAGATATCCATTATATGGAAAGAAATCCTAAAATGTTTTCTTTATGACTGGAGAAAGAACGACATGAACATCTTGGATGACAAGGGGGTGAGTACATTACCAGTAAATTTTTGTTCTGGAAGTGAACTACTCTTTTAAAGACTGTTTTTTTGACTGGTATTTTGACTTGTTTCAATCACATATATAATGTTTTTTCAACAGCAATGCTAAGACAAGACAAAAAAAATCTATTAACCAATTATGAATTTATTTACAGAGTCTCCAGCACCAGGGGTTCATGTGAAGTGTCATAAAAATTATGTTTTGACTGCTCGGAAATAAAAACACGACGCGTCCCTCTGTGATCAGCGTGGCCCCCCATCTGTTCGTGACAGCATCGGCCATCTGTTGCCAACAAGAAACCACATCCACCCAATTACATAATGTGGATCTTTCCCAAATGACTAAATTTAAACAAATAAGGATATAGACAAAACACAGTGTGATCAAAGAAAAGGTGTTAAACTAACTAGGTTAGAAAATACACTTACAAACTCTGTTTGAATCCAAGAATCCAAGTTTCAGTTCACACTGACTTTCATTATATAAATTATATAAAAAAATACAGTCAATGGGGACCAAGGCTGTTTGGTTTCCAACATTCTTCAAAATATTTTCTTTTGTTATCCACAGAAGGTTATAGGTTTGGAATTACCTGGGGGTGAATATTAATGACAGACATTAACTGGGTGGACTATATATTTAAAATGTATTTTTAATGGAAAACAGAACCAACATTTTATTTGCATTGGAGATGGTACTTTGATATCTTCATAGCAAACACAGAATGTTCCCCTAGCATTCCCATTTGGTTCCTGTTTGGTTATTTTGTTGGGAACCAAAAAAGAATGTTCTGAGAACGTTTTATGTTGGTTCTTTGCTTTATAACCAAAAACTGACCTAAAGGGAACCAACACATGACGTTCTCTAATGACTGTTTTGAGTCCTAACCAAAAACGAACACTTCCAGAACGTTCTAAGTCACCAAAATCGTACAAAACATCCAAGTAAGTGTCCAAAAATGAAAATACATTTCATATTCCCCAGTTACACACAAGGAAGTGCAGTATTTATGGAAAATCATCAACTTTTGTTGGGTTTTACTGAGGATCCCCGGTCTGACCGAAGGCCCTTTGACTCTGTAAGTCATAACCCTCCAGAACTTACTCCCAACACGGCGAATCATCCAACCAAGGGTGGCGACTCGGCCATCTGCACCACCTGCTGCCATCTACTCCACATTCTGCCAATCTTCGCCTGTGCCAAGCACACGGATGCCGGTCTCTCCCGCAGGTCAGACAGCGAGATTTGTCGCTGTGAACCCTCGCGGAAACAGTCTGCAAGTAGGTTTATTGGCAAGCGTGTGCTAATCTCCTTAAATTACCTTGTCAATCTGTCTTGTCATTAATTTTTCTCTGATACCGTTAAATACACAAATTACTCAGGTGCTAATTAACGGTTTCTCATATATCTTTCCAAAGCTGTCTTGTAAGATAATGTATGTTTTTCTGAGGAGAGATCAAAATGTTCTTCACCGAACACTTCGGCCAAAGCCACTGACAAGCCAGCTGGGAATTGATTCATTAGGCATATGATTCAAAATTTAATTTCTGCTGGTCAAATTCCAACTTTAACCGCTTTTCAGACACATACAAAGACAATACAACAGTGCATACCATAATAACACTAAAATGAGTTTCAAGGTATGAGAAATTTGATATGATAACCCAAGTAAACAAAATATGTTATATGAACGTTGTGCTAACGTTCTGATTAAGTTATGAAAATGTTACTTCTGAATGTAACGTTTCCTTTAAGTAATGTTCTAATCGCAACAAACTAAAAACTTAAATACACATTAAAAAAAGTTATATTTTGGCTAAAAGTTAGTAAAATGCTGTAAAAAGGTTTCTGTAACCCTTTAATAATGTTTTAATCACTACAAGAAAACGAGACATTTAAACGTTGATAGAATATTAAAAATAAACTTTCAAATAACGTTATATTTTGGGTAAAATAAGTAGAATGAAATAAAATAAATAAATAAATTAAATAAATAAATAAAATTAATAGAATGTTGTAAAACGTTCTTGTATCCTTTTAAGTAACGTTCTAATCATGACATGAAAACTAGACATTTTAATGCTCCTAGAATATTAAAAATAAACATTCAAAACAAGTTATATTTTGCCTAAAAATAAAGTTAGTAAAACACTGTAAAAACGTTTCTGTAACCTTTTAATAACATTTTAATCACTACAAGAAAACTGGACATTTTAACATGCATAGAATATTGCAAATAAACGTTAAAATAATATTTTTAGTTCAAATTATATTTTGGGTAAAATTAAAGTTAGTAGAACTTTGTAAAAAACATTTTAGTATCCTTTAATAAACTTTTTTAATTGCGTCATGAAAACTGGACATTTCAATGCTCCTAGAAATTTAAAAATAAACATTCAGAAAAGTTATTACGTAAAACTGGACATTTTAACGCTCTTAGAATATTAAAAATAAATGTTGAAATAACGTTATATTTTGGGTAAAATTAAAGTTAGCAGAACGTTTTAAATAACGTTCTAATCACAACATGAAAACTTAACATTTCAAATCCCCTAGAAATGTGAAAATAAACATTCAAAAAAAGTTCTATTTTGGCTAAAAGTAAAGTAAAACGGAAGAACGTTCCTGTAACGTTTTAAGAATGTTTTAATCACTACAAGAAAACCGGACATTTTAACGTTCGTAGAATATTAAAAATAAACGTTAAAAGTAAAGTTAGTAGGACGTAGTTAAAATACAAAAACATTTTTGTATCCTTTAATAAACGCTGTAATTGCGACATGAAAACTTCACATTTTAAGGCTCCTACAATAGTAAAAATACACATTTAAAAAAGTTATATTTTGTCTAGAAGTTCCATTTTAAAAACGTTTCTATAACGTTTTAATAACGTTTTAATCAGTAGATGTTCAAATAACCTTATATTTTGGGTAAAATTAAAATTAGCAGAACACTGTAAAAAAACATTTTTTGTGTCCTTCAATAAATGTCTTAATCACGACATGAAAACTGGACATTTTAATGCTCCTAGAAATTTTAAAATAAGCATTCAATAAAAGTTATATTTTGGCTAAAAGTTAGTAAAACGTTGTAAAACGTTTCTGTAACGTAGAATACGTTCGTAGAATATTAAAAATAAAATGTTATGGGAATGATACTTTTGCATGTTCTCTGAACACTTAAAACATCAAACGTTTTCTTGGTTATACGAACATTAAGTGAGCATGTAAATTGCAAATATTATGGGAATGTTATTTTTGTGTTCTCTGGATGATTTTAAACTAGTAGTAAAAACTGTTAGAGGAACCTCCAACTAACATGTTTCAGAAATAAAATGTTTCATGAATGATGTATAAAAACATTTTGCGCAACTGTATGAGAACATTAAAACTGGAGCATTCTGTTAATGAGGCATCTATGTATAGCGATGTTATTTATCTATGTTAGCAAACACTGCACTCCAAATAAATTCCCGCGTCTCGCCAGAAAATGGCGTCCGCGTCACTTCTGTCGCACGTCATGGCGCCACACTCAAATATCATTAACTTTAACAGTTTTATATTAGCATGTTGCTTAGCTAATGATGGCTTATTTAAATAAGCATGAAATTATATATTTAATACAACTATTGTGTAAAATAGATCATTTAGAATTTTATTTTGAATGAATGACGTATTTTTTTAAATAATTTTTCTTAGTTCGTCCGTTTTGCATTAATTATTTCTCCTAGCTCACCTTGTCAAATGATACACAAAGCCTTAAATAACGCATCGCTAGGTTTCGGAACAGACCGTGTGTGTATGTGTGAGAGAGAGTGAGAAAGAGCCGGTGACGGACCGGACGGCTCCTCAGAGGAAACCCTCGCAGCGTGTTGCCCGTTAAAAAGCGAACGCGTTCGGAGTGTCGGAGCGAAAGCAGGTGGGCCGATCGAATCAATAACCCTGATAATGAGATCCGTGGGGCGTCATTACTGTCACCCCCTCCGGCCGCACATGCGCCTTCTTCCGTGACGAGCGCTGTCTCCGTCGAGCGCAAAACGCACCTCATTAACCTTTACAGCTCTCAGAGCACTCTCCTTTTCCTCAAGATATGTATGTACTGTCTTTTTTATGAAGGTATCTGGGTTTTTCATTTTTTTAAAAAGGTTAAATAGAATATCTTTATACAGGTAAAACAAATCTAAACTCAAAAGTCAGAGCTCCATCATTTAAGACTGTCAGCCAAGTCTGTGACGTACTGTTTAGATGATGAGGGCTGAACCACACTACGCTGACAGGAGAAAGGAAGGCGCCTCTGGGTCACTTCCTTTGCGAGTTGTTAACTATAAACAACTCAATCACCTCTTTTTCTTCTTGGTTATTTTAATATTTTTTCAGACATTTGACAGCCTCACCCTAAATGTGTTGGCAAGTGTTTCAGAAGCTTTTAGCTTGACTAGCTTACTAACACTTACCCAGCTAGCAGGGAACATTCTCACAACATTCACTTACAATTTTTAAAAGTTGAAAGGTTTATAGTTAAAAGTTACGTTTTATAAAAGTTCTTAAAGTATTGTTTATGGAACGTTCTTAGAAGCATTCTTAGAATGTCCTTATGATATCATTTGTACTTCATGAGCATTCGAATAACACTGGCAGAAAACGTTCTAAGATAAATATTCTTAGAATGTTTTATGACGTTATTTGTACCTGATGAACATTCTAAGAAATGTTTTTTTGTAAGCTCTAAATAATGTTACAGCAAGAAGTACAATTAGGCTACAACTAGAAAACTGGACATTTTAACATTCGTAGAATACTAATAAACGTTTGAATAGTGTTATATTTTAGGTAAAAATGGGCGTCGCTAGGCCATTTTTAGGGGGGCTATAGCCCCCCTAAACTGACTACTCAGCCCCCCTAAATTTTTGCGATTAAACTCCATAAAATGTACACGAATTCGTGATCACCTCAGTCATCTTTAAATGTCATATGAAAATTGCGGCAGACTTCGATCGGCTCCTCCCCGTCTTTCTTTCAGCGCGTTCTTCAACTCGCAGACCGCAGTGGCGCAGAGCGAAAAACAAAGGACGAGGTCTGTGTTTATCGACAGATTGTTATGATATCTGCATCTGTGCAGTTTAAATACTGTATATAAAAGATCATGGGGGGAGCAATCGGTTCCCCATCTACGTTTTCATGTTCACCCCTCATCACACCACAACTGTTTCCTCCAGCACATAAACGCATACTTTATAAAACGATCATGTCTCATTTTCATTTGAAAATTTAACTTTAAATAGTTTCTAGTGCATGTGGCAAAGAGGTTCGCATACTTCAGCTTAGGAAAGAGGCTTGTACTAGAAATGCAAACAGCAAAATTTTGTGTATATATATATAAAATTTTACTGTTTGCATTTCTAGTACAAGCCTCTTATACATACATACATATATATATATATATATATATATATATATTTTTTTTTTTTTTTTTTGTTATTATATCCTCATTGGGGGCTGAGCCCCCTAAAATGAAAATCCTAGAATCGCCCCTGGTTAGTAGAACGTTGTGAAAACACTTTTGTAACCTTAGAATAACGTTTAATCACAAGAAAACAAGAAAAGAAAACGGGACATTGTAACGTTCTTAGAATTTAAAAAAAAAAAAAATCAAATAACGTTATATTTTGGGTTAAAATAAAGTTAGTAGTATGATGTAAAACGTGTTTCTGTAACCTTTACATTACGTTCTAATCATGACAAGAAAACCTGACATTTTAACGTTCTTGGAATATTAAAAATAAACGTTTTTGTATCCTTTAAAATAGCGTTCTAATCGCAAAAGGAAAACTTGTCATTTTTTAAATATCCTAGAAATTTAAAAATAAACATTCAAATAACATATTTTGGGTAAAATTAAAGTTAGTAGAATGTTGTAAAAACGATTTTGTATTGTTAAATAATGTTCTGACCGCGACATGAAAACTGGACATTTTAATGCACCTAGAATATTAAAAATAAACAATTTAAAATATATATCTAAAATATATATATATATATATATATATATATATATATTTTGGGTAAAAGTAAAGTTAGTATGAACGCTGTAAAACGCTTTTGTAACCTTTAAATAACATTTAATCGCAAAAAACTGAACATTTTAATGTTTTTGGAATATTAAAATTAAACGTTCAAATAACGTTATATTTTGGGTAAAAGTAAAGGTAGTAGATCGTTGTGAGTAACCGTTAAATAACACTTTAATCACAACAAGAACCGTAGTATTTTAGAAACATTTCAAAACATTCCCACAACGTTTTTATAACCTAAATTTGCTACTGGGGGAGAGTGGTGAGATTTTTTAATGGGTTAAATCAATGCTCACGACCAATTCGTACGTATTTTACGCGGTGGCTAATTTGTACGAGTTCGTACGACCTCACTCGTACGATTTTGTACGATTTGTCTAGATCCCCAGTGACGGGCAGGTTTAGGGGCGGGGTTGGGGTAGGTCATTCGTTGGAATTCATACGAATTGGGGAAATCGTAAAATACGTACAATTTAGCAGAAATTTGCCACCTCGTGAGATAGCATTGATTTAACCAATGAAAATCTCACCATATATCCCAGTAGCAAATTTAGGTTATAAAAACGTTGGATGTGTTCTGAAATGTTTCTAAAACGCTATCAAGTCTAGTTTCAGCTGAGATCGGGTTGGTTAAATACAAAATTAAAGTACTTGATTGAGTTTATGTTCAGTTTGCTAACTGAAAATACAACCAAGCAAGATGTTGAAGTTAAACCCCAAACTTTGTTTTTGTAAATTCGCTCTTGAAGACACCTGCAGAGCATCTGAACATCTCTAACGGTTCTTCTAACGCGGGGGTTTCATAACGCCCAGCCAAAGGGCTTGATTCATTCGTCTTTGAGTTGTGTCGCTTCCTGCTGTGAAATAGAGTCCCGCCATCAGAGCTCGCTGAATTGAGCTGGACTAATGGTCACTCATTTCCCCGTTTGCACAAGGCCAGCAGGTATCGATCAATATCCCATAGACATCCATCAATCCCAATATTGCAGTGGGAATGGTTTTATTATGAGCGAAACAGCCAGGCGATAAACACATTATGTCTCTCAACGACCTTGGGAATTAAGTTTGGAGGATTTATGCGTTTCCTTGAGCAGCGGCACAAAAAACAAGGCGCTCGTTTTGAGCCTGCCTCCATCCGATATGCATAAGATTATTAATATTGCATGAATGCATAATGGACACAAGCATTTTATACCAGCATTAACAATAATTTGCTCGGTACAAGGTGTGTGAAAGTAAATTAGGTAAAAACTATTAGCTAGTCGCGTGCTGCGCGTCTAACGCGAGTATTTTGTATCCATCAAAATACGTGCACGTCAAATTTTGAGCCTCTAAATATCAAAACCATTAGAAGGTGATTTATTGCCCAAACTTTACACAGTCCAGTGCAATAATTAAATGACATTTCATAATTACCGCTAGGCTGTAAATAATGCATGAATGCATGACTCACGAGTTGCATGTGGATTTTGCGTGAACTCAGCTATGGATATTATTGATTGTGCCTAATTTAATTACACACGAAAATTAACTTTTGTACCTGAGAGTGACGTTGCAACGAGATCCCTTGGGTCTGAAGGACACGTCAGGATCTCCCGAATTAACAGATCAGAGCGTTTTTATGATTGCAAAGCAGATCTTTATTTAGCACCAACCTGGACGTGAGGCATTAAAAATTAAAATTAGATCTGCACATTTCATCAGTAATTTAAAGAGAGAGAGAGAGGAGAGGGGTTGATTTTGATATTTTTGTCTGGGTTTTAAATTTCCTCTCTTTTCATATTTTATCCTGGCTTCCTAAATATCCCGGTCTCCCCCCTTTCCTCTTCTCCGTCTTGTTATCTATCATGCGATATGACTTTAATATGCTTTACGGCTGATTATGGCTCATTTATCATGTAGAGCAGGACCTTGCAGATTTCATAGGCCAGTAAGCGACGCTCATCTCAGGCTGCGGCGACTGTAATGTGACTATTTATCCCAACAGACGCACCATTGCGCAATCCGTCACCCTCTACATTTACGGACACAAGCAAATTCGGTTAACATTAAGACTAGTCATGTTGACATTTATGCCTCGAGTGTGAGCGTCAGTTAGGGTTACGGAGGGCAAAGCACTATTTAGTGCATGTCATGTCTTTAAACATAAATATGGCTGTCGTCGCCGTTTTAAAAAAGAAATTAATGCCAATTCATTTGTCTAATATACTACTGACAAAACTATGGAAGCCGGTTTCAGCCACTGAATAAAGAATAAAAAAGGTAATTGCGATTTTTTATCTCACGTGAGATATGGACTCACAGTTATGAGTTAAAAAGTCAAAATTTAGCCGGCGCGAATAGCCTTGTGGGCATTGCGCCAACATATGGTACAGTTGCGTCTCGGTTGTTCCGAGATCGAACCCCTCTCCCTAGTTTCCTGTCTCATCTCCACTGTCCAATCAAAAAAAAAAAAAAACAAGTGGAAAATGCCCCCAAAAAAAGAAAGACAGAATTTTAAAGCATAAACTCACAGTTAAATCACAAATGTGAGATAAAACTTGTAATTGAGACTTTTTCTCAGAATTGCATGATATAAACTTGCAATTGTGAGTTATGAAGGAACAATTGTGGGATGTGAACTCTCAACTGAGATTTTAATTCTGACTTTTCTCACAATTCTGTTTATATCTTGTAATTCTGACCTTTTTTTTACAGATTTTTTTTTACAGAATTTTACGTGATATAAATTCGCAATTACGAGAAAAAACTATAAACTCGTAATTCTGATTTTTTTCGCAATTCTGTTTAGGTCTTGCAATTCTGACTTTTTCTCACAATTGCAAGATATAAATTTGCACGTGTGAGTTGTAAAGTCAGAATTGCAGGATGTAAACTTGCAATTACAAGACAATTCTGACTTTTTTCTGCAACTGCTAATTGTGAAGTCAGAACTGTGGGATGTAAACTTGCAATTATGACCACAATTTGTGAGTTTAAATCTCGATATAAACTCAGAATTCTGACTTTTTATGAGTTATAAGTTTTTATGAGTTATAACTTCTGACTTTTCTGAGTTATAAAGTCAGAATTGCGGGATGCAAGTTCGCAATTACGAGAAAAAGTCTCGACATAAACTCACAATTCGATCTTTTAATCGATTCTCATTTTTTATGAAACAGCACTGATTCTCAAATACCAAGAATCGATTAGCCTAGCCTTGTTTTCAGTTAATGAATGGAACATATAGTGCACCTCCCATCCAATAAATCATAATAAGCTTTGTGCTTTGTTACTTTTGATATGAAACAAACTCTCAGATTTCAAATTCTGTCCGTTTTACTCAAATTTTCAAACAATAAATGCCTTTCGGCCGCTATAATGTGGCACGGAAGAGAAGTTACAGTGTAAAACAAACATGAATGAACATCCGAAGGTTGGTTAAAAGAAAGAGTACAACTTACCGAATCCGTATCCTGTTTTTAAACATAACTTGAATTATAACAATATCTTTTGCCTTTTGTTATACTAGAAATGGAAGGTCAAGCTTATTTGCATACTGCACACTGCACGTTCCAAACGAACCCACTGTCTCTTCACAGACCTGTCAGGAACATACGCTCATACACTTACAGGCATACTCATTTACATATGCAAATAAGGCTCAGCATTGGTATTTAGTTAGCAGCTCGCTAATGAGACCCTTCCAGTGCTCATTTATTAGACCTTTAGGCAGCGTTGTGAGTCACTTTGCATGTTGCAGAAAGCAAATAATTGTTGTCTTGTCGAGGAGAGGTGTGCTGTTAGGTCAGAGGTCAAGGAGACGTGCGATTACTCAACGACAGCAAATTAGCGGCAAATCGACGGGTGTTTAAACACTCTCCGCTGTGGAGCCGCATACGATCTCCTCATGAGTCTGCGTTGGCGTATCCTCGGCCAAAATGAAATGAACGATCGGCCGCAGACACGGCCATCACCTCATCCCAGCGGCGGATTCTTTATGAGGATCTATGGCTGTGCTTTGGAGGACGAAAACAATGGCAAATCCGGTTTCTATTGATCAGTAAGTCCTCTGCCTGCGGTTCTCCTGTTAGTGGCTTTCAGGACGGCAATTTGTCACGGGTTTAATGCGGAGGATGACTTGTTTCTGTCAGGGCTTGAGACTGGGGGAGATTTCTGCTGGTGGAAATTCAGCTGAAGCCTTAAAACTACGCAGACAGCTGTCGAAACTGAGAACGCTTCCTCCAGATGATTGCAAATAGATGGCGTACTTTGAGTTTAATGGATTGGTTCAGATTCCAGTTCTTTAACAATTGCATTACAGATTCTTTTAGTACTTTTACACAGTTATCTCAGGAATTCTTTATGGATGTTTGCGACTTCTTTCCTCGCAATTCTGACTATTCTCATATAAAAAGTTGCTACTGGCTTTTTTATTTATTTATTTTATTCCTTGGCTGAAACAAATAAAAAAAGGATTGCGTAAACTCAATAATCATGGGGAAAAAGTCTGAGCTGTGAGATGTAAACTTGACAAGGGACATAACTGCAGACAACAGCCATTTAATTGTTTGATCAAAATGATTGCTAAGGACAATTTAGTCACTGGATATTTGTAGGGACATGTCATAGCATCTCTACTTAACTCTACACCCTTGAAAATAACATTTGTGATGTCTATCGATTTCTGCTTAAATATGAGGAAGTCAAACAACAAATTAATGAGTTAAACCAAATTTCACAAAAATTTATGGATGTAATCATTCTATAAATCAGTCACTGAAGTGAGTTGCTGTTTTTACAATGTGGCAGTGTACTCACACAAGTAATTTTGGTCTGGTTTTTTAAATGTTCATCTAATCTCATTCTGTAAGTGACTTTTTTTTTTTGTTTTAAGATGTTTTCTTTGGATTGTTTGAGTATGCAAAAGGGAATATAGGAAAATAAGTTTTAAAATAAGTTTAAACACAAAAATTAATTTGTGTTTCCTGCTAAATTTCACATACATAAACAAAAATCTGGCTCGAAACCTCTCTTTTCTTTATTCAAAGTAGATCTAGATGAGTACATGGAAACAAGCAGTCAGAACTGCATCTCTATTTATTCTTGGTGTCCTCTTTGTGAATCAAATGATTCGCGATCCGCGCTCGTCACGATCTGAATCAAATGATACGCGATCCGCCCGCCGAAGTCCCGATTTGAATCAGATGATTCGCGACCAGTCCAAAGTCCTGATCTGTATCAAATGATTGATCCCTCGTGGAAGTCCCGATTTAAATCAAATGATTCGCGATCCACAGTCCGAAGTCGATTTAAAAATGATTCGCGAAGTTCCGATTTGAATCAAATGATTCGCGATCCGAAGTCGATTTGTTAAATGATTCGAAAGATTTCAAATGATTCATCGATTTATGTCAAGTCCGATCTATCAAATGATTCGTGTTTTGCGAATTGAAGTTCCGATTTGAATCAAATACGCGATCCGCGCGCCGAAGTACCGATCTGTATCAAATGATTCGCGATTCGCTGGCCGAAGTCCCGATTTGTATTAAATGATTCGCCATCCGCGTGTCGAAGTCCCGATTTGAATCAAATGATTCGCGATCCGAAACACAATCTCTGAATAAAATGATATTCGTGATCCGCGCTCACGGATCTCACGAGTCACGAGAAGTCACGAGTTTGAATCAATCGGAGCGCTTCCAGCGTAAATGACTCACCGATTGGTCGGTTTCTCCGCTTTTCGCGTCTTCAGCCATGTTTACTCGATACTGTCAGTACTTCTACTGGTTTAATTCACTAGTTTTATGAGATTAATTGAAATAAAATAAAATGTCATGTAAAAATAAAAATTTCCATATTTTCACTCCAAAGATAAGATCCAACACAAATCTACAAACATATTGAGGTGAACCTGGTTTACTGCTTTAACTAGTTGAAAACACTCCATTAAATATGTCGAGCTGCAGGTCAAAATACATGTTAGATGGAAAAATTGTGTGGTTGAGTTTGAAGCTTAATTCATTGTATTTAGTTTAAACTAATTTATCAGTATGTAATAAATATTTGAGAAATTGTTGTATGTGATTGTGTTATAGAGTGATAGTCAATGTAAAAAGAGCAAATGAGAGAAGCAGATGAACACAAAATAGGACAACAACATAAAGTTAACACCATAAAGTTAATGAGGGTAAACTTTATCATTCAACTGAACTGTGCACTAAACACTTTGGCTACCTTATGATCTTTTAAAGTGATTTAGCAACTAGGTGACATAGACTTTTGTGTTGCAGCTTGTTCTGAGAAACATCTGAAAATCCCTCAGGAATCCCAAGATTGGATTAGACAACTCCAGGAACAGCCTGCTCCAAGAAACCGACAAGAAGCAGGAAATCAGGCTTGAGTGTCTGGAAAACAAGCCTAATGGTGTGGCAAACCTTGTGGGAAGTGGGTGTACACGTTGAGCATGCCCAGTTCGGCCCTATATATATCTTCCCATCTACCCCCAGGGCAGTTACTTACGCCCTCTCAGGCGTTTGTTTGCTCCGTGAAAGTGACAGCTAATCTATGGGTTTAAATCAGACGGCTAGAGGTTGGGAAATCAGTTACAGAAGAGTCTCTCTCGGCCGTCGGCCGCCTTATAATAATTGACTTCGTTTTTATGACGAATCTCCAGGTTCCATTAAATCAAGATGTGCATTGCAGAGCCCATCGAGCCACTGGACGAGCAAGTGTTCATCGACATGTACGGGAACACTATGAAGATGAAGAGAGAATTAAGACATTTTCATTGGCATAATGCTAGTAATGGCAGGACTTGATGTTTTGAGCATGATGGGTAATAACTGGGATGGAAACAGTTTGGTGAAGGCCCTTGCTTCATCATATTTAAAGTTTAAACGTTAAAACAATAACAAACCTTAATTAAAAGTCATTAAACTGCTAAAAAAAACATTATTTGAGAGCATTAATTTACCTTAAAGAATTTATTCACACAGATGACCAAAAATACATCTGGAAGAGAAATATTATGATTTCTGCAGTGCTACGTAAATATAATTATAAATAAGTTCATCATTATAAATGATTATTTACGACTTAATTATTCATAACCACCAATATTCATAACGATATATCATGAGGAGAAATGTTCGCGCTCGTAGTTTTGATTAGAATACATCACATCCGGTCAGACGGTCGCGCCTAAGGTATTATATATTATTATGTTATACTGTGTTTATTATATATTTTTTATTATCTTTATTAAATGGTCGTTTTGGGTTAGGGATTTGATGATACTCCCACTGTTCCGTTAGCAGCTCTCGCACGACGCATCTGATTCGATTCTTTTGATTTACAACTAAATCGCGTCGCGAACGAGTGATTCTTATGAGCCGACTCTTATAAACAGTTTCATTTTGTACCGCACAGATGTCTTTCTCCGATTGCCGAACGATTCATTCTTCTTAGCCGACTCTTATAAGCCGTTTTTCTTGTAAAGCACAGCCTGTGTAGTTTGAGTCCCGAACGAATGACTCTAATGACTCTGTTCTTTTGTGAATCAATACATACAGCTTTCAGCTGTGTATTTATGACAGCGTGTGGTTAAACTAAATTTGCTTAAAAATGGCGGGTCACCCCTTAGGAAAATTAACCATTTTGTTATAGTAAAATATAACAACCATGTTTTTTTTGGCATAATATCACATTTTATTATTTTACAAACACCATGGTTAAACTATGATTAGTGTAGCAAAACCATGGTTGCCTTCTTGAAATTAAAGAAAACTGCTTATTTTAGGATATTATCTCATGTTTCTAGGTGGGTTTTGTGTATTTTCTGTAGGCCTCCTCACTGTGCCGGGTCATAACCGCACATCCAGACCATCCATCTGCAGATGTAGGAAAACTTCAGGACGCAGAAGCGCACACCTCAGCAGTCTCCTCAAGCTGAGGAGATCCATCACCAGACATACGCGCTTGTCATGGGGATGTATGAATGAACAAATAGGAAGGCCTGTTTATCAGGCTTCCTCCACGTTTTTAGAGCTCAGGCAATAAATCTGACCGTGTCAAAACGGCGCGCCCACATTCACGGACAAGCGTTGCACGTTGGCGAGCATCTGCCCACAGAAACCTGTGGAGAACAATTCTCTGAAACACATTACATAACAGCATTTTCTCACTCTCTGTGTAGGTAAACGGCCAAATACTGCCCCCAGTTCTGCAAAATTAGCTGCTAAACTGAATTAGCAGTTTTGCAATGTTTAGGCTACACAAGAGGTAAGCCAGCTGCTAATGTAAATGTACCTTGACAGAGACATTAGTTTTCTGTCTGAAGTCTTAAAAACTAAAATTATAACTTGGTAAACTACAAGCTACTTGATGTAAAGTAGTTTTAACTGTCAAGCTACCATTTAAAAACAGTACAAATGACCAGCAATAACTAGCTAACTGCAATAACGCTACTTTTATACTACTTTAAACTCAATAGTTACGTATCTTCAGTGTGGTTAGCTACTTTTTTTAGCTATTTCTTTACATTTAGCTAGTTTTCAGTTAGTAGCTAGTACATACTTTCAATAAGCTAGTAAGTTAGTGAAGCTACTACTTTGAGTAGCTTCATACCTTCTTTGCAGTTGTTTTGCTAGTAGCTTGTAGTGTAACTAACCGCTTTTTAAAAGATGAGCTTAACTTTAAGCTACTTTAAATTGATTAGCTATGTACTTTCAGTGCAGTTAGCTAGTTGTTGTTTGTAGCTATTTAAATGGAGTTAGCTAGGTTTTGTTTGTACCCATTTCATTGCAGTTAGCTAGTAGCTTAATAACAAACCGCTTTTTAAAAGTATGTTAACTTTAAACAACTAAACTGAGTAGCTATGTATCTTCATTGCAGTTAGCTAGTTTTTGCTAGTAGCTTGTAGTGGAACTAACTGCTTTTTATGAGAACTTTAAACTACTTTAAATCGATTAGCTGGTTTTTGTTTGTAGCTATTTCATTGCATCTAGCTAGTATCTCATACTGTAACAAACTGCTTTTTTGAAAACGCATGTTAACGTTAAACAACTAAATTGAGTAGCTATGTATCTTCATCGCAGTTAGCTAGTTTTTGGTAGTAGCTTGTGACGTAATGAATTGCTTTTTAATAGATTAACTTTAAATGACTTAAAATTTAAATTTAGTTGCTACGTCCTTTCAAATAGTTAAAGTTTCTCTTTTAAGAAGCTCTTTTGCTCTTTACACTACTAGCAAAACACTAGCTAACTGCTAGCTAATTTTAAAGTACTTTACATTTAGTAGCTATATTGTCATCGCAATTAACTAGTTTTTGGAATAGCTTGTAGTGTAGCTAAATAGGTAGCTTAGCTACTTTTTAAACTACTTTAAATCGAGTAGCTACATACCTTCAATTCGGTTAGCTAGTTTTGTAGCTATTTTGATGTAGTTGGTTTTTGTTAGTAGCTGGTTTGTGTAGCTAACTGCGCTTAAAAAGAGTAGCTTTACTTTAAACAACTTTAAGTAGCTACGTGCCTTCATTGCAGTTAGCTAGTTTTTGCTAGTAGCTGTAACATACTGTATTTTCTTTTTTTTATTATGTGAAACAGTATGAATTGGCATTTCAAACATTACAAAATGCTTCTATTGGGCACTTTAGTGTAATATTGTCTTACCTTTTGGAAACACCATAAAACAGGGAAAAAAAAAAAATCAACATATCAACATCTTTCGTGGTGAAGTGTGGAATAAGTTTAATAAACATTACATGTTTACGATCAAGTTCTACATCAACCGGCAACTCTTTTTCATATGGAAGGAAAATCAAATTATACTCTATTATCTTATTGTCGTTTTGAAGATGACGTGTTATTTTAGCCCCACATAACTGAGGCGGAAATGAATAAAAAAAACTAACGGCTAACTAATGGCTTAATCGATCCACTGTACTCTTTTAAAGAAGAAAATGTGAAGGCCGACGTTAAAGATACAATCTGTAACTGTACTACATAACCTGGACCAAATCTTTAATAAATAGAGACATCTACCATTGTCGCAACAAGTCCAGATTGTATCTCGGTTTATGACGCCTTGGAAGGACTAGGTATCTTCGGATTCAATGCAATAGAAATTAAGTACTTTTATTATAATTATCATTATTAAACATTGTTATTGATAGCTTGGTAGAATGGCACTTGATAACCACTCAAGTTTACATATTTCTTCCAGAACAATTAAACAGACAGTACACACAAACAAAAACGAGTCTCTTAGTCTTTCAGACTGATGGGGTTTCGGTCCAATGGCGTGAGTCCAACTGTCGGCCATATTGGCTCACCGCGAACAACCCTGCGGTTCGTGGAGGAGCTCTGGAAGTAACCTCTAGGGGCGGGGTTATGTAAAACAAGCTGATGTGTGCGGCTCCGCCCCCAGTCGAGTCACACCCCCGACCCCTCCCCTCATGTCCCCATTGAGGAAGCTGTGGTTTACAGGATCTGCTCAGTGCTGGAAGCGGAGATGTCCAAAAGTCTCCAGGCGGCGTAAGGGTTCAGCTCTTCCTGGTCTCGACACAACGCCCAGACGTACATCATCCTGAG
This sequence comes from Labeo catla, assembly GCA_012976165.1. Taxonomy (NCBI): domain Eukaryota; kingdom Metazoa; phylum Chordata; class Actinopteri; order Cypriniformes; family Cyprinidae; genus Labeo; species Labeo catla. Next base: position 159,235 of record VONZ01000127.1, read on the forward strand.
AACCTTCTCCTGTGGAACGAACGAATGCAACGAATGAGTGAATTTCATGAAAACTTTTTGCTATAAAATAAGAAAAATCTGTATTCTGTTTTAGTAAAATTAAAGTTTTTTGCATCAAGATTTTATTCAAGGTTTCCACCCATGAATAAAAAATAAAGGTAATTGCGACTCACAATTCTGACTTTTTTCTTGCGATTGTGAGTTTACATCTTGCAAATTAGCAAAAGTCAGTATGCGAGATATAAACTCATTTGTGAGAAAAAGTCAGAATTACGAGATACGAAATTGCAGTTGCGCGAAAAAAATCGTAATTGTGAGATACAAACTCATTTGTGAGAAAAAGTCAGAATTGCGAGATACAAACTTGCATTTGCGCAAAAAAAAAAACGAAATTGCAAGATACAAACTCATTTGCGAAAAGGTCAGAATTAAAAAACTTGCAACGAAATTGCAAGATACAAACTCATTCGCGAGAAAAAGTCAGAATTGCGAGATACAAACCCATTTGCAAGAAAGTTCGAATTACGAGATACAAACTCGCATTTGCAAAAAAAAGTCAGAATTGCGAGATACAAACTTGCATTTGCAAGACAAATATCTGAATTGCGAGAAAGTCAATTGCAAGAAAAAAGTCAGAATTGTGAGAAAACATCAAAATTGAGAGATACAAACCGCATTTGTGAGAAAAAAGTCAGAATTGCAAGAAAAAGGTCAAAATTGCAAGATATATACTTATTATATAAAATAATTATATAAAATAATTGTTAAATATTTTTCTATTTATTTATATTTAAGTAATTTTTAAGTATTTTATCATTTAAATTTAAACAGTCACAGATATTTGATATATAATTAAACATTTGATATGTGTAATTACATTGTAAAATATATATATATATATATATATACACATATATATATATTCTTTATTTATTTATTAAGTAATGTATTTTTTTATTATGTAAAAAAATAACTAAAAAATAGTTTTTTACTTATAATCTTTATAATCTAAAATATAATTTAAATATAAAAAAAATGAGATAAAAAAAATGACGTGCTAATGAGAATTAGACATTTTCAAGATGCTTTATGCAGGAACTGAAAATGAGCTTTTAGCCGGTCAGATTTAATCGAACGCACGACAGCTACGTCAGCTGTGTGAAATAAAACAGTGTTTCTAATATCCACAGCCATCTGAACTCAGCGACTCGAGGGCGGCGGGTGGCGATAATTAACTACAAACTCTTAACGCAGAAACATCCCTGGTGTGTCATTACATTTGGCCTTTTCTCAGATTTATACATGGCGGTTTCTGCAAACCACCCAGTCACGGCGGCTCCAGAGGTGAATCACGCCACTGATTCACAACCGCTAATGGCTAACGTCATCGCTAATGCGAGCGCTCACTCACCGGGTCTCCCTCCACCACTTCACCCTTTACGTTACGGATGACCATCACCAGCTGAGCCTGGAAGGTGATGATGAGAACGGGACCTTGCTCCATCATCTTCCCCATCGCCAACTACAGCGAAAAACAACCGAAGCCAGTTACTTTATACATGTGGAGAAGAAGATGATGTCATAATGAAATTCAGACGCTCTGAGATCCCATTATTCTGCATTATATGTCCATCAGGATGCTCTGATGGAGTTACTGGGCCATTAGCATTAAGCAGATGGATGTTATGCATCTTTCCAATGGTTCTTACGTCAATGTTATCAATGTCCAAGATCTTGGAGTGGAACTGGAGACCCATGGCTTTGGCCTGCTGGATGGGGTGAGCCAGCTGACTGTACGTCTGCGAGCAAAACCAGTGAAAAACCAGCGTTAGACCATCACATTTACACCAGAATCTGAAACGGCAGAGGTGGTTTGTGGGACACTCACTGCCTCGTAGCACCAGTCCTTCAGGACGTCCAGCTCTCCCTGGATCATGGCCTGCAAACAGAGCGAATGTTCAGCAGTTGCTCGTTGGAGGGCGAAGCATGCTGGGAGTTTGGTGTCTCACCTCGAGGATGTTGGGAATGATGTCCCGCTCACACTGCTTCAGGAACGAGTCCTTGTCGAAGTTGGGATCCACCTTCAGGATCTCGGTCAGAACTTCAGACATCTCGGTTTTGGAGAACAAGCCGCCTGATAAGAGCAAAAAACACAATGATGATTCATCCGTTTGTCTGTCCATCTATTTATTAATCTGTCTATCCAACTATTTATCAATTTATCTAACTATTTACTGTGTGTCTATTAATCTATTTATTTATCTATCCATCAACTATGTATCCTTTTTTCTATCTATCTATCTATCTATCTATCTGTTATTTGTCTATTGTTTATCAATATGTCTATCCAACTGTCTATCCATCCATATTTATCCAACTGTCTCTCTATCCATCTGTCTATCTGTCAATGTATCCATTTTTTTCTAGCTGTCTATCCAACTATCCATTTATCTACCTACTTACTGTGCGTCTATCATTCTATTTATCCATCTATCCATCAACTATATATGCTTTTATTTATGTATCTTTCTATCTATCATTTGTCTATCAGTTATAAATCTATCTATCCAACTGCTGGATAAACGGTTGGATGGATAGATTGATGAATGGATGAACAAATAACAGACAGATAGTATCTGTTATTTGTCTATCCATTCATCTATCTATCTATCTATCTATCTATCTATCTATCTGTTATTTGTCCATCCATTCATCAATCTATCCAACTGTCTATCATCCATCCATATCTATCCAACTGTCTATCCATCCATCCATCCATCCATCCATCATTTACAAATCTATCTATCCAACTGTCTATCATCATTCATATCTATCCAACTGTCTATCCATCCATCTATCAATCAATCTACCTATCTATCAATCTATCATTATACATCTATCCATCCAACTGTCTGTTATTTGTCTATCCATTCATCCATATCTATCCAACTGTCTATCCATCCATATCCAACTATCCATCTATCTATCCATCTATCTATCTACCTATCTGTCTGTTATTTGACCATCTATTCAATCTATCCAACTGTCTATCATCCATCCATATCTATCCAACTGTCTATCTATCCATCCATCCATCCATCCTTTACAAATCTATCCAACTGTCTATCATCATCCATATCTATCCAACTGTCTATCCATCCATCTATCAATCAATCTACCTATCTATCAATCTATCTATCATTCCACATCTATCCATCCAACTGTCTGTTATTTGTCCATCCATTCATCCATATCTATCCAACTGTCTATCATCCATCCATCCATCATTTACAAATCTATCCAACTGTCTATCATCATCCATATCTATCCAACTGTCTATCCATCCATCTATCAATCAATCAATCTACCTATCTATCAATCTATCTATCATTATACATCTATCCATCCAACTCTGTTATTTGTCTATCCATTCATCCATATCTATCCAACTGTCTATCCATCCATATCTATCCAACTATCCATCTATCTATCTATCTGTTATTTGTCTATCCATTCATCCATATCTATCCAACTGTCTATCTATCTATCTGTTATTTGTCTATCCATCCATCCATCCATCTCTATTCACCTGTCTATCATCCATATTTATCCAACTATCTATCCATCCATCCTTCCATATCTATCCAACTGTCTATCCATCCATATTTCTATCTATCTGTCTGTCTGTCTATTTGCTATCCGTTTATCAATCTATCCAACGGTCCATTTATCATCCATCCATCCATCCATGAATCCGTCTATCTGTTATTTGTCTATCCATTCATCACTATCTATTCAACTGTCTATCTATCTATCTGTCTATCTGAAAGTGTAAGCAGAAATGCAGTGGTGTTTTTACCGATGATGTCAGTCATTTTGTCAGTGACGGCGCGTGACGCTCTGATGAAGGCGTTGTCACTCTCATCGTACTTCATCTTCATCTCAAAGAACCCTGGGAGGAGAAAAGCACATGAAATGACTCAGCATAAAAACACGCCACATATCGTGAGTCGTTCTCTCAGTACAACAATGGAGACACTAAAAACAACCATGTCACATAATGCTTAGGGCAACACGAAAAGCATTCGCTCATGAAGAGAACACATTCTCTGAGCCAATGGGCTGTGGCTGCTCGTTACTTAGCCTCATTATCACTGCGCTTAATGAGCCTCTAACTGATGCTGTGAACTCTTCAACAACACAAAACTACCAAATAACACCCAGAGCCACTCCTGAACAGAGCAGCTGTGAACATACAGCAAATCCCTGCAGCACAGCGCCATCTATTGTTCACATATGAGCATTTCAGTCAAACTCACTGTTAAAAACAACATTGTTGTCCTTAAAGTCCTTCCACTGCTGATACCATTTAGAGTCCTTGTGCAGCACAACACCCATCGCCTCCCTTTAAAAGACGAAAAACACGTTAAAAACCATGTTAAATCCTTGATGATTAAATGCTTCTAAGTAATTTAGATGCTCTAAATTTCATATTAATTGTTAATTTGAAGGAAATTAAATGATAAGTATATATTTTAGTAGTTATCTTAATATATCAAGTATATAATATTTTTCATAATATTTTAGATGTTAAAATAATTGGTCACACAGTGACATATCATTCATAATGATATTATTAAATATGAATTACAACCATGAAATATTTTCTATAATATTTTATATTGTGTATTGAATATTTTGCAGCCCAACATACAAAGAAATAGTTAGTTTTTCTATGAAAAGTTATTTTTCTATGTAACATGTAACAATATACATTCTTGATAACATAAACGTATGGTCAGCTTATTAGCCCTCTTTAAGTAACATACTCATTGGCCTCGAAGACTTTGGCTTCAGCGCCTCCTGCCTTCGAAGAGAAATCACTCCTCTTCCTCAATGTGGTGGGCGGCCGGTACGGGCCAATCTGTCCAAGGTCACCAATCTCTTTCTTGACGCTCTCGACGCCCTGAAAACAACAAGAGTTGATTGAGCAACTATTGATCCATTCTGTGCATTTACATGCCACTTTTACAACATAAATGCAAGAAAAAGTCAGATAATTAATTGCTTATAACATAAACATCAGTTCTTTGTTTTGAAGGCTTAATATCATGATACAGACCTGTGATATCGCCCGAAAGGCTCCGGTCTTCCCAAGTTTTTCTCCACCTTTAGACACTGTCTCCGCTGACTGTTTGGCTGTTTTGGCCGCTTCCTCCATGCCTTCTTTGATTTTCTTTCCAATGTCCGAACGGCCGACCTCTTCCAAACCCTGAGAAGAAACACACAGAATCAGTATGAATCAGTTCCTAAAGTATTTTATAAATGTATTATAAAAATAATGCTTTGCACAATGTCACAATAACACAAAATGCATTGAATTACAACAACACTGAGCAGTTATGAAAATCATAGCAGTTAAAGACACATGAATGCAGTAAAAATTAAACTAATAGACATCACCATACTCACCCAGTTGATTGAGTACATTAAGAAATTAAAACCATTTTTGTAATACAAGTTTTCCACAATGTTATGTTTAAATATGAACATGAGGCATTAGCTTATTAAATATACACTCATTTTCAAACATTTCCAGAAAAGAAATCTGTAAAGCTAGGTGTAAAATTCTTGTTTGACTTTGTTTACATATTAGAGTCCAATGTTTTTACTGAAGGCATTCTGGATATCTCTTTTTATCACATCATAAATCAGAAAATACTGTCAACAGACAGGAAAATCTGTTTTCGCCATGTTTTTAGGAATAAATATTGTAAAAAAAACAAGGTGAATGATATACGAACAAACCCTTCAGTGAAAATCTTCAGAATATAGATAGGAATAAAACTGTAAAATTTGGTGCATGTCAGTGCTACAGAAGTTGAGAAAAATCTTATTATGAAGAAATCGCCTTTCAAGATACATATTGTAATTAAAATCTACACATGCAAATAGATAAAATGCAATAATAAAACCATGCAAATGATATATAAACAACCCTTTCTAACTGTAAAATTTGGTGTATGTAAGTGCTACTGAACTGCAGAAACACACTCTTTTTGAGGAAATCACCTTTCAAGATATATATTATAATTGAAATCTACAGACGGAAATAGATAAAGTGCAATAATGAAACCTCGCAAATAATATATGAAAAACCCCACTGTAAAAAGCTTCAGAATATAGACAGGAATAAATCTGTAAAATTTGGTGATTGTAAATGCTACTGTAGTAGAGAAACAAACTCATTTTTAAGAAATCACCTTTCAAGATAATTTTTTTAATTGAAATCTACAGATGCAAAAGGATAAAGTGCAATAATAAAATCATGCAAATGACATGAAAAAAACTTCAGTAAAAACCTTCAGAATATAGATAGAAATAAAACTGTAAAATTTGGTGTTCGTAAATGCTGCTGAAGTAGAGCAACAAACTCATTTTTAGGAAATCACCTTTCAATATAAATACTGTAATTAAAATCTATAGACGAAAATAGATAAAGTGAAATAATAAAACCATGCAAACAATATATGAAAAAAAACCCTTCAGTAAAAATCTTCACAATTTAGACAGAAATAAAACTGTACAATTTGGTATATGTAAGTCCTGCTGAAAAGAAGAAAAAAAAACAAACTCATTTTGAGGAAATTGCCCAATAGGATACATATTTTAAATTAAATCTACAAATGCAAATAGATAGTCCAATAATAAAACCATGCAAATGATATATGAACAAACCCTTCAGTAAAACTTTCAGAATATAGAGAGAAATAAAACTGTAAAATTTGGTGTATGTAAATGCTACTGAAATGAAGGGGGAAAAACTAATTATTTAATTATTAATGAGATAAATGCAATCTACAGACACAAATAGATACAGTGCAACAAAACAAACATTTAAAAAAAAAAGGTGTATTTTAATTTTTTCTTTCACTGAAGAGGATATGTTATGGAAGCAAAACAGACCAATTGTCAAAACTGACCCAGGGTTATTATAGTTAACTAAAACTAAAATTAAAACCATTTTCATTACTTTAAATCAAAAAAATAATTTAAATAAAAATAAAGGTAAAACTTCTAAGCTTGATGTACTAAAATAACTAAAACTGAAATTAATAAAAACTGTATAGAGATATTAAAAAATAAAAAATAAAAATTACAAAAACACAACAAAATTGCTATTATAATATTACTATAAAATATAAACAGATTTAAAATATTAATAAAAGCTATATTACTAACTTAATTATACTAAAAAAAACACTGAAAAAAACATGTTCTAGTCTGTACTGTACTAAGCAAAAGCTTAAATAAATGTTTTGCACATAAAATCAGAACAAAATCTAGCAGATTATTTTGCAGTGTAATCCTTCACAGAACATCGAAATACTGCAGTGCAACACTTTGCAGAAACATAACGTTCAGCACTTATGCAAATCTCTGCACGTTTAATGAATACATAAATATAAATGTGCTCTGAAATGAGAAAAATTGCATGTCAAGATGTGCTGGAACACCCAAAAATCAGCATTAATTACACTCACCTCCTTCACAGTCTCTGATAACGTCCCGAGTGTCTTCTTCAACACTTCAGAAGTTTTAACTGTTTCGGACTCTATGTTTTTCTGAAAGAAACCCACAAAAACACACATTTTACAATGGAGTGATCATATATTTGTCTATTTTAGAATCACATTAGGCATTAAATTCGTACATATTTCCTCCTAGCTTGCTTGAGGGCTTCCGATTCCTCTAGTTTTTTGGCCTCCTCACGAAACTTCTTGATGTTCTCCTTCATCTCCTTGTTCTTGCTCAGTTCCTGCTTGAGATTGTCCAGAAACTCTCCTAGGAAGCCTTTCCGACCACCACCGGACATAAACCTAGTCTGCAGATCAAATGCATGTGAGAAACACTGTTTAAAAAAAAAAAAACAAAAAAAAACCACACATTTCTCCAAAAAACAAATGATGTGGAACACTCACCTGTGCCGTAGCGGCCGCCGGGCCACATATCCTGTACACATGAGCTCTGTCGTATAATGATGCATACTGACGAGCAACTAAAAATGCAGAACTTCTCCTGACACACAGCTGAGGAGAAAAACATGCATAAAAATACAGTACTTCCATAATTATTACTGAAAAATAACAATTATTGACAGTCTGGTCACAGATAAACAAGTACTGATGTTACTGTCAAACAAGATATTATACAAACATTATTCATATTTAAGAAATCTTACACGCCTCTCCAAAGGATACCATGGTATTTCCATGGTACATGTCCACAAACCATGGTAAAAACATGGCACTTTATGGTTAAGTGGTCTAAACACAATAATCAATTTCTGTTTAGCACTCTTTGTGATTTATACATGCGTAATGTAATTTAAGAGCTTATTTTGTTATGTTATTGCAATATTTAATGTTCCTACAAGGCCAGAATCATGATTCACAAGCATGACTGATCAATCTATTCACATTTCTGTATTAAACACGCGCGGTTCTAGTGAACCAAGCGCGTTCCCGTGCTGCTCTAAATACGACCACTGTGTTTATCATACCGATATCTATCGCGCTGTTGATGAGCGCTTTATAAACAGTTTAAATGAAAAACTCACCTGGTAACACTGACACAAGGAGGCCGCCATCTTTGAAGCGCTGCGAGTGACCTGTTTGGCTGGTGACCTTGCGACGCAATTCCGGGGGAGGGGCGACGTCAGAGAGCAGCCAATAAACAGACGCCTGTTCTCTGACATCTCACAAAAGGGTTTTTATTAATAAGTATATTAAATAGAATGTGTGTGTGTGTGTTTGTATGTGTGTATGTGCACCTGGTATTTATCACGTTATGGGGACCAAATGTCCCCACAAGGATAGTAATACCAGTAAATTTTGACCTTGTGGGGACATTTGTGAGGTCCCCATGAGGAAACAGACTTATAAATCATGCAGAATGAGTTTTTTTGAGAAAGTAAAAGTGTGCGCAGTCTCCTGTGAGGGCTAGGTTTAGGTGTAGGGTAGGTGTAGGGCGATAGAAAATAGGGTTTGTACAGTATAAAAACCATTATGCCTATGGAATGTCCCCATAAAACATGTAAACACAACGTGTGTGTGTGTGTGTGTGTGTGTATATATATATATTATTTTTTTGTTAATTATTAGATAGACGGTTGGATAAACAGATTGTTAAACAGATAGATAGACAGACAGACAGATTATAGATAGAGATTATAGACAGATGATAGATAGATAGATAGACAATTGGATAGACAGATTGATAAATGATAGATAGACAGTTGGATAGACTGATAAAAAATAGATAGATAGATAGACAGCCAGTTGGATAGACAGATTGATAAACAATAGATAGAGAGATAGATAGATAGACAGACAGACAGATTATAGATAGACAGAGATTATAGATAGATGATAGATAGATAGACAGACAATTGGATAGACAGACTGATAAATGATAGATAGACAGTTGGATAGATAGACTGATAAAAAATAGATAGATAGACAGCCAGTTGGATAGACAGATTGATAAACGATAGACATATAGATAGACAGTTGGATAGACAGATTGATAAACAATAGATAGATAGATAGATGATAGATAGATAGATAGATAGATAGATGGTTGGATAAACAGATTGTTAAACAATAGATATATAGATAGACAGATTATAGATAGATATAGAGATTATAGATAGATGACAGACAGATGATAGATAGATAGATAGATAGACAGATAGACAGTTGGATAGACAGATTAATAAACAATAGAAAGATAGATGATAGATAGATAGACAGTTGATAAACAGATTGTTAAACAACAGATAGATAGATAGATTATAGATAGATATAGAGATTATAGATAGATGACAGACATGATAGATAGATAGATAGACAGACAGACAGTTGGATAGACAGATTGATAAATAATAGATAGACGGTTGTATAAACAGATTGTTAAACAATAGATAGAGATTATAGATAGATACATAGATAGATAGACAGACAGATAGAGATTATAGATAGATAAATCCACTAAACACACATTTTATGAAGACTTCTTTTTTTATTCAAACATTTCCCCTCAAGCACAGTAATACAGAATAATTTATCATTGTTTTGTCATTAGAAAACTGTTCTACTTTTCCTAAAATATTATTGAATTATTTTAAATTCTAAAACAGGAAAATTGTAAACATCAATCCTTGCTGTCATATGGCAATGATTTTATGATTTCATTCAACATTTTACCTCACGTTAGCACTAAAGACCAGGGGTGCTCAACCCTGTTCCTGGAGAGTTTATTTCCAACCCTGATCAAACACACCTGTCTGTAATTATCAAGTGCTCCTTCAGATCCTAATTAGTTGGTTCAGGTGTGTTTGATCAGGGTTGGAGCTGAACTCTGCAGGAAGGTCGATCTCCGGGAACAGGGTTGAGCACCCCTGCTACAGACATTTTGCTTTCAACTAACGTTTTGCGTTTCTGTATCAACTTTTAAAGCAAAACTTATATTGTATAAATTATAATGAACATATGAATTATGTTAAACATGGAAATTAAGCTTATTAATTTAAAAAAATTATTAAGAGAGAACCATAAACCAGCATAAACATACAGACAGCACTAATGTTAAATTAATACAATGATACGAAAAACTACTTCTTATATTTTTACGTTGGCAGTTGTTGTAGATGATCATCAGGCCTTTTCCCAAACCCCGCCCCCAAAAACACATAAGCCAACCAGATGTCAACAAACCAGAGCATTCCAAAAGACTGCCAGGCAGAGAGTGTTCTGATTGGCTAAAACAGTTCAGTTCATAAAAACACTTTAGGTTTGAAAATCAAACTCATCAGCTGAGTTTTTAGCATGGTCAATATTCATTGTTGAGTGATTTCCGATCATAACGTTTTGTGCGTTCTCAATGTGAATGCATGACGGTTGCTGCTGCTGCTGCCATGCGCCGTGTTGCGGATGCATCGCTCCATGGAGCGGAGGTGAATGCATTGGCGCAGTTTGCGGATAAAACATGTTACTTTGCTGCATTTCGCTTTCAAGTTTCAGTCGTGCTAATTTTTCCGCCTCTCGTCGTAGCTCCGCATTTATGGCGTTCTCCTCTCGTTGTCTCTTCTGTTCCTCGACTAGTTTCTTGCAACGCTGTTTGTTCATCCAAATCTTCTTTTGAGCTGCCACTTTTTCTGGTGCGATGGCCTTTAAGGCGTTGCGTTCGAACGTTCTGTTGCTTTCGTCGAGAGGGACTTTCGTCTGGAGCACTAACGGAAAACTTTTGCGCGACAAACGGTTCTCGCGAGGTAGCAGCGGAATTACGGAGTTCATTTTGTGGTGGTTTTCCAGCGAATTCACGATCGCCGAATCAGCGCTAGCTGCGCTGAGATTGGAGTTGAAGTTCTGGGTGAGAAGCAGAAGCGTGAACGCCGAATTCTCAATGGCGTCCTCCAAACATTGCAACGTCGACCTTCCCGCTTCCGCGAAGTCATCGGAAAAAGTAGCACCGACTCCGCGGATGATTCGCTCAAGTTTGTCTCTGAGTCTTTGCGCCTCGTCTGCATCTTCAGCTTCGTGTAGGATCACAAAGTCGTAGAATGTTTCTTCTACATCGCTTTCAGTCAGTTCTGGAGAACGAAAACTGTTCGGTTGAGTTGTCGATTTGTGATTGTTAGCGTTTAGCGGTTGAGCTTTAAGTTTCTCTTCATTGTTTGGGGTGGACGAAAAATCGAGATTCGTGTTTTTGGATGTCATATGTTGGGAGCTTCCGTTGCGGGCGTCATTGGCTTCCACTGTTGGTAGTTGTTTCGCTGTGCAAATATTCGTTGATTTATTAAGACGATGTCGTACCTGGTCTTGATGCGCTGTAGCTTCGCTATCTGTTGGTGTTCGTAGACTCATTGGCTTTGATTCTTCCATTTTGGATCCTGCAGCATTTGGCAAGCTGATTTCGAGACTATAACGTGAACTTGATGATGGCAAAGTATCGTTGTGCTCTAGCGATGTCAGATTGTAAGTTTCGGTAGGAAGTTCGGTGTTGGTTTTATTGATAACATCAGGTCCGCAGACTCGCTTTACTTCCTCCTCGATGTCTAAAGATAGCAAACCAGACATTTTGCTTGATGCAAGCGCCTCGCGGTACGCTTGATCTCGTAGCGGCTTGTCGCACAATCTCTCTTGCACCAACACAGCAAAAATTCTTGCGATATCCAATAGCGTATTGGCATCTGTTGACTTAAAACCACCAATGTGGCTACCGTTTACATGTTCTCCGTGCATTTTGACCATTTCGGCCAAGAATTCTCCAATGCTGCTGTTGCTTTTAGCCGTTAGCTTAGCGTGCGCCTCTGCAATCCTCTTCAGGAGAATCAAGCACATTGCGTTCACCAGTTCCTCGGCCCGCGTGTCGACCATTTTGAACGTCAGGCTGAGCCATCGTTCCTGGCCAGCCCGGGAAATGATCTCAAACGCCTTAGCGAGATTCGCGCATCCTCGATCCATTGGCTCTACTCCATCGTCAGCCATTGCTTATGGAAATGCGGGCGATCGTACGTGAATATGGGCTCTCATATGACATGTTCAAGCCATTCCAATCTTCAATCTGAAGTCACTTGAGCGTGAGCTCCTGAATGCTGAAAGAAACATAAAGAAAGATGATTTCAATTTTAATAGTAATATTTCCCAAACTAACAAAAATGTGTTCTAAAAACGTTTTGCTAACGTTTTCCATTAAGTTATGAAAACTTTTAAGTTTATTATTATCTTTAACTTTATTAAACCATTAAGTTACACGAATGTTAAGGGAACATTTCGTTTTATCGTTTGGCAAAAATTATGAAAACGTTCTTTGAAAATGTTCTTTGAACGTTCTGAAACAACATTTTTAAAAAACCATGGTTAATTTGTGAATGAATGGTTTAACTATAGTGTAACCATGTTTTTGTTGTTGTTGTTGTTTTATTTGTAGTTAAACCATGGTTAAGTTTCATAAGTGTACAGACAGAATTTTAATTTATTTGGCCATATACCATGGTAAAACCATGTTTTGTGCATCTAACATTGTAATAGCATATTTTTTAGGCATATATCATTGGTAATATCATGTTTTTTGGGCATATACCTTGGTAAAGCCATGTTTTTTGTGCATTTAACATAGTAATAGCACATTTCTTAGGCATGTACCTATGGTGAAACCATCTTTTTGGGGCACATACTCTGGTAATACCGTGGTTTTTGAGTATGCACCCTGGTAAAACCATGTTTTTTGGGCATATACCATGGTAAAGCCATGTTTTTTTGCATCTAACATGGTAATCGGCTCTCACACCAATTTGGAATTGAATCTTGAAAGGCAGCATGGTAATACCATGGTTTTTAGGCATGTACCATTAGTAATATCATGTTTTTTGGGCTTGGACCTTGGTAAAACCATGTTTTTGTGCATCTAATATAGTAATAGCACATTTGTTAGGCATGTACCAATGGTAATTCTATGTTTTTGGGGCACATACCCTGGTAATACTATGGTTTTTGGGTGTGCATCCTGGTAAAACCATGTTTTTTGGGCATATACCATTGTAAAGCCATGTTTTTGTTCATCTAACATGGTAATCACTTCTCATACAAATTTGAATCCTGAAAGGTAGCATGGTAATACCACGGTTTTTAGGCATGTACCATTGGTAATACCATGTTTTTTTGGGCATATACCATGGTAAAGCCATGTTTTTGTGCATCTAACATGGTAATCAGCTCTCACGCCAATTTAGAATTGAATCTTGAAAGGTAACATGGTAATACTGTGGTTTTTAGGCATGTACCATTTGTAATATCATTTTCTTTGGCATGTGCCTTGGTAATACCATGTTTTTTGGGCATGCTCCATGGTAAAACCATGTGTTTTGGGTATATAAAATGATAATACAAGTTTTTTGGCATGTACCTTGGTAATACCATCTTTTTAGAATAAGAGCAATGGTAAAACTGTGTTTTTGGGCATGAACTATGGTAAGATGATGTTTGTTAGCATTGTAAATGCATGGTGATACCATGTTTTTTGGGCACAAGCCATACGAAAACCATGTTTTTTTGGGCATAAACCATGAAAAAACTGTGTTTTTGGGCATTTACATCATTATTCTTTGGTGTACCTTTGTAATATTGTTTTATATAAATATAATCCATAACTATGGTTAATTTGTGATTGCATGGTTTAACTATAGTAATCATGTTTTCAGTTTTTGTTTAATTTGTAGTAAAACCATGATTAATTTTCGTAGGTATACTAATAGAACTTTTGTTTATAACTTCTATACTTTGAGATAACTTTGCCAGAACGTTAGCTTAAGTTCTGAGAACATTCCCTGTCAGACTAGTTACACTGACTAGATCATAAACATATTATAAATAGCGTATGGGTGATAAAATAGTATATTAAGACTCGAAAATAATCCCAATTAAGTGTGTAATGACACAACGACAGCTTTGAGCGAAGTCCGAAATGACCGTCGGACGTGGCGTTCACCAAATATTTAATGAATAAATACTACGACATTCCTTTGTATTTTGTAAATATTATACAGAAACACTCAAAACCTCGTGTCTTACCTTTGTAATAGTTCTGCATTCATCCAGAAGCAGGAACTGGAAAACAGAAATAGACTTTCACAGAATAAACTGCGAACTTGTAGAAATGGACTGACTAGCAGACATAAAGACGCTTATTTTTCCGGTAGCTTTACATTAAGTGACACTTGAATGTTTTCAAGACTGAACGTTCGTCTTTTCGTTTTCTACTGTAATGCGGAAGAAGGTAAACACTGTGGACGTTGGAAAACTTAGTAGTTGAAGATGACCAGAAGATGGCAGTAAAATTGACTGGGAAAAGTTGTCTTATATAAAACCATCTGTTGATCTACTGAATATTCTAATACGTTATTTAGCATCAGTTAAAAAAAAAATAAAAATAAATAAATCAAAATAAAATATATTTTTAATTTAAATTTAACAACGCAGTACGCTTATACTACATATATATCCAGTATGCTACTGCAATTACTTTATATTTTGCTAAGTAAAAATATTGATAACATATTACAATAAACATCCGCGACTTCTCCAAGTGTAATTTTAATATCCATATTTGAAACAAATGTTTTTTTATTCTTAAAGACATTTAACATTAAGAGCAACGTTAATATCATTAATTTAATAAATTCACTATTTACGTATTAAGTCAGTTAACGCTGAATATTTTATTTTATTTGTAAATGTAATAAACAAATATAAAACAGGCGCTGATTGTTTCTTATTTAAAATAAGCGATTCTTCTAACCTGTGCTTTTATTATATATATATATATATATATATACCGCCAAATTTCGCGAGATTACAGAGGTGCCAAGGAGCCAAGCATGTGCGATAACGAGAGCAGGGTTTCGCGCGCTGAGCATAAGCTCCGGCAACCCGCGTAAGTGACGCACGGCCCGACCAATCAGCGTGCGGCTCAGAATTCCTCTCCGCCAATCAGCGGCGCGCCGTGCCCGCGGCAGGAGGGGAAACACGTTGTTGAACACTTTTATTGATTCGAGCCCCAGTTTCAGTGCGTTTCGCGGCAGGATTGAACTGTAACAAAAGTGCAACATTTTCAGACTTTTAGCGCTTTTATTGAATTAAAATCACGTCTTCTGTTCTCAAGAGGAAGATTACAGGTAAAGAGCCGTTTTTAAAATCAGTTTCGGTTTTTATTTAAAGGTATTGTCTGTGAAACCATGCGCACGCGCCTTATTTTACTCTCTAAATGTTAATAAATTTGCATATTTATTTTGTGCATGTTAATATTTATGTAATATTTTGCGCTTTCCAACTGTTTCAGTCTTTGACTTTCCGTCTTTGTCTTTGAATTTATTTTGTATCAGCCACGTATCCTAAATGAATTCTAATTGTGAGGTTAATGCGATTTTGCTGTTAAAATTTGCATTATTAATGTCTTGCATGCTGAAATAAATAAGCGTATCTGTGCACAACAGATCAAAACAAGCCCATAACAGACAGGAAAGTGTTTGTGAAGGTGTAACTTGAGTAATGCAGACATTCAGAATGGGTTAGGATTACATAAACTCATTTTATGTGATTAAGATGATTGATGTTTAGTAATATGACACATTTTCATTTTGTCTTAGTTGATATTTGACATTTGAGTGTTTTTGTTTTTGATACAAGACCACCCACATCATGACCAGCTCACAACCCCTTAATTACATGAACGCATCTCGCGTTCATTCCCGTTTAAACGGATTGATTTCTGCAAATAAACCTCAAATAGACTCGTATATGAAGTCCACGTCTCATTCCAGCTTCCTGTTGTTGGTTTAAACGACAACATAAAGACTGATGTTATTTCACCCACTGCACTACCATTGCGGACCGTTAGGGGGCGTTTCCATCTATTTCCGCCAATAACAGGCGTGGTTTGGAGAGCTGAGATGTCATCACCATTATTTTTACGCCATTATACACTACTTCACCCATAGAAATGGAGAATAAGATCTCACGACACTTTGAAATGTAATCTAGACGGTAGCATGGTAATACCATGGTTTTTAGGCATGTATCGTTGGTAACATCATATATTTTGGGCACGTACCTTGGCAATACCATGTTTTTTGACATGTACCTTGGTAATACCATGTTTTTAGGACGTGATCCATGGTAAAAGTGTGTATAGGCATGTACCATTGGTAATATCGTGTATTTTGGGCATGTACCTTGAAGATACCTTGTATTTTGGGGCACATATCCTTGTAAAACCATATTTTTTGGGCCTATACTATGGTAAAGCCATGTTTTTGTGCATCCACCATGGTAATACCACGTTTGTTTGGTCATGAGCCATGGTAAACACCATGTTTTTTTGGAATTAAACGATGGTAAAACTGTTTTTTGGTCTTATACCATGGTCTTTTGGACGTACAATGGTAAAAACAAACCTTTTTTAGGCATATACCTTAGTAAAACCAAGTTTTTGGCTTATACCGCGGTAAAACTGTCTTTTGGGGTATGTACAATGGTAAAACCACATTTTTATTTTTTTAAGGCATATACCTTGGTAAAACCATGTTTTTTGGGATTATACCGCGGTAAAACTGTCTTTGGGCATGTACAATGGTAAAACCATGTTTTTTTAAGGCATATACTTTGGTAAAACCATGTTTTTTGGGATTATACAGTGGTAAAACTGTCTTGAGGGCATGTACAATGGTAAAACCACATTTTAATTAGGCATATACCTTAGTAAAACCATGTGATTATACCGTGGTAAAACTGTCTTTAGGGCACGTACGATGATAAAACGTTTTTCCAGGCATATGTCTTAGTAAAATCATGTTTTGTGTGTGTTTATACTATGGTAAAACTATGTTTTTGGGTCTGTACCATGATAAAACCGTCTTTTGGGCACATTTTTATTTAGGCATATACCTTAGTAAAACCATGTTTTTTGGGCTTATACCTTTTGGGCATGTACAATGGTAAAACCATGTTTTTCCAGGCATATGTCTTAGTACAAATCATGTTTTTTTTTTGTTTTTTTTTGTGTTTATACCATGGTGAAACTGTCTCTTGGGCACGTATAATGGTAAAACCATGTTTCTCATTAGTATTCTTTGGCGTATCTTTGTAATATCATAATATATAAATATTGTAATCATTTAATACCACGATATAGGCATTGTCCATGTTTGCATGTTCATGGAAACTATAAACTAGTGGAAAATCTTGGTCAAATGGTGTGAAAATGCTTGTAAATCAAAGTATCTTGGATTTTACCATTCGGTATCATCATGTATCATGTCAACGCCTTTTTGTGAAAGTAATATAACTCTACATAAAGTCGTAAAACGGATCGCTTTAAAGTAGCTTCTCGGAGTATCAACCCTAAAAGCGCCGGAGGAGCAAATGAGGAAAAAGCTCTCTGTGACGTTTGCGTCATTATGAAACGAACACCTTTTTCCTGCTCGTTTGAAGCTCTTGGCTCAAAGCCATAGTCTGAACTATAAAAAGCAAGGCGGGAAGCAATCTCACTCGCTGACGTCGCTCGTTCCAGGTTTGCCGCCATGTGGATCCAGGTGCGCACTATGGATGGCAAGGAGACCCATCGGGTCGACTCCCTGTCCAAGCTCACCAAGGTGGACGAGCTGCGTGTGAAGATCGCAGAGCTCTTCAACGTCGAACCCGAGAGGCAGCGACTCTTCTACAGGGGCAAACAGGTGAAGTGAGGCGTTCAAAAACTGTTTTACTTCTGCAAAGTGGAGACAGATTGGTTTTATCTGTCATAAGTTGATTGGGTGGGTTGTTATAATGTTGTTTTAACATGTAATGTTGTCTTTGGCCTTGATAGATGGAAGACGGTCACACGCTTTTCGACTATAATGTTGGCTTGAACGACATTGTGCAACTTCTGGTGCGTCAGGCGCTCCCAGCAGCGGCGCTGCCGAAGGACAAAGAAGCCGAGCTGTCCGACTCCGACTCCGGCTGCGGATCGGCCCAGAGCGAGTCCGATAAGGGCTCCACGCATGGCGAGAGCGACGGACAGAGCGCCGGGACTTCGGGCCAGACCGACACGCCGGACCTCATCGACCCGGGCTTTGGCTTTTACAAGGTGAGGAAATGAGGGAGACTTATTAGAAGCTCATGAAAAGGTTGTTCCGTTAAATATCACGTCTAATACGTAGTTTTTCTTTAAATATTTAAATTTATTTAAATATTTTGAATATATTTTGTATTTAGTTAAGTTTTATTTACAGTTATACAGTGCATTTAGCAGATGCTCTAATCCAAAGTAATTTACAAAAGAGAAATGAAAGCAGTTTTCCAGTGTTTAAATATTAAAAATGCTTGCATTAATTGTAATATTGAAGTTTTTAGTTAAGTTTTGTTGTGTTTAGTTACACAGTGGATTTAGCAGACGCTTTTATTCAAAGTGATTTACAAAAGAGAAAAGCAATTTTCGTTTAAATATTAAAATCAATTTAAATATTTTGAAGAACTCCACTTCCAGAACAACAATTCACAAATAATTTACTCACCCCCTTGTCATCCAAGATGTTCATGTCTTTCTGTCAGTCGTGAAGAAATTATGGTTTTTGAGGAAAACATTTCAGGATTTCTATAATGGACTTGATTGGTGCCTCGATTTTGAATTTCCAAATTGTAGTTTAAATGCAGCTTCAAATGAGTCTAAATGATCCTAGCCGAGAAAGAAGTGTCTTATCTAGCGAAACAATCGTTCTTTTTTTTTTTGAAAAATAAAATTTTGTATACTGAAGCACAAAAGCTTGTGTAGCACAGGCTCTGGGATGCGCGTCCATGATGCTATGAATTAGTAATGGGTCGTTCTTGAATGATTCATTCATTTTGAACGAATCTTTAATGTGACTTGGGAAGAACGAGTCGTCTCGGGGAGTGATTCGTTCAGTCATGCATGTGCAACATCCTGTTAGGTTCTGTACTGGAATTAGTTCACCTGTTTCGAGCCTTTGGGTTTTCCGAGTCGTTCGTTCATCTTATGGGGCTGTCACGTGATGAACGAACGATTCGAACCCGAAATCTTGTCAGATAAGAGGTGAGGTGAGCTAATCATAGACTAAAGACCCAGGTAAACGATGAATGAATCTTTTCTGTTTCTTATAGCATTATAGTTTTGTCTTGTTTGTAGTGTGAACGACGTTTGTGTAAGCAGTAGATGTGTTAGAGAAGTAACACGTAACATTTTAATATTTTGCTAAAATAAACAAAATGACTCAAAAAGATTCGTTCATTTTGCTGAACGAGACTCAAAGGTCCGAGTTGGTAAAATGATCTGAACTTCCCATCACTACTACGAATCGCGTCTAAGTTCATCGTCTGTGTACTCCGGCTCAAAAAGGTAGAGTATGGCGAAAAACTCCATCTTATTTTCTCCTACAACTTCAGAATTGTCCGACATTGTTGTAGCTTATTGTTTGTAAACAGCGTTTGACTGGCTTGCACTTTTTGCATGTTCGCTTTGTAAACACTGGGTCTGTAGTTCCGCCCACGTTCAGCGTGACCTTTCGACATGATTCGATACTACGTAGCGTTGTGAACGCACATCCCAGAGCCTGTGCTACACAAGCTTTTGTGCTTAAGTATAAAAAAATATATATATTTTCCGAATTGAATTGCATTTAAACTATATTTTGGAAGTTCAAAATCAGGGGCACAATTGAAGTCCATTATATGGAGAAAAATCCTGAAATGTTTACCTCAAAAAACAATTTTTCAGTATTTAAGTATATTATATATTATATTATTAAAGATTTCAACACTTAAAGTGTTTTTGTTATGATAGGCCTTAACTTCGAAATCAGTCATTTGTGTAAATCAGTTGTAAAGTGTTTGTAAAACCATTTTTATGCAAAAACTAACATTTAAATGTTTGTAAAGTAACTTAAAGCTTAACAACAACAAAACTTAACAAAAGCGAATGCGACAACTTAAAACGTAAAATTTCATTGTTAAATTTTTTTTTTTTTTTGTTTTCTCAAATTTCCACATTTGATTTGCATCATATCGATTCCACCACAAACGTCTTGCTGGCTTTATATCCTTTTGTATACTAAATGTAATCTTTAATTTTTCGTTAGATCAATGAGTTCGTGGACGCTCGAGACTTGAACATGGGCGCCTGGTTCGAGGCGCAGATTGTCAACGTGACGAAAACGGCAAAATCTTCAGATGAAGACGGAGGCACTGATGGGGAAGAGGAGATCCTTTACCACGTCAAATACGAAGAGTGAGTCTAAATATTCAGTCACTATACATGAATCAGATTGTGAATCTTTTGCTCCAATGAAAAAGAATCATTTTACATTTAAGTTGCGAGTGTGAGTTTGCCGTCTGAATTGAATTAAACTAATTAAATGTTCAATTTACAACAAAATAATGTCAAACGCCTTTAAACGTCAAGTCCTTGTTTGCTGAACACAAAAACGAATTCGCAATGTGACTAGTGTAGTCAGATTCACGAACGAATGACTCCTGAGAGTTGATTCCTTTTAATGAATTGTTCAAACAAGAACATGTAGTTTACAACATCAGAATTGAGAGAATCTCTTTCTGCGTGCAAAATGGACTTTACAACTGAAATATAAACAAAGTTATTCTGAATCGAATCAAATGGAGAAATCTTAAATAATGCTCCGTTAATCATTGTGACTTTATTTTATGTGTGTGTGCAACAGTGAATACAATTTGACACATCCAAATCTTAAATGATTCAGTGAGTCATGAACGATTCAAAAGATTCTGGAGTCGTTATCATTCTGAATCATTTGAAGTTAATAACAGATTCACTTTCTGAATCGTGAGTCATTTTCAGATGTTTTTATGGCTCAGTTGTAAGGTTGAATTGACTTGGAGCAGAAACTTTAGGAGTAAAACTACAAGTTCAATAACAATCAACATTTGACTTTTGACCTACAAAATAGTTTTTTGTTTTCCCTCTAAATTCAAACAGACAAAACACCTGGATTCACTGCGAGCGCCTTGTGCACCTGTTAACATCTCCAAGTGTTAGTCTTTCCTTTTGATCTCCGTCTTAAACGGTTCATCAAAGGCTTTCTGTTTAAACGTCCCACGCTGTTGAATGCTAATGTGCGTCTGTGCTCTGTGCAGTTACCCCGAGAACGGCGTGGTGCAGCTGCGCGGGAAAGACGTGCGTCCGCGGGCGCGCACCGTCTACCAGTGGCACCAGCTGGAGCAGGGCATGATCGTGATGGTGAACTACAACCCCGACGAGCCCAAGGAGCGCGGCTACTGGTACGACGCCGAGATCCAGAGGAAGAGGGAGACGCGCACTCAACGCGAGGTTTACGGCAAGATCCTGCTCGGGTAGGATGATGTTTTAGTTGAAAAATGACAGTTTTGTCATGCTTGTTCCAAGCCTATGGATTGTATTCAGCTGTTAAAGGAAAACTCCACTTCCAGAAAAACAATTCACAAATAATTTACTCACCCCCTTGTCATCTAAGATGTTCATGTCTTTCTGTCTTCAGTCGTAAAGAAATTATGGTTTTTGAGGAAAACATTTCAGGATTTTTCTCCATATAATGGACTTCATTGGTGCCCCGATTTTGAACTTCCAAAATGTAGTTCAAGTGCAGCTTCAAAAGGCTCTAAATGATCCCAGCCGAGTAGGAAGGGTCTTATCTAACGAAACAATCTGCCATTTTTTTTTTTGGAGAAATAAAATGTGTATACTTTAAGCACAAAAGCTCATGTAGCACAGGCTCTGGGATGCGCGTTCACGACGCTATGTACTATTGAATCACGTCGAAAGGTCACGTGGAACCACAGACCCAGTGTTTACAAAGTGAACGCACAAAGGCTAATGAAGGCTACGTCTACATTAATCCAGAGTTTTTGTTTTAAAACGTTCTCCGTCCACACTAGCGTTTTCAAGCGTTTTCCAAAAGTTTTTCATCCACACTGAAATGTAGGAAAACGTTAAATTCGCCATACTGCGCATGCGTAAAAACTCACTTAGATGATACAGACGGAAGAGACGTAATACGTTTTCACACAATTCTTGGCAGGACCATTTTATTTACGGAAATATCTCATCATTCACTAAAGCGTCCATGTCGCGTGCTCTCATGTTTGATCTAAAAAGCAGCTGCCCTCACGTTTAGCTGCAGGAGTCAGGATAGCAACTGTAAGTACATTTTCTGTCATCTTTTTAGGACTGTAATATGAAGAGTGTACAAATATCTTTAGCAGCAGTGTGAAAAAGTGAATAGCACATAACAGCCACAATTACCGGTATAAACATGGATATCTATTGGTACAATATGCGTCACATGACTAAACATGCGTCATCGTTTTCAAAAGCCTCCGTTTTCAAATTTATCCACTTTGGAGAGCGTTTTCAAAAAGCTCCGTTTTCCTTGACCAAAAAACGCCGCCTCGGTGTGGACGGAAGGCCAAAACGGAGAGAAAAAGATGCGTTTTCAAATGAAAACGTATTCGTGTGGACATGGCCGAAGTGAAAGTCAAACGCTGTTTACAAACAATAAGCTACAATGATGTCGGACGATTCTGAAGTTGTAGGAGAAAATAAGATGGAGTTTTTCGCCTTACTCTACCTTTTTGAGCTGGAGTACACAGATGATGAACTTAGACGTGATTCGTAGTAGTGATGGGAAGTTCGGATCATTTTACCAACTCGGACCTTTGAGTCTCGTTCAGCAAAATGAACGAATCTTTTTGAGTCATTTTGTTCATTTTAGCAAAATATAATTAATGTTATGTGTTACTTCCCTAACACATCTACTGCTCACACAAACGTTGATCACACTACAAACAAGACAAAACTATAATGCTATAAGAAACAGAAAAGATTAATTCATTGTTTACCTGGGTCTTTAGTCTATGATGAGCGCACCTCACCTCTTATCTGACAAGTTTTCGAGTTTGAGTCGTTCGTTCATCATGTGACAGCCTTGAAAAACCTGAAGACTCAAAACAGGTGAACTAATTCCAGTACAGAATCTAATAGAATGTTGCGCATGCACGACTGAACGAATCACTCCCCGAGACGACTCGTTCTTCCCGAGTCACATTAAAGATTCGTTCAAAATTAACGAATCATTCAAGAACGCGCATCCCAGAGCCTGTGCTACACAAGCTTTTGTGCTTTAAAAAGTATACACATTTTAATGAAAAAAAAAAAAAATGACCAATCGTTTCACTAGATAAGACCCTTCTGAGTACATTATTTGTAAATTTGTTGTTCTGGAAGTGGACTTCTCCGTTAAAAACAAAAGACGATGGTTTGAAGAATGTTGATAACCAATATTTTTCGAAGTATCATCTTTTACACTTAAGCTAAACTACGTAGGAAAACAAAGAGTGGTTTGACCAACATTTTACACGCGTACACACGTTTAGTTAGCAAAACATTTGCGTTAATTGTTTTAGAAGTGGGTATACGCAAAGCCGACTGATAAAGAAACGGATATATGCAGGTTCTGCACTACACCACTGCATATTACCCTACTCGTTAGCAACACAGGCGTAACGAGTTTACATTTTAGAAAAGGTAGTTAATATTTGCCGTCATTACTTATTTATCTCATCCACCTGCAACCAGTGTTGGGCACGTACCTTTAAAAAAGTAATTATTGTTACTAGTTACTTCTCACAAATAGTAACTGAGTTACATCATTATAAAAGTAACTAATTACCAGGCAAAGTAACTATTGCGTTACTTAAAAAAAAATCTAATTTAATATAACTATAAAATAAATATAAAACATTGTACACTAATCTACACTATTTTAATGTTGTTGTGGGCAGTGTTGGGAATGTTACTTTGAAAAGTAATTAGTTATAGTTACTAGTTACTTCTCACAAATAGTAACTGAGTTAGTAACAGAGTTACATCATTACATCAACTAATTACCAGGGAAAGTAACTATTGTGTTGCTTTTTTAAAAAAAAAAAAAAATTAAATATATTAAATAACTTGGATGACCCCAATATTAAATATGTTAAATGAATGAAATTTTAATGAAATTAATTACATTTTTAGTTTACTCACCAGACTATTATTAAATATCTGATATAATATTATAATTATAATATAATTAGTTTGTCATGTTGACTGAACTTAGGACTGGTGGTGATATTGTTTGTAATTTAGTGTTTCTATGAACGTCTTGTTACTACCACGAATTCTACTATTAATAACAATATTAAACACACTAAGGTTTAATGAGCTGCTGGGTTCATGAATATTAATCACGTTGTCTGCGTTCGCTCTAACTGATTTGCTGTAATCAAAACAGGAACGATAATAGGTGAGCGCCAGCCAATGAAATTGCTGTTTGCACATTAGTTCCGCCTACTACCGGAGAAACCAGCAGTTCTTAAAAGCTGAAGTATTCTAAAGGAGCTCCGTTGTTTTGAGAGGAAAATACAACAAAGAATATCGTTTACACGTAGCGCGTCAATTCTGCATGGTATAAGACTCTGTCGCTCTGTATCTTTCTTTGGGTGTGTGAGACAAAGTGACGGCTAGTCGTGTGCCTTCACACTAGAGTTTACAGCTCGTCAAATACAGGTACACTGCGCATCCATTCAGATGAACTGAAAAATAAAATTATAATAATATTATAATAAATGATGGTAATGCTGTTTTTTTTTTTTTTTATTGGCAGTAATGGTAACGGCGTTTTAACGTAGGAAACAGTAATTCGTTTGATTACTCGTTACTGAAAAAATAACGCCGTTTATTTATAACGCCGTTATTCCCATCACTGCCCGCGACCAACCCGCAAATAATCGACCAAATTGGTCGCACTCTAGAGCCCTGTACTTGGTTATTTTAATTGCATGTAGGTTAATTACAAACTTTTATTATTAAAAGTTTTATTATACAATTAAGTGTTTCATTACACAATTTATGGAGGTCTAAGATGTCATTGTCTTTGAATTATTTACTAACGTAATTTTAATTGCGCGCAGGTTTGCATGCAAGTTAGTTACAAAACTTAATTATTGCAATTGTAAGTTAGCATGTAAGTTAATTACAAACGTTTTTTTATACAATTAAGTTTCATTATACAATTAATGGTGGTCTAATATAAGTTTGTCTTAATTTTAATTATTTACAAACTTATTTTAATTGCTTGCAAGTTAGCACGTAACTTAATCATGAACTTTAACGTTTTATTATACGATTCAAATTGTTTAAAGAGATTTTGTAAACTCAAACTTAAAAACTGTAAATGATCAATTTTTAAAAATCTCTTGTAAAGTTTAAACACAAAAAGGATAACCATTTTATTTATTTATTTATTTATTTTTTGTGTGTTTTTAGCTAGCAGAACAAATTTGGGTTGATACCATTCTTATGCAAAATGCATTTGGTTAAATCTACAAACTTCTTTTTTTGAATTGTTTTGTAGAGAAATTAATAAAATGGAAAAGAGACAAACGCTGTGAACAAACCAGCAGTTAATTGTATAATAAAAAGTTGATCAAAACCACTTTTTGTGAAAGTTGTCACCATCAGCAGAACAAATTTGGTGTTAATCCTTGAGAAACCACTGCGCAAATGATTGCGCAAATCAGATATTAACAAATATTTAAAAGAAATGTAAACGATTGTTCGTCCACACTTTCTGCAGAGACGCTGGCGATTCTCTCAACGACTGTCGCATCATGTTCGTAACTGAAATCTACAAGATCGAGGAGCCAGGAAATTCGGAGGGTCCAGGAGCCTCTTCTGACAGCCCTCTCAAGAGTGCGTCTGCCTTGGGTATCTTTATTCACAAAATCCAGTCTCCACTTGTTCAGCGCAAACTATAAGATGCTTCGTTTCTGTCGAATCAGGGTCAAACGGGCCCGAGTGCAAGGTTTGCAAAGACGACCCCAAGAAGAACTGCCGCATGTGCAACTGTCACGTGTGCGGCGTCAAGCAGGATCCCGACAAACAGCTGCTGTGCGACGAATGCGACATGGCGTTTCACACCTACTGCCTGAACCCGCCGCTCACCACCATCCCCGCCGACGAGGACTGGTAAACCAGTTTATGCAAACTTAAATATTTAACCCTCAGATGCTGATATGGCATTAAAATTTCTATTTTTTTTGTACTGTGTTTCCATTCTGAATGTGTTTTTTCTTTCGCAGGTATTGTCCTGAATGCCGTAACGACGCCAGCGAGGTGGTTCTGGCCGGAGAGAAGCTGAAGGAAAGCAAGAAGAAGGCCAAGATGGCGTCGGCGAGCTCGTCCAGTCAGAGGGATTGGGGGAAGGTGTGTTTTAGATGGACCCAAAAAAAAAAGGCAATATGTTTGTGGGTTTGGTTCAGATGTTGTTTATGAGTTTGATGTCTTGTTTGTCAGGGTATGGCTTGTGTCGGACGCACTAAACAGTGCACCATCGTTCCCTCCAACCATTATGGTCCCGTTCCTGGAGTCCCGGTGGGAACGCTCTGGAAGTTTAGAGTGCAGGTGGGAAAATATGATCTGCTTGAGATTTTTTTTTTTTTTTAAAAGGCCTCCTATGACATAAATGATATAATACGGTAATAATTTTATATTTTGTGTGTGTGTATATAATATAATATAATATATATATATATATATATATATATATATATATATATATATATATATATATATATATATATATATATATATATATATATATATATATATATATATATATAATATTTATTTATTTATTTATAATCGTATATTTATTATAAACTTAGTTTTCTTAATTGGTATAGTATAGAGTAAAATATACTATTTTATAAAATAATTTAAATTATTTTATTTTTTTATTTATTTGAAGTTTCCTTTATCAGTTTAATAATTTAGAAAAACTAATAGGAAAAACTAGTTTATTTTTATAGGCTTTTTATAATCATTGAAACCCTAGAAGGTATTAGTTTTATGTTTAAATAACTTTAACAATGAAGTATTTAAAAAAAAAAATGTATTTATAGTTTGCTTTATTAGTTGTAATAATTGGGTAAAGTAAAAATACTAATTTATTTTTATAGGCTGTCTATAATCATGGAAACTTTAGAAAGAATTTAGAAAGAAAAAAACATTTTAAATGTATTAGTTTTTTTTTTTATTTTTTTTTATTTTATAATTTCCTTTAGTTTAATACGGAGTAAAGCTAGTAAAAATACAAAAAAAATACTCGTTTTTTTTTTATAGGCCTAATGTAGACATGGAAAGTATTAGTTTCATTTTTACTACTAATAACAATAATAATTATAATAATAATAATAATAATTATTATTATTATTATTATTATTATTATTATTTATTTATTTATTTATTTATTTATTTATTTTATTTTTTTTTTTTATTTTTATTTAGTTTCCATAACTAGTTTAATCAGAGTAAAACTAATAAAAAAAAAAAAGTTTTTGTAGGCCTTCTGTAAACATGGAAACCCTAGAAAGCATTATTATTTTTATTTTATTTTTTTTACTTAGTTTTCATATTTAGTTTAATAGAGTAAAACTAGTAAATATACTTGTGTATTTTTATAGGACTTGTATAATCATGGAAACTCCAGAAAATGTTGTTGTTGTTGTTGTTGTTGTTGTTATTATTATTATTATTATTATTATTATTATTATTATTATTATTATTTTATATATAATCTAAATTTATTTATTTATTTTTTTTAAATAGTTTCCATAATTAGTTTAATAATTAAGTAAAACTAGTAAATAATACAAGTTTATTTTTATAGGTCTTTTATAATCGTGGAAACCCTAAAAATTGCTAGTTTCATTTTAAAAAGTAATTTGAAAATTAAGATTTTTTTTTTTTTTAATATAAATTAATTAATTAATTAATTACTTATAGTTTCCCTTTATTAGTTTTAATGGAGTACAACTAGTAAATAATACTAGTTTTTTTATATTTTTATAGGCTGTCTATAATCATGGAAACCTTATAAAGTGTTGGTTTCAATAATTCTAGTTGTACAATTTAGATTTCTTTTAGATTTTTAATTTAAAATTTACTTAGTTTTTATTAGTAGTATTGGTAGTATCAGTGTTAGTTTAAAAAAAATGTATTATTAGAATAAATTCATAAATTTTTTTTCCCCAGTTCTATCCAATCTGAATGATTCTACAAACTTCATAATCAACTTAAATAATTTTATTACCCTATTTTTATATTTATATATATATATATATATATATATATATATATATATATATATATATATATATATATATATATATATATATATATATATATATATATATAATTTTTTTTTTTTTTTTAAATAAAGATGTTTAAAACAACTATAGTGTTTGTAACCCATTGCTGTCAAATTAATTGTATAATAAACAAGCTAATCACAATTTACTTAAGTGTTTATTCATACAATTAAAATGTCTTCATACTTCATATTTAATATAGATATAATTTATAGAATTTGCTCATTTTCATGAACATGACTGATCTTGTTGTGTTTGTGCCGTTCAGGTGAGTGAATCTGGCGTTCACAGGCCTCACGTCGCCGGCATCCACGGCAGAAGTAACGACGGTGCTTATTCTCTGGTTCTCGCCGGAGGCTACGAAGACGATGTGGTACGTCTGTGATACTCACCCCAAAACCTTCCTTCAAGAAGTCTTTCCCTTCCTCTGTTAACCTGTGACTTTCTTTATTCAGGACGACGGTAACGAGTTCACCTACACGGGCTCTGGGGGTCGCGACCTCTCGGGAAACAAGAGGACGGCCGAGCAGTCCTGCGATCAGAAGCTCACCAACATGAACAGGTCCGAAACAGCGCCGGCGTAGTATTAAATTTCGCATCAAAAGTGGAAGAAGTGGAAATTGTACGAGCTCTGTTGTTTTTATTGTTGATTTGTGATTCGTAGGGCTCTCGCTTTGAACTGTAACGCGGCGGTGAACGAGAAGGAAGGCGCAGAGGCCAAAGACTGGAAGGCCGGGAAACCTGTGAGAGTCGTGCGCAGCTCCAAAGGACGCAAACACAGCAAATACTGTCCTGAAGACGGCAACCGATACGACGGCATTTACAAGGTGTGTTTTCAGCATGACTGGCCAGTTTGCACTGTTTTAATTTATCTTTTTTTGTTTTTTTTTTGGTTTTTTTTGGTAATTTTTCACTTTTTAAAATATAAACAGTGCTTTCAATGTGTTTATTTATTTTTAATTTATTTTTATTTACATTTTTATTTTAGGTTATGCATTTGATATTTAATTATTTTAAGTTTTAGTTTTTAACTTAATACTTGAATATATTTTAGTTTACGTTTGTTGTTTATATATATATTTTTTTTTAAATTGCGTTATTAATTTTTAATTTGACGCTTTTATATGCATTTGATATTTAATAAGTTTAAGTGTTAGTTATTTTTAACTTAATGTTTTAATCATTAATTTTAAAAAAATATATATTTTAGTTTGTTTTAAATTTAGAAAATATTTGTAAAAATCAATTTTTTTTTTTTTTTTTCTTTTATAAATGTGTCCTATTTATGTACTTTATGCTTATTTTAATTAACTTAATTTCATGCTTTTTTTGATTGTTTTATGTTATATTTGTGCTTGTGGGGGATATATTATGTAGGTATATAGTATTATATAGTTTAAAGTTATTTAATTACCCCATTTCAGTTAAAATTGTAAAAATTTATTTAATTACTGTAATTATGCTTTTTATTTAAAGTACATGATTTGTTTGAAAATAAATAAATAAATAAATAAATAAATAAATAAATAAAATATATATGTAAAATATATAATGCATTTCTGATGTTAATTTCTGTAAATAAGTGTCTTTTTTTTTTTTATTTTAAATGATTGTATTTTATTTATTCATTCCCAGGCCAGTTTTTTATTTCCATTATTATAAATTTTTAAATGATTTTTATCTTTTTTTACTATTTTTATATATTCCCAGGCCTGTATTATATTTCAGTTATTATAAATGATTTTATTTTATTTATTCATCAATTCCCAAGCTTGTATTTTATTTCTGTTATAATTTTATTTTATTAATTTTTTTTAATTCATTAATTCCCAGGCCTGTATTTTATTCATTTAAAATGTTTATTTTTTTCAGTTATATTTCATTTCATTTATTCATTCCCAGGTCTGTATTAAATTTCATTTATTATGAAATATTTTTTTTATCTTGTCCATCAATTCCCAGGCCTGTATTTTATTTCTTCATGGTAAATTAAAATATTTTATCTACCTGTATTGTGTTATTTTTATTTATTCGTTCACAGTCCTGTATTTTGTTTCTGTTATCATAAATTATTTCTTTCTTTTTTTTATTTATTCATTCATTCTCAAGCTTGTATTTAACTAACTTTTCAATTGATACTTTTATTTATTTATTTATTTTTTTTATTGACAAGTTTTTATTTTAATTACGTATTTTGCACTATTGTATTGTGGGAAATGATTAATCTGCATGTTTATCAGGTGGTGAAGTATTGGCCAGAAAAGGGCAAGTCCGGTTTCCTCGTTTGGAGATATTTGCTAAAACGAAACGACGACGAACCGGCGCCGTGGACTCGTGACGGAAAAGAGCGCATTAAGAAACTTGGGCTCACCATGCAGGTAACGTCTGCTTTTTCACTCAAGTTACGCCCTCAAAATAGCCATTTCTTCATTAG
Source organism: Labeo catla (assembly GCA_012976165.1). Classification (NCBI taxonomy): domain Eukaryota; kingdom Metazoa; phylum Chordata; class Actinopteri; order Cypriniformes; family Cyprinidae; genus Labeo; species Labeo catla. The sequence continues at coordinate 190,480 of VONZ01000127.1, forward strand.
ATTCATCTGCTAATCCTTATTCTCTAATGTTTTTCAGTATCCTGAAGGTTATCTGGAAGCCGTGGCTGCGAAAGAAAAGGAGAAAGAGAACAAAAACGAGGAAGAAGTTGATGAAACGCCCACTAAAGGCAAGAGGAAGAGGAAATCCCAGACCGGTAGGTGAAAATGTCCTGATTTAATATTGACCAAATCTTAAGAGCTGTAAGTTTTCATCCCCGTTTTTCTAAATCGTAGTGGAAGAAAAGAGTTCTCCGGCCAAAAGCACGCCTAAGAAGATGAAGGTGGAGGCGTACAAACTGAGCAAGGAGCAGAAGGCCTTGATCAAGGACGACGAGCTCAACAAGAAGCTGTGGGACGAAGCCATGGAGTCTCTGAACCTCGGACCTGTACGTACAGACTAATGTCTTCCTTATTCGTGTCATTTGTCTTGTAATGAAGGCGCTTGAGGTTGAATGTTGGATTGACGTGTTTGTGTCGCTCTGTAGCGCTTCATCAACAAAGTGGAGGAGGTTTTCCTGTGCATCTGCTGCCAAGAAGTCGTCTATCAGCCCATCACCACAGAATGCCAACACAACGTCTGCAGGGTAAGAGAACGAAACCACACACACTTCTGTTATACAGCTAAGCAGACTTTAGAGTGGACAATAGGAAGTTATTCTCATGTGAATGCCAGTGATGGATCTTGAAATAATATAATAATAATAATAAGATAATTATATTTTAGATAATTGTTTATTTTAGTTGTGCTTTAGTACTTTTTGAATTATTTATTTAAAAAAAGAAAAAAAAAAAAATTGTATATTATGTATTTTGGTTATTTTAATTGTACTGTGTGTGTTTTTTTTTTTTTTTTTTTTTTTAATAGTTTAATTAAACTTGATTTTTGTCATTTTTGTTTTTTTATATATATATATATATATATATGTATATATGTATATATGTATATATGTGTATATATATATATATATATATATATATATATATATATATATATATATATATATATATATATATATATATATATATGTATAATATATAATTATTATTAATATAAAAGTGTGTTTTTTTTTTTTTTGGTTAGTTTATTTTAAATGTACCTTTTATTTTAATTAAACTTGATTTTTTAGTCTTTTTTTTTTTTTTTTTTTCTTCTTCTGCTTTAGTAATATATATTATATTTAATTAAAATACATGAAAATACATTATGTATTTTTGTTAATGTACTTTATTTTTTAATTATATTTGATTGTCATTTTTATTTTGTTTACTTTTATGCTTAAATTATACTTTATATATTTTACAAATAATTAGTCTTTTTCAAAAAAAAAATTAACTTATAATAAAATTATATTTTATGTATTTTGGTTAGTTATTTATATTTTAATTCTACTTGATTTTTAGTTATTTTTATTTTTATTATACTTTAAAATGATGCTTTGGTAAAATTCTTTTAGTTATATCGTATAGATTTTGTATTTACACTTATACATACACTAAAATGTGTTAATTTTACTTGTGTTTTAATTATACCTAATTTTTTGCATTTCAGTTGATTCAGTTTATTTATTTATTTTTTTTATTATACTTTTTTTGCACATTAGTTAATTTTAACTATTTTATATGTATTTTAAGTGATTTGTCTTTTGTAAGTGTATTTATTTATTTATTTTATTTATTTATTTTCAAATTATACATTTTGTGTATTTTACTCATTGGCTTGGCTTTTTTTATTTTTATTTTTTTTTTGTTAGCAGCAAAATAAATGTAATTTTATTTGTATATTCAGTGTTGCGTATTTCAGGTAATTTTATCATCTATTTTGTTTAATTATTATTATATTATTATTAACTTGTTTTTTTAACCCATTTTTATTTATTTATATATTTTTATATATATATATATATATATACATACACACACACACACACACACACACACACACATACATATACATATACATATACATATATATATATATATATATATATATATATATATATATATATATATATATATATATATATATATATATATATATATATATAATTTTTTAATTTTTACATTAATTTTAAGTATTTTTATTTAATTGTGTTTATTTAATTATACTTTTAAGGTGTATTAATGTTTTAATTAAACATTTTGCGTATTTATTTACTCATTAATTAATTCATCCTCCTGTTGGTGTACAGTATTTCTTTTAATAGAATTATCTCTGAAATTTTATAAAAATAGTGAAAATTGGCTTGATGTGCTTTTGTTAGCGGCAAAATGACGTCTAATTTCAGGATTTATGGCAACACTTGAACGTTTCATTTCATCATGACACGTGCCGTGGTTTGTATGTTTTTGAATACGATGACAACGATTTTCTTCTTTTTGCAGGAATGCCTTCAGCGATCTTTTAAAGCCGAGGTCTACACCTGTCCGGCTTGCCGACACGACCTGGGCAAAAACTACCAAATGACGGTGAACAAACCTCTCCAAGCCATCCTCACCCAGCTCTTCCCCGGATACAGCAGTGGCCGGTGTTGACGCTGACACCGTCGGCACGGCGACGCGGTGCAACAATTTCACACACAAAACGTGGATTTTTTTTTTTTTTAAAGTCTATTTAACAAATGCTTCAGGTTATAGGATTGATGGAACCACCTCCTTGATTGAACACCGCTACTTGATTTGGCCCTGTTTTGTGATCTTGCCTCTATCTGTACGTTGTAGCTTTTTCTCTGCCGAATTGCGATCTACGTATTTACGATTCTAGTCGTGTTTTTAGCTATAGCTGCCTCAAGTGACGTAACGTTGCCGCCTTCTACCCTACACCAGCACAATGAACTACAGCTATGCACAATTACGACGTTCGTTAATCATTTTTCGCAGGAATTTGTCATTACGATGATTTGTACGAAAACGCTGGCTCTACAATCCCGTTAAAACAATCCCGTTGCTTCATAAGTGCGTTTGACATTTTTACTGTACCATCATTAGCGCTAACTAAATTTAATGAACGCTAATATGCCATCAAATTTAATGTTAAGACTTTGTACGAATGCTATTTAGACTGGTTGCCCTTATGGTGCTGTAGCAGTAGCGTTTTTTTACCATTGTTAACGTTAACTAAATTTAAATGAACTATCTATGCACTATTACGATGTTTGTTAATTTTTTATAAGCAGTAATTTGTCATTACGATGATTTGTCCGAAAGCACTGGCTGTAGAATACCATTACAACGATCCCGTTGCGTTACGATCGGTTGTACCAACGCTAATGCTAACTATATGAAATAGCTACGCTGTATTATATTTGTGACGCTAATATTCCAACAACTTTCTTGTCGTTAACCAGCCTTCGTACAAATGTTAAGATCTGTGAGTGCCGTAGCAGTAACAGTTTTACTGTACCATCGTTAGCGTTAATTAAACGCTATGTTTACGACATTGGCTAATGACATTGACGTTTTTTTGTGAACAGGAATGTGACATTACGATAATTTGTACGAAAGCACTGGGTCTAGAATCCTGTTAAAACCATCCAGTCACATTGTGATCGGTGCGTTTGACGTTTTTACTGTCCCATCATTAGCGCTAGCTAAATTTAACTTTTACATTTAAATACGATGTTTGCGATGCTAATATCCCAACAGGTTTTTCCATCATTTTTGACGTTAACAAGTCTTCGTACGAATGTTAACATCCATGAGTTTAAGGTGCTGCAGCAGTAATATTTTTACTGTACCATCGTTTGCGCTTGCTAAATTTAAACCAGCTAGCTATGTACTATTACGACTTTTGCGACGCTAGTATCCCAACAGGTTTTTCCATCATTTATGCCATTAAGCCTTCATACGAATGTTAACATCCAACAGTTTTAAGGTGCTGGTGCTGTAGTGTTTTTACTGTACCATCGTTAGCGCTAAATAAATTCAAATTAACTAGCTATGCGCTATTACGATGTTTGCAATGCTAATATCCCATCAGGTTTTTCCATCATTTATGACATTAAGCCTTCATACAAATGTTAACATCCAACAGGTTTAAGGTGCTTTAGCTGTAATGTTTTCACTGTACTATCATTAGCGCTAACTAAATTTAAACAAACTCTCTATGCACTATTACGATGTTTGTGGTTCTAATATCCCAACAGGTTTTTCTGTCATGACGTTAAGCCTTTGTACGAATGTTAACATTCAACATTTTAAGGTGCTGTAGCTGTAACGTTTTCACTGTACTATCGTTAGCGCTAGCTAAATTTAAACAAACTAGCTATGCACTATTACAGTGTTTACGATGCTAATGTCACACTAGATTTTTTTTGTCACTTATGTCGGTGAGCCTTTGTGCAAATGTTAACCAAGAGCTTAAGGTGCTGTAGCTGTAATGTTTTTACTGTACCATCGTTAGCGCAAACTAACTGTAAATGAACTAGCTATGCACTTACGATGTTTGCGACGTAAATCGTAGTTTTTCGCCAGCGTTTTTTCGTCAGTTATGATGTTGACAAGACTTCGTACCAATGCTATGAAGATCCGTGAGTTTAAGGTGCCGTAGCTTTACTAGCACGCACAAACGTTTGTTGACATCTTGGCTTTATTAAATCTTTTATTATACTGCCGTTATTGGTAACTAACTAAATTTAATCAAAAAATCTATTCATTTTTAACCTAATAGTAATTTACGTAAAAGCTCTACATTCATTGAACTTATCTTTTGTCCTCGTCCATTTTGATAAGCAAATACATTTTAATACGCTCTGAAATGAATAGATATTATCCCTCTTTTTTTCGTTTTGTTTATTTGCTTCGCTGTTTAACTGCTGTATGTGCTTTAGAAATGGCGTGTCATTTTTTTTATTATTATTATTATTTTTTTTTTTCCCACTAACTTCTGCCGTTATGCAAACAGTGGTCACGCGCGTAAAACTGATCCGCGGTCTGCATATTAGGTGCTGTTTTGAGTCGATCCCGGATCCGGTTTTAAGCGCTCCTGGTCTGCCTTGATTTATCGAAGGTTTTCGAGGGAAATCCTCAAACCGTTTTCCGCACAAATCCGACAGTCTCTCATTCAGGAAGTATTTAATTGTATCGTCTTTTTCGCCCGTTGACATTCTTTGCTTGTTGTAAGAGTTATTATAGAATTTGCTAAATAAAATGCCTAAGGCTGCAGATAATTACCTTTTGTTTTATTATTTGTTTTCCTTAGTTATACCTCAATTTCTAATATTTACGTAGACTGGAGCTGTATATTCTGAAATTTGAAATTGTATATTTTTAGCACTTGTATTTAGCCATTTTATGTAGTGGTTGGTGCATAGCTATTTTCTTGCACTGGAGTAAGTGCTATATTTTTCAATAAACTGTATTGAACTTTTATATAAAATAAAACCCTGTGTGTGGCTCTCTTATTTTGCAATGAAAAGCGAAACATTTTCTTTGAATGTGCAAGACTTCATTACCTGCTATAGACCTTATATTGTTCAAAGTTAAATTGTGCAGCCATCTTTAGAATTCTGTCTTTAAACTTTTTTTTTTTTTGCATTAGCTTTATGGCATAGCAGTTGAAGAGTAATTAGCTTGTAAAGTGGATTTATTTATTATAAAGTTAACGAAATTTATCATGTACATTGTAATGGATGTCTTAAATGTCAGTAGACCAGTACTTTTTTTAGTAGGGTTAATTCATAAATTCGTACTAACTTACCCTAAAGCTGTAGAAATACAAACGGAAGACAGAAGACGACATGCGCAGCGTTAAAAAATGGGCGGAGCTGAATAAGGTATAAACAATTCGAAAAATAAACTAAGTCAATTTGTGCTACAAACCAGTGCGTTTGGTAATGATACGTAAATATCAGTTTGCAATATTAAGCAGCATAATGTATTGTTTTTGTTTAGAAAAATAACGAAGTGGATGATACCGGAAGTCTTATTTAAGCTATAAATGGCGCTCAGTTGCTAAAATTAAGGCTGATAATGCTCTCAAAATGTTTGTATAATCAGTAACGTTGGGGTGATTAAGTACTTTACCTAAAACCATAAGCAAGTTAAGTTCTAGTCGTAGCAAATATGATAAAAGTTAATCTAAAACCGTAAAATATAATTTTGTAATCCTGACGGCCATTTTGTGACATATACGTCTTTTATACCACAGATTTGGTTTCGTTTCAAATTTAAATGTCAAAAAAGGAGAAGTGGGGATGGTAGTTTATATGTTGTTATTTGTGTGGGAGCATATTTCAACGTCGTTTAACTTGAGGGTTTTCTTCTTTTTATAACGCAAAGTGCGCAAAACGCGCTTAAACGGGACGAATCTAGGATATAAACGGCATATATTTCATATGCCATCAAACCGATTTACAATCGAGTATGTCATACCGGAAGACACTCTGTTATTACGTGAAATACGTGATTTCCGTGATAGTAGAATGCACAAACACAAGGCGAAAGGCCGGTGGAGCCGTCAATCGAGCGCGCCAGCCAATGGGAGACTATGCTTTGGTGCGATCCAGCCAATCACGGCGCACGTCGCGCTGCAGTGGGCGGAGACGCGGCCCAACGCTGCTGTAACACTACCGAGCCTTTGGAATCGAGAAAACGAACAGAATCGAGGAGAAAATAGCGAAAAAAGAGGAGAAAACGACCCAGAGCAGGAGGTAATGCGATATATACTCTCTATATAGCGCTTTCGGATCGAGTCCGCCGACATCGGAGGGGTTTTTATTGTTATTTGCGATGTTTCAGAGCAGCTGTGTTGATATGCTTGTCAAATCAGCAGGATAAACGCTGCTAGTGAGAAATATAAGCATGCTAAAGCGTTTGTACGTGAATACATACGTGCATTTGATACATAAGTCACAGTACGTGATGTATATGAAGTGCTTAAATCGTTTCGCGTGTGGTTTTTCATGCATTTCGCTTTAATAGCCATGATGCATTCTGCTGTAGGCTGCACACATACACAAAGGCCATTTAAACCTCCATCTCTCATGCTGTTTGAACTTGAGCTGAGCTGAACACTAGGAATCTGACATGCATTTTGCATCGATTGGTTATTTTTTCCTTTCTTTTATGCATTGGTGGCCTTCATGGTTAAGCATCAAGCGTAGTTTCGATATGTAATAAGATATAGTAGTCGAAAGTTAGTCATAGAAACCTGTGTAAGCTATGAAGACGTATTTGAGCTTGATTTTGCATGCAGTTATTGATTATTTATTCCATGCATGCGTGGTTTTTATGATAACACAGAGATTTTAGTAATATCTAATCAAATGAAATAGTAGGGATGCATCTTGCATGCAGTTGTTGATTTATTTTTTAAGGAGTAGTTCATCCAAAAATGAATATTTGCTAAAAATTTAACCACTCTCAGGCCATTCAAGATGTAGATGAGTTTATTTCTTTGTCAGATTTAGAGAAATGTAGCATTGCATCACTTGCTCACCAATGGATTTGAATGGGTGCCGTCAGAATGAGAGTCCAAACAGCTGATAAAAACATCACAATAATCCAAGAAGTAATCTGATTAATCCTGTAAAGCCAAAAACCGTGTTTGCAAGAAACAAGTCCATCACTGAGATGTTTTAAACTAATAATAACGCTTCCTCCAGTGATAAAATGGTCTGATCTGAATCAGGAGTGAAATCTGCACAGATCAAGCACCGTTTACAAGCCAAAATAGCTCTAAACAAATATGTGGCTGGATTTTGATGTGAGAGGACAACAGTAGACAGACTTTTTCAATGAAGGAAGCGTTATTATGAATTACAGACTCGCATTTTAGTTAAAAATGTCTAAATGATGGAGCGTTTGGCTTCTCAAGATGTTAACTGATAGACTGGAGTGGTGTGGATTACTTGTGGATTATTGTGATGTTTTTAATCAGCTGTTTGGACTTTAATTCTGATGGCACCCATTCGCATCCATTGGTGAGTAAGTGATGCAGTGCATGTCTGCTTGGTTTGTATGTAAACTGCGATGAATTTTAATGCGGTTATTGATTATTTAGTTCATGCATGCATAATGTTTATGCTACCACACAGACCATAGTGTAGTTATTAAAATATAATCAAATACAACATGGTCATTTAATGTTTTCGCTGTCAGAGAGATTTTAAAATCACATCTGCTTGGTTTTGACAAGCAAAGAGAAAACCTAATTCACTGCCTGTGTTTGCTTTCTAGTTATTATTCATAATAGCATTATTTATTATTTTAAAAATTATTTAGCTAGTTTCTGTATGTGCGATGCAAGTATTTCCATGCTATTTAAATCTTAATGCCTTAAGCAACTTGTCATTGAAATCTACTTATACATACGAAAATGCTATGCAAAGCGTTATGGCTGCCAGACTCTTTGATAGCCAGCTGACTATTCTGTGCATTTCAGATATAATTTAGTTTTTTTTTTTGATGTGTTATTTTATCATGGTTGGCAACATCATTCTGTGCATATCCTTCTTTAAATCTGTAATATTCATTTGAAGTTAGTATTACTTTACTTTAAAATAATGTTTTAAAATTCTTTTAAAGAATATTTTCATTGCTAAAACATGCAAATTCAGTCCAAACAGACTGTAAACAGACAGTAAATTAAAAGGCTCTATTATTGATGTGCACAATAATCAGGTTTCTTATGCAAAATCATGCAAAGATCCACTTATTTTATCTGTTTTTCATGGCTGTACAGTGTTTTCATCATTCTTGTGGTTGTTGGGCTCCACAAATTGCATGTGAACTCAACAGTGATTTCCTCGCTAGTGAGACAGTAATACCTGTGGATTTTTTTTGCTTTTGGCTCTTTGTTACCCTACGGTTTAGGTTCTTTTTCAAGGTTTTTATTTTGTAATTTTTAAATAGATTATTATCTTTTTCATCATACATTTCTGTTTTTTTTTTTCCAAATTATACATTTCTACATGACTGGGGCTTTATGTAAAGCGCCTTACAGACCACATCTTACACTGAAATAATGCTCTTGAATAGTTTCTATTAATGCAGTTTTTAATAGTTTAGATTGAGATAGTTTAATTGAGATATTTATACTTGTAAAATACAAATGCAAACAAAATTTGTGAAGTGACATAAACGTTCCCATATACGTTCATATAAATTGTAACCTAAAATATTGATGTTAGACAGTTGATTTATTCCTCAACTATCATTTATGATTGAATTGAAGAAAAATGTTTTGTAGATTAGTTTTATTGACAGATATGTTAATAGTTTTCAGCTTTTCACTTAATTTCAGGACTGTGGTTTTTATAATTTGAATATTATTATAAATTGGGGCTGTTTTTGTCTTTTTTGTAAAACTTTCCCATATACGTTCATAAGAATTAAATCCTAAAATACTGATAGAATTAAAGGAAAAAATTACATTGATTCATAGATTAGTTTTAGTTTAGAATTAGTTTTTAACTATTTAGTCAATCTCAGACTTATTGTTTAGATATTTGTATTTTTGTCTTTAAAAACTTGAAATGAATACACTTTTTCTGCATTCATATAAATTATAAAAATAAATTGAAACCTAAAATATTGATGTCAGAAGATAAAATTTTTACAGTGAAGTTGTACGTCAGCTATCAGCTATCATTTATGATGAGTGAATTTAACAAAATAAATGTCGGTTTTGTACCTAAGTTTAAAACGAGTTCTTAGAACAGTTTTTCTCTAAATGGTTTTACATTTTTAATGGTTTTATTTTCAACTGAAAAATGTGAATTGGGTTGTTTTTGTTATCCTTTAAAAAACAGGTTTCTGATAGTGATTTAATTAAAGGACCTAATATTTATAAATGTTCATATATACATTTATAGAAATTGTAACATGAAACATAACCTGAAATATTAATGTTAGAAAAAGTTTTTCATCAATTACTCATCACTGAATTGAAGGTAAAAGTTAGTTTAACTTGTAGATTAGTTTTATACTTATGATATATAAATAGTTATATAAATTACTGTTATTTTTTTATTTCAGGAACTGAAATAAATACACTTTTTCATATACGTTCATGTAAATTTAAACTTAAATTATTGATGTTAGAAAATCAAACTTATACAGTAAAGTTATTCGTCAACTACCAACTATTATTTATGAGGAGTGAATTTAACAACATAAAGGTCAGTTTCATACTTAAGTTTATAAGTAGTTCTTAGAACAGTTTTTTTTCTCTGAATGGTTTAAAGTTTTTAAATTTGAAAATATGAATTGTTGTTGTTAACCTTTAAAAACAGATTTCTGATAGTGATGTTTATTCATTCAGGCTTATTTTTTATTTATTTTTTTTTAGTTTTTTGTATTTTTTATTTTTTTTTAAAGACCTAAAAATTATGAATGTTCCCATATACATTCATATAAATTGTAACCTGAAACATAACCTGAAATATTAATGGTAGAAAACAGTTTTACAGAAGTTATAAAAACCTAACCTAAAAATTATAATTTATGATGAGTGAATTTAACAAAAATATGTTAGTTTCATACTTAAATTTATTATGGGCTTTTTAACCTTTTAGTTAATCTCAGACATATTTTTATATATATGTATTTCTGTCTGTAAATGCTTGAAATAAATACACTTTTTCATTCATTCATACAAATTGATACCTAAAATGATGTTAGAAAATACAACTTTGAAACTAAAGATTTTCGCCAACTACCAACTATCATTTATGATGAGTGAATATAGCAAAATGAAGTTCAGTTTCATACCTAAGGTTTAAAATTAGTTATTAGAACAGTTTTTCTCTGAATGGTTTTAAATATTTGAATTTGAAAAATATGAATTGGGTTGTTTTTGTTAACCTTAAAAAAAAGAAAAACAGGTTTCTATATATATATTTTGGAAATAAATACACCCTTTCATATATGTAAATTGAAACCTAAAATATTGACGTTAGAAAATAAAACTTTTGCAGAAAAGTTATTCATCAACTAAATCACTATAAGTTATGATGAGCGAATTTAACAAAAAAAGGTTAGTTTCAAACTTAAGTTTATGATTAGCTTTTTTTTTACTTTTTAGTTAATCTCAGGCTTTCTTATGATTGTTTTTTTTTTTATTTCTGTTGAAATTATTTTTCCATATACATTCATAGAAATTAAAACCTAAATGCTGTTAAAAATTTAAACTTTTTGAGAAAAATTGTTCTTCAACAATTCTCCTACCAACTGTAATTAATGGGTGAAGTCAACAAAAAAGTGCTGTAGTTATTGATTGTTGTTTTATATTTGCATCCGCAGCATTAGCTGACCTGCAGTCATGGACCCGTCATTACCTCCGGACCCGAACCCCGAGCCTGAACCGGCTCTAGGTGTCACTCCACAAGCAGACGCCCCTCACGGTTCACCTGTCCAACCCACCCTGGATTTGAACACTCAGCCATGCCAGGAACCGCTTTCAGTTCCGGCCCAGGAACCATCCGCAGAGCTGACCCTGAACCCAGAAATAAAGCCAGAACCATTAGCACCAGAGCTTACACCAGAACCACCGATCCCAGAATCGTCCCCGGCTCCAGCCCTGGGACCTCCTCCAGCAGCCAACTCCTCCTACAAGATCATGACCTTCAGACCCACCATGGAGGAGTTCAAGGACTTTGGGAAGTACATGGCTTACATCGAGACCCAAGGAGCTCATCGTGCTGGTCTTGCAAAGGTATCGAATGGAAGTTTGATTTAAGTTACATTTAAATTTTAAATTAAATGGAAGTTTGATTTAAGTTAGATTTAAATTAAAATTCTAAACTAAATATAAGTTTGATTTAGGTTAGATTTAAATGTAACTTTTAAACTAAATAGAAGTTTGATTTAAGTTGAATTTATTTTTGAATTTGAATTTTTTGAATTTAATTAAAATTTTACATTAAATGAAAATAATTACATTTACATTTAAACAAAGTTTAATTATTTGTTTGGTATCTTGAATAATAGTAAACAACTTTTTGGCAGTATTTATTAATCTAGGTAAACGTTAAAATATTTATAAATGTGCTGTGTGCCATGTTCACTTAACAAAATTAATTTGTACAGCTTAATATTAAACTAGTATATATAAAATATTAACATAAAACCAGATGAATAAATGCTGTAAAAGCATTATTTATTGTACTGTCAAGTATATTTCATTACATTAACTAACGTTAAAGTATATAATTCAGGTGGATTATTACTTTTATAAAACAATGACAACAGCAATATGATACATTCTAGTGTTTTGTTTTTAATGTTAATAATAAAAAATGCTAAGTGTGATATACTTTTACATTTAATTCTGTATTCAATTTAATAAAATATTATAATGCAATATAATTCAAATAAAAAATAGCTGTTTTCTTATTTTTTTTATGAATTATGTTCGTACATGTATTTGTTTTATATCAGTACTGTAAATTTCATTGTTCACTATTACAAAAAAAAGGTTTATAGAACAATATTTTCTTTTTAAATGTTAAATACATTTTTTTATCTAAATTACTTTCTCCAAACACTTTACTTTACACTTTAAAATAAACACATACACATAAAATGCATAAAAAAATACATTATACATAATACCTTTGCAGCGTTTATTAATCTAAATAAAATGAAAATAATCACAAAATTTAGCAGTTTTCTCATTTGTTTTCATTAAATTATGTGTGTACATATATTAGCTTTATATCAGTACTGTAAATATCACAATAACACATTGGCTATTAAAACAATTATTATTGTACAATATTTATTTTTGCTAAATGCTAAAACAATATTTAACAATATAATTACAATACAAAATACTTTTATGACATTTATTGATCTAAATAGAATCCAAATAATCACAGTTTAGCAATTTTATTATTTTTTTGTCAATGTGTGTGTACAGTCGTGTATGATTTTATTTTAGTAAATAACAGTATTTACTTTTTTAAACGTTAAACTTTTTTCAAACTTACCTTCTCCAAACTCTCTGCTCATCATTAAAATTAAAGAATGCACATAAAATTACAATACATGATACTTTAATGGCATTTAATAATCTTAGTTAATGCTAATTTCCACATATCCTAATTTAACATTTCTTTTAACAGTTCAAGTTGTATAAATTAACATGAATGTATTATAAATGATAATGAATTAACAATGAACAATAATATATTTATAAATTAACCTTGAATAAAAAGGTCTGTAATTGCATTTATTCATATATTCTTAAGACCAAGACTGTCATTTTTGTTGTTTATGCGTTGTTTTTTTAGGTTATTCCACCAAAGGAGTGGAAGCCGCGGCGTTCATACGAGACCATTGAGGAGATGGTCATTCCCGCTCCCATCATGCAAGTGGTGACCGGTCAGTCGGGACTCTTCACACAATACAACATCCAGAAGAAGTCCATGACGGTCGGAGAATATCGCAAACTGGCTAATAGTAAAAAGTACGCTTTCTTTGATCAAAGCCAATTTTTATAACGTATACGTTGTGGTTTCTTTGTGAAGTTAATTCTGACAAAAATTTAAGATTAAAATTGTTGTTTTTTGTGGGTGTTTTTTCAAAGTGAAATAATTTGAGAAGTTTGCGTTTTTACTACAGGTAGTTTTTCGTTGCTCCTTCAAGCTGAATTTATACTTTAACTTTGTATTTTCTTGACCGATCTCAGGTACTGCACACCTCAACACAAAGACTTTGACGATCTGGAGAGAAAGTACTGGAAAAACTTGACATTTGTGTCTCCTATTTACGGCGCCGACATCAGCGGGTCCCTCTATGACCCGGTTAGTCGCCATTACTGTGATCAGTGTTTACAATGAAACTTTTTCCCTTTGCAGCATGTTTTTAAAAAATAATTTATTTCAGTTAAAGTTTATTTTATTTTAAGTAGCAAAAATGTTTATGGTTTTACTTACTGTAATTACCCTGATTAGTCACGTGCATGTGTTTATGATGTTTTTTTCTTAAAAAAAGGACATTACGGAGTGGAACATCGGTCATCTGAACACTCTTCTGGACATGGTGGAGCAGGAGTGTGGGATCGTTATTGAGGGCGTCAACACACCCTACCTGTACTTCGGCATGTGGAAAACCACCTTCGCCTGGCACACGGAGGACATGGATCTCTACAGCATCAACTACCTGCATTTCGGCCAACCAAAGTCCTGGTGAGCATCCTACAGTTTACTATATGTGTGTTTAGATGAGTACAACAGATTTAGAGGATTTTGTTGCCCATTTCTAACACATGAGCTATATAAAAACGACCGAGTTTGATCAGATTTCATCATTTCGGCAGTGTTTTAGCAAAAAGTGACTATTCATCACAGTTAAAATAGTTATTTTTGTGCATTCAATAAATTTGTGCATAATTTTATTAATATATTTTAGAAATAAAGTGTTTATATAGTAAAAAATAGTCACAAATATTAATGAAAACTTTAATATTTTGTTCAAATATTTCCATATCTGAACGGTTTCTATAGCATTTTGTATCATTTACAGGTTATTGCAGTTAAAATAATATTATATTTTATTTTTTGTGTGCGTTCAATAAATTTGTGTACAATTTTTTAAAAAAATATATTTTAGTAATCAGTTTTTTCAATGTGGTAAACAATATCCTGCCACAAATGCTGTCGAAAACGATAATATTTTGTTAAAATATTTCCGTATCTGGAGGTTTATAAATCATTTTATATTACTTACACTAAAACAAGTAATCACAGTTAAAATATATATATATTCTGCCACAAATGCTGTTGAAAACATAAATATTTAAAATATTTCCATATCTGGAGGTTTATAAATCATTTGACATTACTTAAAGTTAAAACATGTCATTGCAGTTAAACTTATATTTTTAATATTTAATATTTAATATTTTTTTTCTTTTCATGTGTTTTCAATAAGTTTATGCATAATTATGTAGTTTTCAAATATATTCTACAGATCATTTTTATGTGGCAAACAGTGTTATGCCACAAATTCTTTCAAAAACATTGTTATATATTGTTAAATATTTCCGTATCTGGAGGGTTTATAAATCAATTGAAAACAAGCCATTGCAGGTAAAATTATGTTTGCTTTCTTTTAATGTACATTCAGTAATTTGTAATTAAAATGATAATATTTTATATATATTTCAGGAATAGATTTTTTTTTTTTTTTGTGGTAAACAATATTATAACACAAATGCTTTAGAAAGCATTGATATTTTGTTATTTCTTTTTTTTATTGTCATATTTATTGTATTTATTGTTTTATTGGGTTTTAAATCATTTTAATTACTGTTAAAAACAAGTTATCACAGTTAAAATTGTTATATTTGTTTTTCTTTTTTTCATGTTTTTTCTTATATATTTTAGAAGTCATTTTCAGTATATTTTAAAAAAGGTTGGTATGTGCATTTAGTTGAATTCAGAAGATTCAGAGGAATGGACTGGAAAAAAGTGATTATTTAACTGAAAATTACTCTGACCATGGGCATATATGGGTATTGCGAAGATAAAATTGCGGTCCATCAGTTTTATTGACATTTAGGCCCAATAAGTGTCTCACAAACTAGATTTTATGCTTGATTTTACAGTACCAACTTGCCATGGGCATAATATGAAGGAACTTAAATGAAAATCCACTTTTAACCACTTGGGGGCGCTGTTGCCATTTACATCAGCTGTAGACATTCAGAATGATGTCATCGTGAGAGATGAATCATGTGGCCTGTGCTTTGTCTCACTGTATCTCGCTCTTGCCGCATTTAAATGCACAGCAGGCTCTTTATAATGGAACCGGTCGTTTCAGAAGCACTTGGTTGTGAAGTAAATCCACTAGAGCATTGTTAGGGATGATGTATGTGAATGAGATAATGTTTGAAGTATATGTGGCATGCTTTTATTCAGTGGATAGAGGGATGAATGTACAGGTTTAGATAAGAAGAACTGACAGTGGTCGACTAAAAGATGTGAAAACCAAGAACAGCATCACTTGATCCAAGTCAAAATGCTTTTGAAATGACTTGGTATTCTGTTGGTTTGTTTTCCTGAAGTTCAACATGACTTTTCCCCTCCGTTCTTGCAGAGAGCAGCTTTAATACTGAATTCTGAGGTTCAGAATACACAATTTTCTGGCTGGGTGTCTTTCCTTTGCTGAAAGAGTTCAAATAAACATGCTTTTAGTGTCCTTTTTTCCCCCCACATGTGAGACTTTTTTCTTCACTTTTTCTTTTTATCGCATCCCCCTTGGCTCTCATGTTGTATCTTCTCCCTGGTGTATCCCCTCATTTTTTTTTCCCTCTTTCGAGAAAGATGCAAGTGTGTTTTGCATACTTGCGCACTAGTCCTTGATGCCCTTGGCTCGTGTTGTCTTAAAGAAACCCTGTACGGAGCGTTCATTAGACGCAGCTGTTCTGTCAGCTGTATTTCATCCAGCTGTGTGTCTCTTGTCTTTTAATCAAGCTGGAAAGCAGTAGTCAATCAAGGGTGTTTTGTGCCTTGGAAAAATTAATTTAAAACTGGTCAATGTTGAGGGAGCTGTGAAGTGAACAACTTTGGGGCTTCAAAACATGTGTGAGGTGAAAAGCATAATAGGTTGCATCACGAAAGGAAGGTAGAAAGTAGGAAGTGTACACAGTAAACAGCAGGGATCCAACAAAATGGTAGAGTGTTTTGTGCACTTAAAAATTGCTAACCAATAATCACAAACGACTAGGCAAGTCGTTAAAAGTAGTCACAAGTAGGTATTAAAAATAGTTCAGAAATGGAATTGTATTTATTATGTAATGGAAAATGGGAACATGACCCATTCAGTTGTTCAAGATTGTAAACTAATTTGTTTTTCATAATAAACTTTTTGTCAGATCCTTTCATAAAAGCACACAGACAGCGACTATTGATTTTTTAACCAAAAAAGGCTCTGGTAAAGTGTGTTTTCAGTCAAACATCAGTCATTCTTATCCTCAGAATTTAATCAGTTGTACAAAATGCACCAAAGTAAATGTTACACAAGTTACATCCACATCAGTTTCTATAAAAGAAAGTCCTTAAAGCAGGAGTCTCCACACCCGATCCTGGAGGACTGGTGTCCTGCAGAATTTAATAGACCACACCTGAACCAGCTAATCAGGGTCTTACTAGGCATGCTAGAAACTTCCAGGCAGGTGTGTTGAGGCAAGTTGGAGGTAAACTCTGGGACACTTGCCCTCAAGGTTGTTTTATTTTGTTCTTCCCAGCTACCAATACCAAAAGAGACCTTGTAACATGAGAGTCTGCATCTAAAAATGTTTCTGTAATGAGAAACCTTTAGTTCCCTAATCAAAGATGTGGGAACCCTAAAACTGTGAATAGTGAATGCACAAAACTCCTCATTTGAAAGTTGCATCAGGGCCAGGTTTAATACTGGTACTTGACACTTGTCTCTGTGGAGTTTAAGAATAATGTTGAAAGGGTTGTAGCATGTTTTTGGGTCATGCTCCTGGTAGGCACAGGTGTCCAACGGATAAGGGTGCAAAACTGTGATTCTTTAAGAGGTCTTGCGTAAGTCTTGCTTGCTCTCTTGAGTATCTTTCCGTCTCCATTTCTTCTGTGTCCTCATATCTCTCTGAAGTGTTAGCTCTTGATGTCTCTAGCTAAGCATTCTCTCTTTCTCCCGCTCTCCGAACCTTATCTCAAGTTAACTTTCCGCATAGCGGAGAAAGCAAGACTTCGTGCTTGGAAAAAAAAAAAAGGAAAGAGGAGAAAATTTACTCACCCTTCAACTCGGCTTAATGCAACTATGCGTGTGCTCGTCCTCCCCACCCAAACACCCCCTTCTGCTTTTGAAATTGAATCCGTTTTACTTTTCTGGTAATTACAGTATGTTAAAGTGTGTGTGGTAGCTGTTTGCCTAACCCTCTGTTCAGCCACTGTGAAATTAACTTCATTCGCCTCCAACTCTCCTCCCATCAAAGTCATAATTCTCGCCGCCTCCTGAGATCTAGTGTCAGATTCTTAAAGATTGCGGAGTGGCCCAAAGTGGTGCGCATGCTGCCGGAAATAATCGCCGAGAGAGGGAGTGCTGCAGCCGAGGGGATAGCTTGATTCTTATTGCTTGTTTTCTTGTTCTTGTCCTCTTCAATATGATGACAAATAAAACCTTAACGCCGCCTGTGGCGTCAACGCCGATTGGCAGGTAGGGCTTTTGTGTAGCCACCGTGGGACTGGAGAGATATTGCATCTGGAAAGTCAAGTACGGAATTGTTTCATGGCCCGTAAACAAGGTAAATGGGATGCATCCCTTACATACGCCCAAGCATGTCTCAAAATCTCAAGCGGTGTTTAGTGGGCGCTTTATATTTATTTTGTCTTTCCGGTAGCGCTAGAGCAACCTCTGGAAACTGGAGGCCTTCCTCCAAGTGGGTGTTTCCACTCACACCAAGTCAAGACCCTCAGATTTACCTTGATTTCTGGTGCCCCCAGTGAGAGTTTCATCAATATTTGCCTTTCCCAGACAATCTCTGATCGAATAAAGCTTCTGCAACCTTCGGTTGCCAGACAGAGTTACTGTCAGCTTGATCTGCTTGGGTTAGTAAGGTGTAAAGATACTCCTGCTGGCAGGAAGCATTCGTACCCTAATTACAGCCGCCCATCAGTCAGATACGGCTTTTATCTGCAAGAAAGGAAAGAAAGAGCCATCTAATTATTATTGATCTGTGGTGGCACCTCAAACAACAAATTGAATCTACTCTCACCAGTGTCCCCAGAGTTGGGGTGCTTGTGGCCAGCCGTTCGATTTTCCAGTGCTTCTGTCTTTGGTGTTTCAGGCCAGTTCCCAATATGCAACAGTGCACCTCATCGTGGGAATTGATTGACATTCATGTTTGTTGCAGGTGGAGGCCATTGAGTGGCATCCTTTCATTTTGTAGTGTCTTGAGCCATTTCAACTCTAGTCTCAAGATCCCTGCGTGCACTCAAATTGTGCTCAGATTTGGTCTTAAATGTTTTTGATTGCAAGAATGAGGAGTGTGTATGTATAGTTACTTGTAGAATAAGTTGCCTGTACAATGGCACTGTTTACAGATCTTTGAGTTTAGGGCAGGGATAGGCAATGTTGGTTCTGGAGTGCCGATGTCCTGTAGATTTTGGTTCCAACCCTGAAGAAAAAACTTTGTCTGCTGCTAGCCCTAGTAATCCTGAAGACCTTAATTAGCTTGTTCAGGTGTGCTTGATTAGAGTTGGAACTAAACTCCAGGACTGACGTTGCCTATCCCTGGTTTAGGGTTATCGAGTTCAGCAGGAACAGAGTTTATTTCAGATATGGTGAAATATGATATTGCGCTTCAGGTAATTTTGTAATTATATGAATATGGAAATCCATCTCTTTCCATTTCCGTAGACCTTATTTCCATCTTGTTCCCATTTGGTTAGTGCAGGGGTGCCCAAACTAGCCAGCAGCCATTTGACCCTGCAGCTCAAGACTGGTCGCCCACTCAAGCAGGGTTGAGCTTGGTCAATACCTGGATGGGAGACCTGCTGGGAAAACTAGGTGTTAGTGAGGCCAGCAGGGGATGCTAATCCTGTGGAGTAAGTGGGTCTTAACACCCTTGTATAGTGATGGGGACACTATACTGTCAAAAAGCACCGACCTTCGGTCAAGGCGTTAAACTGAGGTCCTGACTCTCTGTGGTCTTTCGAAAAGGCAACCTGGCCAAATATGCCCATCGGTCTCTGACCATCATGGCCTCCTAACAATCCCCATATTTACTAATTGAGGGATGGGAACAGAAATTGCCTGATTATGGCTATGCACTAGCCCAGGGTGCCCAAACTTGGTTTTGAAAGGCTGGTGTCCTGCAGAGTTTAGCTCCAACTTGCCTCAACACACTTTCCAGTAAGTTTCTAGTATGCCTAGTAAGAGCTTGATTAGCTGGTTCAGGTGTGTCTAATTGGGGTTGGAGCTAAACTCTGCAGGACACCGGCCCTCCACGGCAGAGTTTTGGAACCCCTGGCTTAGTGCGTAGCCATATGAAGCACTTTCCATTCCCATCCCTCTTTGTTTTCCCTCCATAAATCTTGTACTTTTTTTCCCTGTAACTTTTCAATGAAAGCCACAACACATTGTGAAATAAAACAAACCTCTTCTTGTACATCCCATCAGCTGCATACAAACACAACTCTTTAATCCCTCCACTTGGTATTCAGTTGACTTCCAAACGATCCTGCGCTTGTGTGGAGAAAACCACTGCTGTGAAATTGGCCTGTGTTTAACTAGAAAGTGGCACTCGCCCATAAAATCCCCATTTGGCCTCCTGGCGCCAGTAGAGGGCAGTGCAACGCTGTTCAAAACCCTACCGAAGCCTTGTTTCCCTCATTGTGAATGTGTGATTTGGAGCCAGAGCCCAAGGGAGGGTGATGCACCGGATTTACATTTGTGTTCGAGGCCTCAGGAGGGTTTCGGCTCTCCGGAAACTTGAGGAAATAATTAGGCTAATACAGACAATGTCAATAACAACGTCAAGCGAATTGAACCTTTAGCGGCTCAGAAGATATTGTGCCGTTTCCTTCACCGGCGAAATCATTTCAAATTAAGCAGCACGGCACAGCCTGTATTAGCATTGCGTGCGTTTGAGCCGATTAGCCAAAATAAATTGGCTCTCGCGCAGTAATTTTCCAGGCTTTGTCTTGGTGACGTTTGAGTGCTTTGTCTTTAAACTAGCGTATGACTGGTGAATGTGAAATAGGGGTGAAATGTTCTCTGTGTTTCATGTGTTTTCGAGGGCCGTGTGATGATCAGAGAGCGATTCTCACAGAGGCGTCTCGCTGCGCGTCCCTCCAGTGTCTTTCCCTCTCGTCTTTCCCATTGATCCCATTAATTGATCTCGGTTTTTTCCTCCTCACCGCAGGTATGCGATTCCTCCCGAGCACGGCAAGAGGTTGGAGAGGCTGGCGCAAGGTAAGACCTCACTTCCGTTCGTTAGCATGACTCCATGTAGAAAAGGAGCGTGGTAGGTTAGGCGATCAAAAAGGAGGTCATTTACATACAGAAGTCTGAAAGGAAAAAAAGCGGAAGCAGGGATAATTAATGTTGGAAACTTGTTCTTATTTTGTTACAAACTTTTTTCTTTGGTTCACCAAAGAAATGTGTGTTTATATTCACACTTAAATGAACAAATAATATTACAATGTTTATATGTATTTTTTTTAAATTCTATAATTAATATATATATATATATATAAGTAATGAATCTTTGTAAATTATTTTGTGTATTGTTTCATCTGTCATTTATCATTAATATCATTAAGTCTTATATTTCATGTGTCTATGTGTGTGTATATATGTATGTTTATAAAAATATCGAAGTTATATAACATTTTTCAATTTTATATAAACAATAAAACCTAAATAAAACATTATATGTAAAAATAAATAGAACAAATATATTATGTAATTGTGCATTACAATATTATATTATGCTATTATATGCATTTATAAATATGAACAAATAAAATGAAAAATAATGTAATAATAATAATAATAATAATAATAATAATGTTTTTTATGTATATAAGATTTATAGATATGTACATATATTTATAATATGTGTTTGTGTGTGTGTGTGCATATGTGTATATATATATGCATATGTATATGTATATATGCATATGTATATGTATATATGTGTTTGTGTGTGTGTGTGTATATATATATATATATATATATATATATGTATATGTATATGTATATGTGTGTGTGTGTGTTATATTAACTATAAATATTTTACATTCATTTATTTATTTATATTTTCAGAAATATATTATTATTTTGCATAATATTTTACATTTATTTATGTATGTATATATATGTATATTGTATAACTAAAAAGCAGTAGTCAGCTTGAGCTGTATGCTATATTTCACGTCTTTTGAAGTCGTATGATAAATTTATGCGAGGAATATTCTGTGAAATTTCTTAGTTTGCGTTTTACCGAAGGATGAAAGTCTCGCAGGTTTGATATTGAGTAAATAATGTCGGTAGTTAATTATGGGATGAGCTATTCCTGCCTGAAACAGGGAAAATCCTGTTCCGTGGGTCTCTTCCTGCCCCAAATTACACAGACGAAACATAATCCTGAATGAGGTGCGAGTCGGCGCTGGCAGAAAATCCTCTTGGCACCTCCCGAAAGTTTGCGGCGCTGTCTAGGAAAGTCCTGGCGTCTGCCTGTGGTTGTGTGGATTATGAGATGTGAAGATGTTTGTGCGTCTCACAGATCTGAGCCTGCTGCACTTCAAAACGATACCGTAACCCACGTAAACATACACACACGCTCCTGTCCCACTTAAACAAACACTACACTTTAAACGAACGAACGAGCACTCGACGCGAAGCCGGGTTTTCATTGATCAGCACTGACACTTCACACCGAGAACAGCCATATTTATAAACTCAAACAGTATTTTGATGTCCTCATTTGGTCTTGAACAACTGATCTTGGGTGATTTATGAAGAATTATGTTTTGTTTTACTTTACCACTTTACTTGGAGACATAATGCACTTCATTTTTGTTATTCTGAAATAAATAAGACTTCATAGGATTATATATGTATATATAGATAGATAGATTTCTTTTTTTTTTTAAATTAAATAAAAATTTATTTTTCATATTATTATTATAAATTAAATGTTATTTATTTTATGACATTATATATATATATATATATATATATATATTTATATTTAATTAATATATAATATATAATATATAATTATTTTATTTATTTTTAAATGCTACATTTAAATTATTGGTAAATTGCAACCATTGTAATCTATATTTTAACAAAAAATAAATATCTTAATATTAAATAATATTGTTATTTAGTTATTTATAGAAACAAACACAAGATATTTTTATTCATTTTTTAATTTTTGTAATATGTGCATTTTATTTATATATTACATATTTTAGCATTATTTATATATATATATATATATATATATATATATAATAAATATTCTTATTCTTATATAATATATATAATATTCATGTGGTGTTTTCTTTTGTTGTTGTTTATATGAAATATTAAATAAATAAATAAATAAATTTTTAAAATTACATATAACAACAAATATTTAAAATTGTATGCATTATTTAATGCAACATGTTGAATAAATTGTAATGCTAACTTATTGATGAATTACAATTGAGATATATATATATATATATATATATATAATCTTATAAATAATATTTTATTCTGTTCTTTGTAGATGTCAACACAATATGATTATTAAGTTTGTTTTTATATTTATGTTTAATATGTATTTGTTAAATATTTGTTTATTACATATTTTAATATTTTATAAATATTCTTAACTTCTTTTTTTTTAATATATTTTATATAAAATATTTTAATGGATTTTATAAACATTTGCAAGTAAATTTATTTTTTTTACATTTAGTGTATATATATTTATATAACGACTTTTAAATATTCGTATTTGTTTTTTTTAATATGTATTTTATTTTATTTATTTAAATATATGTATGTTATTTTATATATAACAAATATTTTAACATAGTATTAGATACATTTTAACTTTTAATTGTACTTTATATATTATTTTATATTTATTATTGTTTCTATTAAATATTTTAACACTGTATAAATTTGACATTTTATTCTTTTATTAATTTTTGTAATATTTAGAATAAATTTAAGTGCTAACATGAATTGAGATATATATATATATATATATATATATATATATATATATATATATATATATATATATATATATAAATAAATTTCTTTAATATTTTGTATTTATTTTAAACATGTTGTTTCATTTGTTCTTTATATATAAACCCAAGACTATTTTAATAATATTAATTTTATTTATTTATATTTAGTTTGAATATATCTTTTTATATATAAATATATAAATATATAAATATAAATATATATATTTATATATATAAACACTGTATTATTCTTATATATGTGTGTATTTAATTTCATTTATTTATATTAAATATTTTAATATTTTATAAATATTTAAAGTGTATTTTTCAATGCATTTAGAGTGAATTTAAATGTTAACTTTTTCGGTTTCTGCATGAAATTGGGTTTCGCACACAAAAACGCATGCGTTACCGAAGGAGAACTATTGTGTCGAACTTAAACCGTCCTAAAGAGAGTTGGAGAATCTCAAGTTGTGAATGGCGGCGGTCTGTGCTAAATCTTTCTGTTATGCAAGGCCTGACGCCGCTAATGGTTTATGCAAAACTCCCGTACTTCATAAAAGAGCATGAATTCACACTCCATCGCGTCAGTCGCCTGGTTTTCACCGTCGCCGCGTCCGTTTCATCTGTTAAATCTGCCTTAAAGGACGAAACAAAGGCGCAGCTCTTCAGCATAAATTAATGACAGACACACCTCAGCATTGCTGTTTGTCCGCTCTGTTCTCCTGTTCTTCTAACGCTTTCAACAAATGACACAACGTCTGACAATTTATTATCATCGCTGGCAGTGACTAACGGCGCTATGGAGAGACGCGTCTCAGTTGGACGATCTCCTCCGCAGCTCCTGAAGACGTCTGATGTTGTTGTGAAAGTGCAAAGCTTGTTTTTATGTCGTATACCTTGGTTTAACAAGAGTTGCTGCTCTCTTTTTGCTGTACAAGTAACAGGAAGTGGAGGAAATGTACAGTAACGTGAGAACAGAAAGAAAAATCTAGTGAAAATAGCACGATTTCCCATATTTTTGGCTGGAAATGTTTTACGGTCAATATTTTAGGAGATTATATAGTTTATATAGATGAGCTCAAACCTAGCAAACATGGACTGCCACAAAATATGGTTATTTTATTTGTTGGTATTATTATTTATATTAATCGTTGTAATAGTATTTTTTTTATATAAAAAATGTAATTTTTATTATTTTATATATATTTTGTTTTAGTTTTTTTTTTTTTTTTTTTTTAAATATCTGGTCATTGATATATTTTTTTGATCAATTTTTTTTTTTTTTTTTAAATATTTGTTTATTTTTTTGTTGTTTTTTATGTTGTATTTAATATTATGTATTTTGTATGTAAAATGTAAATTATTTATGTAAATATTTTTAAAGGCTATTTTTTTTTTAAAGGTTTTCTTTTTAACATGTAGTAATGTAGTATATATTTTATACTTTTTTTATTCTTTTCTTTAGTTTTGAACATCCATTCTTTATATATAATTTAATTTGTATTTTATATATACATATATATATATATATATATATATATATATATATATATATATATATATATATATATATATATATTTTAGTTTTTTTTAAATATCTGGTCATTGATTTTTTTTTTTTTTTTTTTTTGATCACATGATTTTTTTTTTTTTAAATATTTGTTTATTATTTTGTTGTTTTTTATGTTGTATTTAATATGTGTGTGTGTGTGTATATATATATATATATATATATATATATATATATATATATATATATATATATATATATATATATTTTTATTTTTTCTTTATAAATATATATTTTAGATGATTTTTAATCATTATACATTTATTATATTTATTGCTATGTATATATTTTGTTTTATTTATTTTTTTTACTTTTTTTTACTTTTTTTTTTGAACATCCATTCATTATAGATATAATCCTAATATTAAATTTTTATATAAATTATGCACTTTTATATTTATTTAGAAATTGTTTGTTGTTTTATTTTTATATTAATTTATATTAAATATGTAATGTATATTTTATAAATGTTAAAATATATACTTTTATTTATATAGAAATTATATTTTATCATTATAATATTAAATATTATATTATAATAAATATTTAATAAATATTATATAACATTAAATATTTATATATTTGTACATTGAAACAAATACTTAAAATATAAAGTAAATATTTTTCTGTTTTGAACATGTCGTTTAATTTGTTCTTTTTAGATATAAAATGTCATTTTTGTAAAATATAGTAGTTTTTGAGAATTTAATTTTGTATTTTGTGAATTATACCTTTAATTTATATTAAATATTGTAACATACATAAATACATACATATATAATATTGTTATTATTGTTGCTGTTATTATTATTATTATTATTATTATTTTAACTTTGTATTTCGAGTAATTTTAAGTGTTAATTGTTGATGATTTCTGTATAAAAACTATTCAGATGCAGGTTTTGTGCACAAACACGCACATTTACACCGTTACTGAGGGACATTGATCGAAGAGACGCAAAACTTTGCTTGTTTTAGTGAGATCTTACAAACAGTAGCACGCTAAAATCAACAAAAATGGCACATGGATGGACGTACCATCAACTTACTGTGGCTAAAGTTTCCGCTAAGTGAAAATTACCCCAAATCTGTCACATTTAAGCTGGTGAAGCCACTTAATGGTGTGTTGGCTAATGATAGAGGCCGCGTGTGAATCACATGCTCCGAAACGGCGTGTTTGCGCTGTTGTGGCATTTTTCAGACGTGTCGGTCGTGTCGTAATGACCCTTATTGTAGTCTGTGGGCAGGAATGAGGAGACGATTATAATAATTAAAGGCTTTCAGCGTGATTCAGCGTGCGGATGATGTAGTGACCCGCGGCGCACCGGAGCGTCTGACGCGCGCAGCTTTTACCCGTAACCTCCAAACCCGTGATTAGACGTTACACGTGTAATCGGCGCTCGCTCATTGCTGACTCTCGCTTTACTGAATCTCCACAGATGATTTCAGTTTAATGGATTTGGATTGGCTCGGTGCTAAAAACCTGCTCTGTATTGACGTCATGCTTACCGCTAACATTCATGCTAAACGGCTGATTTGGAACAGGAGTTAAAGTTCATTCCAGTAGTTTTGCATTAGCATGTTGCTAATGACGTTATAGACTTTAGTATAAACAGACACAGAACATGGTCATATTGGGTTAAATAATCAATTTTCAATATTTTAGTAATGTATGCCAACTATAATTAACTTTAGCAATAATACTAATTATTATTGTGATTATTTCAAGATATTATATAATAATATGAAACTAATTCCATGAAGTTTTATTAATTTATTTATTATTATTTTGTACTGTTCATTACAATATTTTTTTTTTTTTTATAGAATGAGTTTTTATATAAACAACATTTATAAGACACATCATGCAATCTTCAAAATATGTGTAGGTATAATTTTATAATAATATTAATAATAATAATAGTATGCCTTTATATACATTTTATTTAATACATGTATTACTAGTATAGAATTTTTGTCATAACATACAAGACATTATCTCATGAAGCAAATTCCATGAAAATTTGACAGTATATAATATTATTCTTATTTTGTAACAATTCAAATAAATAAAAATATTTTATTTATTTATATGGAATGAATTTCTTTGTTCAATTTATAATCATCATGCAATCTTAATAATAATAACAATAATAATAATAATAATAACAGCAACATATATGTGAAAAACTGTATACAATTTTTTTTATTTAATATATTTAATATATTTATTATTATTATTATTATTATTATTATTATACAAGTTTTGACATAATATAAAACAAATTAAATTATCATATAATATGACCCAAATTCTATAAAGATTGCAGTATATGATATTATTTTCCTTTTTCATAATTACATTAATTACAAATAATTGCATTTATATGGAATAAATTGTATAATAAATGTATATGAAATATTATGTAATCTTAATATTCTTAAAAATAACAATAATAATAATAATAATTATAATAGGTTTTATATATTTTATTGTATTTATTATATTTATTTTACAAATTATATATACACACAAATTTTGTTATAACATAAAACAAATTATATAAAATAAACCAAATACCATAAAGGTTTTACAGTGTTTATGGATTTCGTTTCTGTGTGAATTTTTTAAATAATTAAATAGTGAAATAAAAATATACAAATGTATAAATATAATATATATTTATGGTGCAGTATTATTTATTATTATTATTATTATTATTATTAATAATAATAATAATAATAATAATAATAATAATAATAAGTTAATTATTATTTAATAATTGTTTAAAATTTAATTATTTAATAATAATAATAATAATAATAATAATAATAACTGTTATTATTATTGTTGTTGTTGTTGTTGTTGTTGTTGTTGTTATTATTATTATTATTATTATTATTATTATTATTATTATTAAATATTTATTTTATTATTATTTAATAATTCGTAATTTGATAATAACAACAACAACAAATAACAATTATAATATTGTTGTTATTATTATTATTATTAAAGCAAAATTATAACATGGTAACACAAATTACATAAATGTTGTTGTTGTTATTTTTTTTTATGCCCACACAGTTTGTAATTCTGTTTATTTAGTGTTTCATCCGTTGGCATTTTCTCATTCTCTTCCTCTGTTTCCTGTTTGTCATTTTCTGCAGGATTTTTCCCAGGAAGTTCTCAGGGCTGCGACGCATTTCTCCGTCACAAGATGACGCTCATTTCTCCATCCATCCTGAAGAAATACAGCATCCCCTTTGACAGAGTGAGTTACTCACGCATTACATCACTTCCTGTCACATGGACATAGCACAAATGTTCATCATCAACCTTTTTCATCAACGCAGAAGTTGTTGGGCGTGTGTTCATTATTAAGTTAATACATTAAAATAATATGGTAAGACACATCAATTTACAATATCAAGCAGCAAAATGAGATGTTTTGTACAGTGGAAAATAACTGGATGCGGATGACACCGGAAACCACACCCATAAAATCTACAAATGGCCACGCCCACTCTTACAGGAAGAAAAAGATGGATAATGCAGTAATAATTCTAACTAGATAAAAAAAGTTTGTCGAGACAAACTTTAAGTTGGCTTGAGAAAGCTGGAACAGAAAGTTTTAAAAAGTTTGAAGTTTGATGGATGAAACAGTTTTAAGTCTAAAGTAGTTTTAAAAGGTTAAAGTTTGAATGTTTTGAAAGCAATACAGTCTGTCAGAGATAGATAGAAAGATTAATAAGTTACTTGCATGTTGCTAGCATGATTAGCAGGTTGTTAGCATGTTGCAAACATAATTAGCAAATTGCTAGCATGATTAGCAAGTTAGTAGCATGTTGATAACATGTTTCTAACATGATAACCAAGTTGCTAGCATGTTGCTAACATGATTAGCATGTTGTTAGCATGCTGCTAGCATGATTAGCAAGTTGCTAGCATGTTGCTAACATGATTAGCATGTTGTTAGCATGTTTCTAGCATGATTAGCAAGTTAGTAGCATGTTGCTAGCATGATTAGCAAGTTGCTAGCATGTTTCTAGCATGATTACCAAGTTAGTAGCACATTGTTGGCATGTTTATACCATGATTAGCAAGTTTCTAGCATGTTTCTAGCATGATTAACAAGTTGGTTGCATGTTTAGCATGTTTCTAGCATGAGTAACAAATTAGTAGCATGTTCTAGCATGTTTCTAGCATGATTACCAAGTTAGTAGCATGTTGTTACCATGTTTATAGCATGATTAGCAAGTTGTTAGCATGTTTCTAACATGATTAGCAAGTTAGTAGCATGTTGCTAGCATGTTTTTAAAATGATTAGCAAGCTGTTATCATGTTATTAGCATGAGTAGCAAGTTACTAGCATGTTACCAGCATGATTAACAAGTTACTAGCATCTCGTTAGCATGTTTCTAACATGATTAGCAAGTTACTAGCATGTTACTAGCATGATTAGCAAGTTACTTATTGGTTAGATGATAGATAGATAGATAGATAGATAGTTTAGTTTGAATGAGTTTAAATGGATTAGAAATACAGTACATAGAAGGGAAGTTTGATTGAGCCTCAAGGGATTCTGGGAGTTTTGACAGTTGGTGTTTGAAAAGTGTTGGCTCATTTGAACATTCCGTCAATGTAAGTCTATGGGATTTTAATCGTCATTTCAAACCGTAAGTCCAATCAGTTAGAAAAGATACAGCACACTCGGTCAGATCACTCTGAAGATCTGGGCTGAGTTTGCAGTTTGTAGAGTTAAAGCTCTAGGACGAGTTGGTGTCGACAGATTTAGTCTCAGAAGAAGAAGAAGAAGAATAAGAAGTTGTTGTTTAAATAGCATATCAGTAAGTTGGCTTTCTCAAGCCAACTTAATGAACTAATAATATTTTTTACAAAAGCTAGTTTATATGTATTTTTTTTTTTTCCCTGCAGAATCATCATGTGATCTTCATGTCTTACAGTTTGGTTCAGTATTTATCTAAATATAGCCCAGTTTATATAAGTCCCTGTGTGTTGTGATGTTGCCGTAGTAACGGCATCTGATGGGACTTATAGAGATCCATAGCAACACAACAGCGCCGTTTATATTGACTGAGACGTAAAGAGCAAATCTATAAGAGCCGTATAAGATCAGTGAGAGCATCACATATCATTCACGTGCGTGTTGGATGTGAGCATATCAACCAGTGTGGCTTAATTTCTCTGTGAATTGTCATAAGAAAAGTCATAAAAAAAAACTATTTATGTATGTTTTTTTAACAGTTTACAAAATTGTCTATTCTTTTATAATCACTGATTTTTTATTTTGTTTGTTTTTACAAATGCAAATTAAAAATTAAAAGTTCGCGTTTAACGACTTTTGCGTACAGAAAAATTGTCTCGCTTAACTAACGTAACTTGAATCTGACTGTGCTAATTATGCTAATGCTAAAGCGCTAATGCTAATCCGTAAAATTAAACGTGACAATTTTCAATTCAACAGTGGTTTTACTAAAAAAATTTAAATTCGTTCTTCTTGTGCTACATTAATACGGCAGTAAAATGCTAACGTAGACCACATTGCTAATGTCACGGGCAGCTTGCAGGCAGAAATTGTAGCGTTAGCGCTTTGCTTCGCATACAAAGATGAGGGTGGTAAACTAAAGCTTTTGTTGTCCTTTTGTTAAAGAAAAAGCATCCTTTAGATAGCAAATAGCTATTTTACACAGTTGTATGAAGACACGTTTTGCACACTAATGCTAATACAGTCTGCAGAAATTGTAGTGTTAGCGCTTAGCTTTGCATATAAAAATTACAAAGGTGGTAAACTAAAGCACTGTGAGCCCTCAAACATGGTTTTATGTGTATTTACGCAACAAACACGCTTTATACACCATTAATACACCAATAAAAGAAGCTAATGATGCTAATTTTATTAGCTTCTCATTGTTTTGTTCATGAAACACAAGCAAAGTGAATTTTCTTTGGAAATTATGACTGTTTTCATTAGAAATGTTTTTAACGAACAATTTACGCAAACATTCTGCTCATGTTTCATTAATACAGCAGCAAAAAGAAGCTAACAAAGCTAATGTTACTAGCTTCTCTCATCAGCTTATTAATGAAAATTTATTGTGACTAGTTCCGTTATTCAAAAGATAACAGTACACACACTTTAACCTTTTTTGTGAGTGTATATTTCATGGTTTTGATTCAATAAATATCATCTTTTAGCATATTAACTATGCTAACAACACACTTTTGTCTACATATTTCACCGTTTTGGTTAAATAAAAAGTGTCTATTCGATAGCAACGCTTGGTCACTTAGCTATTTTGCACACTTGTGGGAGTCTCTGAGGACATATTTTGCATGCTAATGCTAATGTAGCGCTAATGTCACAGGCCGCCTGCGGGCAGAAACTGTAGTGTTAGCACTTTGCTTCGCATACAAAGATGACAAGGGTGGTAAACTAAAGCACTGTGAGCCCTCAAACATCATTTTATATGTATTTACGCAACAAACACACTAGCTAATGTTACTAGCTTCTCTCATCGGCTTATTAATGAAATTTGTTGTGACTATTTTAGTTACGCAGACGTTAACAGTACACGCTTTAGCTGTTTTTGCGAGAGTGTATTTTGTAGTTTTTGTTAAAGAAATATCTTTTAGAAGTAAGGTATCTATTGCGCATGTTAGCAATGTTAACCGCACTTTTTCGTGTACGTATTTAAGTTTTTGGTTAAAGAAAAAGCGTCTTTTTTGACAGCAAGGCTTGGCCACTTAGCTATTTCACACAGTAGTGGAAGTCTCTGAACACTTTTTGCATGCTAATGCTAATGTAGGCTGCAGCGCTAATGTCACGGGCTGTCTGTGGGCAGAAATTTTAACGTTACCGCTTAGTTTTGCATAGAAAGATGAGGAGGGTGGTAAACTAAAGCACTGTGAGCCCTCAAACATCATTTTATGTGTATTTACGAAACAAACATGCTTTATACACCATCAATACGGCAATAAAAGAAGCTAATAATGCTGATTTTATTAGCTTCTCTCATTATTTTGTTAATGAAACGCAAGCAAAGTGAATTTTCTTTGGAAATTGTTACGACTATTTTCATTAGAAATCTTTTTAACAAACAACTGTCACAAACATTCTGCTGCCATAACTTTTCATTGGCTTAGTAATGAAATTTATTGTGATTTATTTTCATTAGAATAGTTTTATAGACAATTTCTACAAACCTTAACGATACACACACACACTTAGGCCTTTTTTTGAATGCATTTCATAGTTTTCGTTAAATAAATACAATCTTTTAGAAGGAAGGCTAGCATTACATTAACTATGATAACAGCACACTTTTTTGTGTACATATTTCACAGTTTTTTTTTTTGGATAGCAATGTTTGGTCACTTAGCCGTTTCACACAGTTGTGAAAGTCTCTAAAGATGCGCATGCTAATGCTAACATAGTCAGCAACGCTAATGTCACAGGCCGCCTGCGGGCAGAAATTGTAGTAAAGCTAATTGTAATAAAAGCTAATAAAGCTAATTTTACTAGCTTCTCTCGGCTTATTAGTGAAATTTGTTGCGACTGTTTTCGTTACGCAAACGTTAACGGTATACGCACTTTAGCCTTTTTTGTGAGTGTATATTTCTTAGTTTTCGTTACATAAATATAATTTTTTAGAAGTAAGGCATGTTGCGCACGTTAGCTATGCTAACAGTGTACACTTTCTCGTACATATTTCACAGTTTTTGTTAAAGAAAAGGCATCTTTTAGATAGCAAATTGTGGGAGTCTCTGAAGACCCATTTTGCATGCTAATGCTAATATAGGCTGAAGCGCTAATGTCATGGGCAGAAATTGTAGCGTTAGCGCGTAGCTTCGCATACAAAGATGGCGAAGGTGGTAAACCAAAGCACTGTGACCCCTCAAACATCATTTTAAGTGTATTTACGTAACACACTTTATACGCCATTAATACGCCAATAAAAGAAGCTAATGAAGTTAATTTTATTAGCTTCTCATTGTTTTGTTAATGAAACACAAGCAAATTGAATTTTCTGTGGTAATTGTTGACTATTTTCATTAGAAATGCTTTCAACAAACAATTTATACAAGTATTCTTCTCGTGTTTCATTAATACAGTTGTAAAAAAGCTAATAAAGCTAATGTTGCTAGCTTCTCTCATATGCTTAATGAAATTTGTTGCGGCTTTTTTCGTTACGCAAATGTTAACAGTACACACACTGTAGCCTTTTTTGTGAGTGTATATTTCATAGTTTTCTTTAAATAAACATCATCTTTTAGAAGTAAGGCATGTGTTGTGCACGTTAGCTATGCTAACAGCGTACGCTTTTTCGTGTACGTTTCAGTTTTGTTAAAGAAAAAGCTTTGTTCAGATAGCAAATCTTAGTTATTTCACACAGTTTTGCATGCTAATGCTAATGTAGGCTACATTGCTAATGTCACGGGCAGCTTGCAGGCAGAAATTGTAACGTTAGCACTTAGCTTCGTATACAAAGATGACGAAGGTGGTAAACTAAAGCACAGTGAGCCCTCAGACATCATTTTAAGTGTATTTACGCAACTGCTAATGAAGCTAATTTTATTAGCTTCTCTTTGTTTTGTTAATGAAACACAAGCAAAGTGAATTTTCTGTGGTTCTTGTTACAACTATTTTCATTAGAAATGTTTTTAACAAACAATTGTCACAAACATTCTGCTCGTGTTTCATTAATACAGCTGTAAAAAGCTAATTTTGCTAGCTTTTGATTGGCTTAGTAATGGAATTTGTTGCGATTATTTCCATTAGAATAGTTTTACGAACAATTTCTGCAAACGTTAACAATACACACACACTTAAGCCTTTTGAATGTATTTCGTAGTTTTCGTTAAATAAATATAATCTTTTAGAAGCAAAGCTAGTATTACATTAGCTATGCTAACAGCGCATTTTTTGAACATTTTTCACAGTTTCTGTTAAATAAAAAGTGTCTTTTCGATAGCAAGGCTTGGTCACACAATAGTGGGAGTCTCTGAAGATGTATTTTGCATGCTAATGCTAATGTGAGCCGCAGAGCTAATGCCACAGGCTGCCTGTGGGCAGAAATTGTAGGGTTAGCGCTTAGCTTTGCATTCAAAGATGACGAGGTTGGTAACTAAAGCACTGTAACCACTCACAGATCATGTTACATGTGTTTACGCAAACAAACACGCTTTATACGCCAACCACGAAGCCCTGCTAGCGCCCGCGCCGTGGATTACATTTCAATTTACTCCGCCGCCCGTTTCCGTCCACGCAAATTAGCCTCTTTTTTTCTTCTCTACAGATAATTCCCATTGTTAGGAGCCCGGGCCCCTCGCGGTGAGATTAAACCGGGAATAAATCTCTGTAATGAGGCTAGATAAAGTTCAGCGCCGCTATAAGTTACGCTCAACCGCTGCAATCCTGCCGCTCCTCCGTGCGATGGATGTTATTGTCACTTTTGAGTCGATTTGACACTCGCTGGGTTTGGAGCGAGATGAAACGGAGAGGGAGACGGCTGAAGTGTTGATCTCAGCAGGTTTCCTGTCTGTCTGTCTCTCTCCGTGTGTCTGGGGACGTTATTAGAGCTTCAGCTCCAAAACTCCTGCTAGCGAACAATCGGCGAGGGTGTGAGGAGAAATTCTGGAATCCAGGAATCCTGCATTAAATCTCATCCGCTCCACCATTATGTTGACGGTTAAGACTGTACGAAACATAATACTAGACTTAATACCAATATACCATGTTTTTTGGATGCTATACTGTGGTATTCTTATAGCTTACAGGAACATTAACATGAATTCAAAATTCACTTCTTTCTTGAATAACCTGTTACCCTCTGAAATAGGACTCTTTATGGAAGTCAAATTTAAAATTGGTTGCAGATAATTTCATGTTGATTTTAAGGGATTTTAAAGTATCTTGTATTTTTTTTGTTGGGTACTAAGTTTGTCTTTTTTTCCCTATGTTAGATCAGGGCTTTTTGTGACTTTTAGGTCCTGTTTTTGGTCTTCTTGCATTTAATATTTTAGGCATAAAACCTTTTAAAAACTTAAGTAAATATATAAATATGCATTTAGGTTTAGGAGTAGATTTGATTTAAAATTAATATATATTTTTAATTATTTATTTTAAATGTTTTTATTTATTTAAGATAAATACATTTATATAAATACATAATACAAATATTTGTATTTATTTTAAATGTTTTTAATTTTTGATTTATTTTATTTAAGATTTAAAATACCTTTATATACATTAGTGCAAAATTAAAATGCCAGTCATTTGCATTTTTATTAAATATTTTGTAAGTTTATATTTAAATTTGTTTATATTTAAATTATATATATATATATATATATATATATATATATATTATTATTTTTTTTATTTAAAAATATGCAATAGATTTATATATTATCAGATTTTATTGTAATGCAAATTTACAACGTTATACCAAATTTATCTGACTTTATCTTTTAATAAAAGTAAATAAAATATTTGCAATTACATTTTTTTTTGTAATGCAAATGTACACCATAATACCTGACTTTATTTGTTTTAACAAAAATGTAATTTTATTTTAAAAGTTTATTTTACTAATTTATTAGTTTTTTTTCCCCCCTTAAAATTTAATTTAAAATAAATATTACTTCTGTATACATTTCTGCAAACTTCAAATTCAAATTAAAATACATAAAAATAAAATACATTTATATACAGTAGTGCAAAATTAAAATGCTAGTTATTTGCCAAGTCATTTGGATTTTTATTTTTATTTGTGTGTTTTGTAATTAATTTTATTTATGTTTAAATAATTTTTATATATATATATATATATATATATATATATATATATATAATGTTTATATATGGTCCGATTTTATTGTAATGCAGATATACAACATTACACCAAATTTATCTGATATTATCTTTTATTAAAATTAATAAAATCCTTGCAATTGGATTGTTTTGTAAAGCAAATGTACACTATAATACCTGCCTTTATCTTTTAATTAAAATTATATTTTATTTTAAAAGTTATTTTATTAATATACTTGACTTTCCCCCCTTCAGTTTAAAAGAAAATTATTTTTATTTTATTTAAAATACTTTTATTTAAAATAATACTTCTATATACATTTCTGCAAAATTCAGAAGCCAGTTAACGATTAAGTCACTTATGTATTTTTTAAAATATTTTGTATTTACGTATATTTTCGCAATCAGATACCAACACTACCTTAAGAGTGTACTAATTAACATTAAAAATATTTTGCTTTATTAATTTACTTTAATTCATTGTAATTATGAAGTATATTTTATTTTAAATGTTTTAATATAAATAAATGTAATTATTAAAATATATTATTTACAATATTTTAAATTTGCAATTTTTGTTTAATTTTTATTCATTTAAAAATATTTCTTTATCTTAATGAATGTATTTATTTATTTTGTCTGCAAAAAAGTATTATTTCTTGATTTATTTTAAATGTTTCATTTTAAAAAATTGTATTTTTGAAAAATTTTATTTACTGTATTTTAAAATTGCATTTTAAATATTTATTGATATCGTTCGTTTTTAGTAATTTAAAAATATGTATTTATCTTTATGAATTTATTAATGAATTGATTTATTTTGTCTGCAAAAAGTATTTCTTAATTTATTTGAAATGTTTCATTTTAAATAATAGTATTGTTTTAAATATTTTACTTACAATATTTTAAAATTGCATTTTAAGTATTTATTTTATGTTTAGTTTTTAGTCGTTTAAAAATATTTATCTTTATGAATTTATTTATTTTAGTCTGCAAAAAATTAGTTTTAATTTTAAATGTTTTTACTATTTATTTTAAACGTTTTATTTTAAATGACTAATAATTTAGAGAAAAAAAAAATTAAAGTTGCATTTTAAATATATTTAATGTGTTATTTAATACTTATTTCTTTATTTTGTCTGAGCTGTAATCGACACACTTTAACACAATATGTAAATAATCGAATTTCGTTAAATGTACGAACACGCCCGAGGGCTAATTCTACAGAAACGCCAGACACATAGCAGTGAAATACGACTCCGAACGGCATTAATGAATCTGACTTTCTTTCTAATGGACGCTAGTGTGACTCCGCCGATCGCAAAGCGAGAAAACGGAGTGAAATGAAAATATTCATTAGCTAAGGCCGGCTAACTCTCCGCCGTGCTCCGCGCCTCCACCGTAATTGCGCTCGTCGCGTCTGAAAATGTCTTTGCGGCGTTCGGTCTGGAGGCCGGCGGCAGCCGAGGAGCCCGAGGTCTGAAGGAAACGATGAATGGAGGCAGAAAACGAGAGGGGAGGCTGCAGATTTCTCACAGCAAATTTCTTTTCCCATCAGCCGCTAATGGCTACAGATATTAGCGCTGGAAGCCGGCGCGTTTCTCGGTCTCGGCTGATTTTCCCGCGACGGCTTTTCCTCCCTCTGAAGTGTCGTTTGCAGCTTAATTCAGCGGTTATTGGCTCTTTCATCAAAGTACAGTTCACTGAGTCCTTTAAATGTTGCCTTCGCCCAGATTACTGTAGAGCTCGCTGAAATTAATAATATGTGGGGTAACGGAGCAATAGCCGGAGAAAAATTAAACGTCCAGCGCTTCCATCTTCGGAGACACATGCGTCCCGTGAGGATGAGCCGAGAGCTTCATGATTATTAGCACACGTGCAGAATTCACAATAAACTGCTGCAGATCTGCACATTCAATCTACAGTTATTCGCAAAGACACTTGTGTTTTTTTATATATATATATATATATATATATATATATATATATATATATATATATATATATATATATATATATATATATATATATATATATATAAATATATACTTTTGCAGTTTGTTTTCTGATGTTAATATCACCTGACTATTTATTTAAATAAAATGTTATTTATTTACATTTTTTTTTCTGCATTTCTTCTTTTTGTTCCTCATCCTTTTAGATTTTTTTCTTTCATTTATTTTTATTTTTTAATGTCATTATTTTATTTATTTTTAATTATTTATTAATTTAAAAAAATGTAATGAGTCTTTTAATGTTGTTGTTTTTTTTAATTGACAACTTAATATTTTTTTATTTATCTATTAAATAATTAAAAAAAAACTTTGTTTTATTTTTTATTTTATTTTTTAGTTTGTTCTTTTACATTATTCAGTATTTTCACATTATTATTATTATTATTATTTTATTGCATATGTATTATTTTAGTAGTACTTTATGATAAAACGCTGCACTTTATAGAGTTAATACCTTTTTAATTGAATCAAATTTAAAAGTTAGCCTCATTAATTTTTTTCATTGAGTTAACTTTTTATTTTTCAATAATCTATTTTTATTACAGATTATAAATATAGTAAGTTGTTTGTTCCTTTTGTTCCATTTTTAATTTGTTAACTTCAGTTTCCTTGAATTATATTATTTGCGTTTGTTTTGACTTTTTATTTTAGTGCCTGACTTTTTAATTATAATATAATTTAATTTAATTTAAAAGTTAATAAAAAAAAGTAAAAATTGTAAAAGAAAAGTTCATTAAAATGTTAATTTTTTTTATTAAATAACTAAATAACTAACAGTTATTATAACTAATAACAGTTCAATTTCCTTTAATTATATTATTCGCATTTGTTTTGACTTTTTATTTTAGTGCCTGACTTTTTAATTATAATTTAATTTAATTTAAAAGTTAATAAAGAATAATGTAAATAATGTAAAAAAAAAAAGTTAAAATTAAAAAAGTTAAATTAAAATCTTAATTAGTTTATTTTGACTTTTTTTAAAATATATTTTTCATTAAAATAGCACTATAGCACTATGCTGTACTTTTTAAATTATTAATTGATTACAGATGGTGTTTGTTCTTTTTTGTTTTAGTTGTTAACATCAATTTTTTTTAAATATTATTTGCGTTTAATTTGACGTTTTATTACCGGACTAATTTAAAAGTTAATAAAAATGAATTTAATAATAATTTGTTTATTTTTATTTTGTATTTTTTTATTTATTAAACTAATGAAAGTAACGTAAGTTGTTTGTTCCTGTTTATTTATTCATTTGTTACAATTTTTTTCCTTAATTTGTACTTTTTTCGTTTTTCCGTATTTTTTTTCTTTCGTTTTTTTTGTGTATATGCTAGTTTAGTAGTTTTCACAGTAACAAAATGCTGTACTTTTTATAGTTCCCCAACAAGAATTATCATAGTTTGTCATATTAAATTACTTTTGTGGAATGAACAGGATTTTACACTATAATCAGCGCACATAGTGAAAAAACAATGGTTTATTTTTGCACGTTGGCCTCGTTGTGATGATTTTAACATTGTTTTCTTTCTGCTGTAGATCACGCAGGAGGAGGGTGAGTTCATGATCACGTTTCCGTACGGGTATCACGCCGGATTCAACCACGGCTTCAATTGCGCAGAGTCCACAAACTTCGCAACCCTGCGCTGGATCGACTACGGCAAAATGGCCACACTGGTGAGAGATTGACTTTACGCTCTCAGACCGAACGATTGACTACATGACTCCCTTCATTCACTCTTTCTCCTTTCTTTTGTTTCATTCATTTGTGCTTTCATTAGTTCTTTTGCATGCTTTCATTCCTTCTTTCATCTTTGCTTCTTCACTCCTGGTTCAGGATGTTTGCTCGCATTCCTACAATTTTTATTCTTTTGTCAGTTGTCAGATTCATTTTTCATTTAATTTTTCTTTTGATTGTTCGCACATTTGTTTAATTTTTTTTTGTTCTTTAGCTGGTTTATTCTTTTGTCATTTCAGTCTTTCACATTCTTTTAAACTTCTTTCATTTGTTTGTTCTTACTTTCTTGTTCTTTTCATTTGTTTTTCTGTTTGTTCTTTCTTTATTGTTCTGTTTTCGTTTGTCCTTTTCATTAGTTTTTTCTTCCTTTCCATTAGTTCTTTCCAATCTTTTTTTGTTTCTTGCTTTTCATTTGTCCATTCCATTTGTTCTTTTTTTGTTTGTCCTTTTAATCTGTCCTTTTCGTTTGTTCGTTCTTTTTGTTTGTCCATTTCATGTTTTTCTTTTTGTTTGTCCTTTGTGTCCTTTTTGTTTGTTCCTTTTTGTCTCTTTTGTTAGTTCTTTCTTTTTGATTGTCCTTTTAATTTGTTCATTTTGTTTGTTTTTATTTTTTCCTTTGTTGTCGTTTTTGTTCTTTCTTTTTGTTTGTCCTTTTAATTTGTTCTTTTCACTTGTCCTTTCATTTTGTTTGTCCTTTTAATTTGTCCTTTTCGCTTGTCCTTTCATTTTGTTTGTCCTTTTTGTTTGTTCTTTCTTTGTATGTCCTTTCAATTTGTTCTTTTCGTTTGTCCTTTTTGTTTGTCCCTTTAATCTATCCTTTCAGTGTTTTTCTTTGTTTGTCCTTTTCGTGTGTCCTGTGTTTGTCCTTTATCCTTTTCATTTGTTGTTTTTGTTTGTCCTTTGGTTGTCATTTGTTTTTTTTGTCCTTTATGTTTGTCCTTTTTGTTTGTTCGTCCTTTTCTTTTTTCCTTTGTTTGCACTTTGTTTATTCTTTTAATTTGTTCTTTCTTTTTGTTTGTCCTCTGTCCTTTTTATTTATTTTTGTTTGTCCTTTTAATTTGTCCTTGTTTTTTTTTTTATTTGTCCTTTTTTTTTTAAATTTGTCCTTTTAATCCATCCTTTTTCATTTGTTCCTTTTTTGTCTTTTTTGTTAGTTTTCTTTTTGATTGTCCTGTTAATTTGTTCTTTTTGTTTGTTCTTAATTTTTTTTTTCCTTTTTTTGTCATTTTTGTTCTTTCTTTTTGTTTGTCCTTTTTTCATTTGTCCTTTTTGTTTGTTCTTTCTTTGTATGTCCTTTCAGTTTGTTCTTTTCGTTTGTCCCTTTTTTGTCTTACTTTTTGTTTGTCCTTTTAATCCATCCTTTCAGTTTTTTTCTTTCTTTGTCCTTTTCGTGTGTCCTTTGTTTGTCCTTTATCCTTTTCATTTGTTGTTTTTGTTTGGCCTTTGGTTGTCCTTTGTTTTTGTTTTTTTGTAATTTATGTTTTTCCTTTTTGTTTGTTTGTTCTTTCCATTTGTTCTTTCTTTGTTTGTCCTTTTAATTTGTATTTTTTTTTATATGTCCTTTTCATTTGTGCTTTGTTTATCCTCTTAATTTGTTCTTTCTTTTTGTTTGTTCTCTGTCCTTTTTATTTCTTTTTGTTTGTCCTTTTTGTTTGTTCTTTCTTTCTTTTAATTTGTCCTTGTTTGTTTTTTATATTTGTCCTTTGTTTTCGTTTGTCCTTTCTTTTTGTTTGTTCTGTCCTTTTTATTTCTTTTTGTTTGTCCTTTTTGTTTTGTTCTTTCTTTTTGTTTGTCCTCTGTTTGTCCTTTTTATTCCTTTTTGTTTGTCCTTTTGTTTGTTCTTTCTTTGTTTGTCCTTTTAATTTGTCCTTGTTTGTTTTTTATATTTGTCCTTTGTTTTCGTTTGTCCTTACTTTTTGTTTGCCCTTTATGTTTGTCCTTTTTTTTTGTTCTTTCTTTTTGTTTGTCCTTTTTGTTTGTCTTTTTTCGGTTCTTTTCGTTTGTTCTTTTTTTTTGTCCTTTTTGTTTGTTCTTTCAGTTTTTGTCCTTTTAATTTGTTCTTTAAATTTGTCCTGTTCGTTTTATTCTTCGTGTTTGTCCTTTTTTTTTCAGTTTTCTTTTTGTTTGTTCGTTCCTTTTCTTTCTTTACATTTGTCCTTTGTTTTTGTTTGTTTTTATTTCATTTTTCCATTTCATTCTTTTTCTGTATTTCTCTTCTCTCTCAGTCATATATCGCGCACGTTTTTTTCCCCATTCGTCTTGCGCTCTGGCATTTAAAGATTCTTGTCACACGTGACTCACGCGGCTGATGATCTGCATGTATTGTAATGATTAGCGATGTGCTGAATGTCGGGTCACAGACGCGCTGCTAATTAAAGCACATGAGCGCGTCTTCGGTTTGATTCTCTCTCGTGTCGCTCGCAGTCCCACTCATTATTTCAGTTCCACTTCTACAGGCGTTTGATGGAGCGCCTCATTAGTCAGAGAGCTTTAAACCTGCACATTCATGAGAAAATACTGATTTCTGGCTTGTTACAGAATGTTTTATCTGCAGTAATGGTGTTGCTGATTTAAACATGCATTTTGTAGCCTACACATATGTATTTACAATTTTGTGCATGAAAAAATAATATTTCTTAATGGTGTTACGAGTTAATCCTTGAAACAGACAGAAAAGCACATTAAAATCATTGTGATATTCAATTTTTTTTTGTGACATTCATGCAAAATTTGGGCTTTTTTTCCAAGGATGCATTAAATCGATCAAAGTAAAAACAAAGTAAAGACATTTATAATCTTACAAAAGATTATTCTGTTTCAAATAAACGCTGTTTCTTTCTATTCATCAAAGAATCCTGAAAATTCAGCTTTAATCACAGGAATAAATTATATTTTAAAATAAGTTCACATAGAAACTGTTCTTTTAAATTATTATAATATTTCACAATATAATTGTTTTATTGTTTTTATTTTATTGTTTCACTGATTTTGGCCAAATTAACGCTGCCTTGATGAGCAGATGTCTTTCAAAAAATAAAATTAATAAATTAAATAAAAAAATAAATAAAAATAAGAAATTAATTTAAATTAAATATTATGCAGTGATAGAAACTTTTAAATAAAATACAATTTAAATATAAATTATTTACATGTATAAGCATTTTTTGAAAGTTGCTATGAGCAGATTTAAAGTAAATTTGAAGTAGAATATTTCAATAACCTAATAATAATAATAATAATAATAATAATAATAATAATGAATGAATGAATGAATGAGTAAATAAATTAATAAACTATTGTTGTAATATATGTTCAAATTGGCCAAATAAAATAAAATATATAAGTATAAAATATATGTCTATAAAAATATATATTTATAATTTTTTATCAGTATTTGTTGTTTCTATGGATTTTTTGCCAATTTGCATATATATGGAGTTACATGTTTTTTGGTTCATTTCTTAAAGTATTCAAATTTTACTTAAATACTTTGCAACTGGTGCCGTTTAAAGATGTATTTATTTTTTATATGTAATTTTTTTTATTTTATTTTATTTAAACAATCTTATTAATTTAGAGTTTTTTTTTTATTTTGTTAAAATGTAATTAATAAATTGAAAAATTAATTTAAAATAAATAAAAATGACTAAATCTAAATTAAAATAAAATGAATGAGTAAAAAAATGAATACTATACATTAATACAAAGATTTACATTAAAAACTTAAATGTAAATGATTTAAATACATAAAGACATTTTTACAGGTTGCTAAGAGCAGATTTAAAGTAAATTTGAAGTAAAATATTTCAATAACAAAAAAGCTACTCTAATGCATATGCAAATTCACCAAAAAAAAACCACCTTAAAAGCTACAAAATATTGAGGTTCAAAAGGATGAAAGTGTATTCTCAATCCATGCATTTATTTTTAATTTTATTTATTTATTTTATTTATTTATAATATACATCACCCTTTTGTCACAATTTCATTAAGGAAATGTATCTTGCATATGCTGCAGCATTTTGGAAACAGCCTCAGTTACGTTGCTGAAAAAAATTTGCAGCATGATTGTACTTTTAGATTTTGGTTGGTTCCTCTCCTCAGCGCCACTTGTTTTCCAGGTGGAGTCAGATCCTTCCAGTCGGGCTGGAATTGCATTTCTGAGCATAATATGGCAAGCCCTGGAGTTACGCTGCGAGACATTGACATTTCGGAGTGAAGAATAGTGCTTGTTGCTGTTATTACGCCCTCACACACACACACACACACACGCACACAGGGTTTGCAGTGTTTGTCTTCACTTCAGCTGCAGAATGTTTCTGGTAATTGAACAGCAGCTCCGGCACGGCGCAGGAAATAACGGCTCCGTGTAATACAGCCAACAGCAGTTCGCAGGAAAATGACTTTTATTTCCATCCGTCTCTCTCTCTCGCTGTTGATTGAGAGATGTTGATTTGTGCGTTTTTCACTTCGGTCCAAGCCGCACAAGCTCTGCGATTAAAAGTGTGTTTTTTCCCCCGCAGTCGTCGGCGTTGATGATTTAATAATCTCACGTCTGTGCACCTGCATGAAGACTTATTTCATCTAATCATCACGTCTCGTCTCCATCGCATTCATTTT
This sequence comes from Labeo catla, assembly GCA_012976165.1. Classification (NCBI taxonomy): domain Eukaryota; kingdom Metazoa; phylum Chordata; class Actinopteri; order Cypriniformes; family Cyprinidae; genus Labeo; species Labeo catla. The sequence continues at coordinate 234,942 of VONZ01000127.1, forward strand.
CCTCTCAATCATTGTTTCAGACACGACTCCCATGATGCAGTTCATTTGATTCTCATCTTTTATACAGTTTCATCTGTTTGAACCCCAATATTGTGTGGTTTTTAAGGTGCTTTTTCAATCAATTTGCATATATATTAGAATAACATATTTTTTTTGGTTTTAGAAATATTTTATTTGACAAAATTTAAAACATAATACAGAAAAGTCCAAAAAGACTAATTCATACACATTTCAAAACTGTCTAGGATAATATACACAAAAAAGCCATCGGCTAATTTCTACGACTGTGTTTTAGTGCCACGTTAAAAAAAAAAAAATAGAAAATTACAAGAGTAAAGTCTAAATGTTTAGAGAGTAAAGTCGCAATACTACAAGAGTAAAGTCAAAATATTTTGAGAATAAAAGTCAAAATAGTACGAGAATAAAAGTCGGAATGTTTCGAGAGTAAAGTCGGAAAACTACGACAGTCGAAATACTTTGAGAGTAAAGTCGCAGTACTACAAGAGTAAAGTCGAAATGTTTCGAGAGTAAAGTCGAAAAATGACGAAAGTTGAAATACTACGAGAATAAAGTCTAAATATTTCAAGAATAAAGTTGAAATACTACGAGAGTAAAGTCTAAATGTTTCAAGAGTAAAGTCGAAAAACTACGAAAGTCAAAATACTTCGAGTAAACTCACAATACTACGAAAAGTCGAAAATGTTTTGAGGAGCAAATTTTTGAGAGCAAAGTCAAAAATGACGAAAGTTGAAATACTACAGAGTAAAGTCGCAATACTACGAGTAAAGTCTAAATGTTTTGAGAATAAAGTCGCAATACTACACTAGAAAAGTCTAAATGTTTCGAGAATAAAGCCTAAATATTTCGAGAATAAAAGTCAAAATACGAGAATAAAGGTCGAAATGTTTCAGTAAACTAGGAATGTTTCGAGAGCAAAGTCAAAAAATGACGAAAGTTGAAATACCACGAGAAAGTCAATGTTTCGAGAATGAAGTCAAAATATTTCAAGAATAAAGTCAAAATACTACGAGAGTAAATCAAAATGTTTCGAGAGTAAAGTCGAAAAACTACAAGTAAAGTCTAAATGTTTCGAGAATAAAGTTGCAATACTACAAGAGTAAAATCGAAATATTTCGAGAATAAAAGTCAAAATACTATGAGAATAAAAGTCGGAATGTTTCAAGAGTAAAGTTGGAAAACTATGAAAGTCGAAATACTTCAGGAGTAAAGTCGCAATACTATAAGAGTAAAGTCTCAGTGTTTCGAGAATTAAGTCGCAATACTACAAGAGTAAAGTCGAATGTTTCGAGAGTAAAGTCGAAATAAAAAAAAATATTTTTTTTTTTTTTCTGGTGATTAGCCCAGCCCACCCTGGAGTCTCCTTGGTTCAAAAATATTATTCCACGTAGTTGTGTACTAAACTTTAAATTCGTTCTGATTGGCTGTGATTGTGTCACATATCATCCAATCAGAATTTAGACACAGAACTCTCTATTTTTTTATTTGTTGACTTTGTTTATTTAGAGTTGTTGGTTTCCGTTTGTCTTCTGCAGTGCTCGTGTCGTAAAGACATGGTGAAGATCTCCATGGACGTCTTCGTCCGCTGCCTGCAGCCCGACCGCTATGATCTGTGGAAACAGGGGAAAGACAACACGGTCCTGGACCACCTCAAACCCACGAACCTCACCAGCCCTGAGCTGGAGCACTGGAGGAAAAACAGAGTAACATACAGAGAGAAACTCCTGCGCAGGTGCCCAAAATGTTTCGTTTTTATATCTTGACGCTGCAGATACCTGTTAGTTGGCATTTATTGTTAATTTTAGAAACTATTTTTTTTTAAGTCTTGCATACAAAAAAAAACACTTTAATTTTAACAATGTGTCACTGTGAAAAGTTGTGCTTTTAATGCAACGCACAAAACATTGTTAAAATGCTAATAATACAGAAAACAGAAAGGTTGCAACAAAGGTTGCATTGTTTTTTTTTGTTTTTTTTTTTATTAAGTGAAGTTTTTATTGACCTTTGACCTTTTCTGTTTGAATCATAATACATAGTGGGAAACGTTTGCTTTTGAAAAAAGTCTATCCATTTGCGTTGTTTTTTTTTATTGAGCTTAGTTTATATTGACCTTTGACCTTTGCTGTTCGAATCATAATAAATTAAACCTATAAAGTGGGAAACGTTTAGTTTTAAGTAAGTTCATTATCCATTTCCGAGCTCAAGCAAAGTTTTATTTGACCTTTGTCCTACACTGTAAAAAATAAAAAAACACAATTTGTTGAGTCAGCTTAAAATAATTTGTTACCCTGCTGACTTAAAATTTTAAGTTCAGTCAACTAAAATAAGTTTAGTCAACTTGAAATGTTAAGTTGTACTAAGTAACAACTTGGGTATGTGTGTTTGCTAAACTTAACAGATGGGTAAGTAACCCAGCTGCCTTAACATTTTAAGTTGATTCAACTCAAATATCTAAGTTGTCACTTAGTATAATTTAACATTTTAAGTTGAATAAACTTTTTTTTGAGTTGACTGAGCTTAAAATTTTAAGGCAGCCATGTTACAAATTATTTTAAGTTGACACAACAAATTGTTTTTTTTACAGTGTATACTGTTTGAATCATAATAAATAAAAACGATCAAGTGGGAAACTTTTAGTTTGAATTAAGTTCATTATCCACTTCCATAGTTCCATAGAGCTCAGGCAATGTTTTATTGACCTTTGACCTTTAGTGTTTGAATCATAATATGTAAAAAGTGGGAAACATTTTGGTTGAAATAAGTTTATCCATTTCCATTGTTTTTTTTTTAATTGAGCTTAAGTCAAGTTTTTATTGACCTTTGACCTCTACTTTTCGAATCGTAATAAATAGAAACAATCAAGTGGGAAATGTTTGGGTTGAAATAAGTTCGTTGTTGACCTTTGACCTTTACTGTTTAAATCGTAATTCATAAAAACTATCAAGTAGGAAACATTTGGGTTGAAATAAGTTCATTATCCAGTTGAATTATTTTTTTTTTATTGAGCTTAAGTCAAGTTTTTATTAACCTTTGATCTCTACTCTTCAAATCTACTCTACTCTTCGTAATAAATAGAAACAATCAAGTGGGAAATGTTTGGGTTGAAATAAGTTTATCCATTTGCGTTGTTTTTTTTTTTATTGAGCTTAAGTCAAGTTTTTTTGACTTTTGACTTACTCTTTGAACCGTAATAAATAAAAACGATCAAGTGGGAAACTTTGGGTTGAAATAAGTTTGTCCATTGCGTTAGTTTTTTTATTTTTAGCTTTCGAATCGTAATAAAAACAAGTCAAAAAACGTTTGCTTTGAAAAACAACAAAAACATTGCATTGTTTTTTTTGAGCTTAGATGAATTTTTTATTGACCTTTGACCTTTACTATTTGAATCGTAGTACGTAAAAACTCTCAAATGGGGAAAGTTTTGGGTTGAAATAAGTTCGTTATTGACCTTTGACCTTTACTGTTTGAATCGTAATTCGTAAAAACTATCAAGTGGGAAACTTGGGTTGAAATAAGTTTATCGATTTGCATTGATTTTGATTGAGCTTAAATCAAGCTTTTATTGACCTTTGACCTCTACTCTTCGAGTCGTAATAAATAAAAACAATCAAGTGGGAAATGTTTGGGTTGAAATAAGTTTTTCCATTTGCGTTTGTTTTTTTTTTTTTTTTTTTTTTTGAGCTTGGTCAAGTTTTTATTGACCTTGACCTTTACCGTTTGAATTGTAATACAAAACTACCAAGTTTGCTTTGAAATGAAAGTTTATCAATTTGTGTTTTTTTGAGCTTGGGTCAAGTTTTTATTGACCTTTGACCTTTACTGTTTGAATCGTAATACGTAAAGACTATCAAGTGGGAAAAGTTTAGGTTGAAATAAGTTTATCCATTTGCATTTTTATTTAGCTTAGATACAGTTTTTATTGACCTTTGACCTTTACTGTTTAAATCGTAATAAATAAAGCCTATCAGGTGGGAAATGTTTGGGTTGAAATAAGTTTATCCATTTTCGCTGTTTGTCGTAGAACTCAGGTAAGGTTTTTATTGACTTGACCTTTACCGTTTGAATAGTAACGCGTAAGAACTCGTGGGAAATATTTGGTTTGCAGAAAAACTTCATTATGTGTTTGCATGTTTTATCGTAGAGCTCAGGCGAAGGTGAAACAGTTCCGACGTCTGAAGCTGGAGGAGGTAAAGATCTTGGCGGAGGAGGGAGTGGAGCTGGACATGAGCGAGTACCTGCATAAGGTGGAGGAGCGCGAGCAGCAGCGACGGCAGCAGAAGGACGAGCGCATGGCGCGAGAGGCGCTCCTCACACTAGAGGCGCTGGAGAGGGAGGAGCAGGAGCAGGCGGAAGCGGAAGCGGCACTTCGCGAAGGAGGTAAACCCTAGCGACCACATAGTAACACCCCAGCAACTGCCTTATTACTGAACGAGTGATGGCATTTTCTTCAAATTCCTTCATCTTTGTTGTCGTTCACCAGGTGAAGATGGAAAAACGGAATCTCAGGATCCTCCACAGGAAAACGGAGAGGAGGAGAAGAAGAAGAAGAAGAAAAAGAAGAAGCCGAAGCATCCCGACGAGCTCTCCTTTCAGCAGGTGTTTGAGCAGTTCGCTTCCACCGAAACTCAGAATCAGAGTAACGGAGCTGCTCCTGGCCTGCAGGTCAGCTCTTTCTCTGACCCTTCTCTGAGGGTTTTTAGGGGCTTTTAAATGTTGAGGTAAATTATTGTTAAATGTTTTTGTTCTCAGCCGAGTCCCTTTACGAAGCTGAAGAAGAAAGTTGAGGTGAAGAAGAGCCGAAGACATCCGTTCAGCAAGCCTCCCATGCGTTCGCCTCACTCCATAGTCAAACAGGAAGCCTCCAGTGATGAGGGTGAGTACTGCTTTCTTGACATCAACAATAAACGTTAAGCACGATAAACTTTCAGCATGTAATTGAAATAAATTACAATTTTTGATTCATGAAACACGAGCAGATTGTGGCGTAATTTTGTTTTGTTGTTTGCCTGTTTATGTTAATTATATCACTTTTAGTTTTGATGCGAAATTTTAGTTTTACGAAAATTTTTCAAAAGAAGTGCGTAATGACGTTCTTAAAATCAGATGCTGTGTGAAAATTTGTTTACTGAAGTAATTCTTGCATGCACATAATCTCGTTTTTGGCATGTTTGAAAAATAATATTCGAAATAACTCAAAATTTAATAACGTTCTGAAGGTGGTTCGTATTTTTAAAATTGTTCATAAAGTTGTTTTGTTCATTTACATGTTTAGCTTGCATTTTTTTAAAAAATGCAGTTTATATTAATGTCTGTAAAATGTAATGTTCGTAATCTGTTCTTGCATAATTCGTTCAATTTAATGCCGAAATTTGCGTTGGTATAGTTTTACGTAATATTTGCCAGAATTTTTGTTCACGTTTCAAAAAAAGTTCGTAATGATGTTCTTAAAATCATATGGCGTGTGTAAATTTATTTACTGAAGCTATTCTTGCATGCACAGAAACTCGTTTTTGGCATGTTTGAAAAATTATATTTGAAATAACTCAAAAAAACCGAATAATGTTCTGAAGATGGTTCGTAATGATATTTTGAAAATTGTTCGTAAAGCTATTGTTCTTTTACATGTTTAGCTTGCGTTTTTTTTTTAAATGCAGTTTGTAATAATGTCTGTAAAATGTAATGTTCGTAAGCTATTCTTGTATATTTAGTTCAATGTAATGCAGAAATTTGTATAGTTTTAGTATAGGTTTACAAAAAATATGCCAGACTTTTTTTGTCAAATTTCAAAAGAAGTTCGTAATGAAGTTCTTAAAATCAGATGGCGTGTAAAAATTTGTTTACTATTGAAATTTGAAGCTATTTATACATGCACAGAAACTCGTTTTTGGCATTTTTGAAAAATTATATTCAAAATAACTTGCGAAATTATGTTCTGAGGGTTGTTCGTAATTAATTTTTTTTTTTTTTAATTGTTCATGAAGCTGTTTGCATGTGTTTTTTTTTTAATTAAATGCAGATCGCATAAATTATTCTTGCATAATTCGTTGAAACTAATGCAGAATTTTCCGTTAGTGTAGTTTTGCAAAAACGTTGACCTAAATTTCTTTTGTTCCTTTTTAAAAGACGTTCGTAAAATCAGATGACGTGTGTAAATTTAATACATACAAAAAATAGCGATTAGTTTGTAAAGCTATTGTTAATTTCCATGTATTGCTTGTGTTTTAGAAATGCAGTTTGTAATAAAGTCTGTTAAGTTGAATGAAATTCGTAGAACGATTTTTGCGTAATTTGTTGAATTTGATGCAAAAACTTGGTAATGACATTCTTAAAATCAGGTGATGTATGTCAATTTTGTTCTTGCATGTACAGAAACCTTTCTCTCATTTTTCAGGAATTCAGAATAACGTATGAAAAAACGGAATCATGTTCTTAAGGTTGTTCATACAACTTTACAACTTCACGCAAATGCGCGTGAATTGAATGTGGCAATTTATGTAACGCTGACTTTGCGAAAGATTTACCTTAATTTATTTTGCTCCTCTTTAAAAGATAGCTTTAGCAATGTCAGTCATACAAACGTTAAAATGTTCTTGAAGCCATTCTTGAATTACATGTTTTGATTGTTTTTTGTTTTAAATGCAGTTCGTAATAATATCCATAAAAATCGAATAACGTTCGTGAAACCATTCTTACTTAAATTGTTGAATCAGCGTTTTACGAAAAAATTTACCCAGATTCATTTTGCTTGTTTCATAAATGATAGTAGTTAAAATTATTTGTGCATTCATTCATATATAAATGGTAAAAATGTAAAATCGTAAATCGTACAACGTACAAACGTACAAATCAGAGACATTTCATTAGTTTGTTTCATAAATTACCTTCATAATGACATTTTTAAAGGATGTGAAAAAATGGAAATTTGTATGTATTTTTGTATGATTTCTTTTTTTTTTTAAAGCCAATAACCTATTTGTTTTAGTGGAGTAATATGAGAAATACTCCAGTTTTGTTGTCACATGTAGTTCAGAACATAAAAAAACTTGGCATCCTAAATAAATGTCTGATGGCACATTTTCCACTGAGGAAGAAGTTGTTAAAGTTAGATATGTTTTTGCAATATGAATGTTTCTAGAACATTTCAGGCCGGCGTTTCATTTCAGATTGTTCTGGTTTGATGGCGAGATGTTGTTTTGTGTTTGTTTGTTGTGAAAGCGTGTGCTCGCGAGCACAAAGAGCAAAAGCAATAAAGTATGAAAGGAAGCAGCCACAAACAATCAGCGCTTTATAAGATGGCGGCTGAAAGACCGTTATTGATTTGTCTGTGCTGTGTGTTATGAACAGACAAATAGCTGTAAACCTGCACCGCCCGCTGTCACTGTAGGGGGCAAAATACAGGACAGAGGGGCATCAAAACTCTCCAAAAATACATCTTCACCTGCTGTCTGTAGAGTCACGGCTCAGAGAGAGAGGACAGCGCTCATACTGAGCCGTCTTTCACTTCTATATAATTCATTTACCTGTAACCTGTGTCTATCTATCTATCTGTCTGTTTATCTAAACAAATGCCTATATATCTGTTGGACGGATATCTATGTGTCAAACGAACATGCAAATGGATATCTATCTCTCTGTCTGTCTATCTATATTTCAAAATTAATGTCTTCCTATAGAACAGATATCTAACAAATGCCTGTCTATATCTGTCTATCGAACGAATGTCTATCGAACAAACAAATGAACAAGCGAATGATCTGTTTATCTATCTGAACAATATCTATCCATCAATATTGAACGAATGAATGAATATATATCTATCGAACAAATATCTATCATGTGTCTGCCTATCTGTCTATCGAACGAACATATCTATATTGAATGAACAAACAAATATCTATCAAACAAATGTATATGAACAATATCTTTTTTAATATCTAAACGTCTAATATCTATATCGAATGAATGTTTGTCTATCTGTTGAATGAACAAATGAACAAGCGAATGACTGAACATCTATCAAACAAATATCTATCTATCATCTATCTATCTATCAAACAATATATATCAAACAAATATCTATCTGAACAATATCTGTCGAACAAATATCTATTGAACGATCTATCGACAAAAAGAACATCTATCAAACAATTATCCGTTTCTCTATCTGAACAATATCTCTCTATTGAACGAATATCTAACAAATATCTATATATCTATCTGATGAATATTTATCTATCAAACGAATATCTATCAGTCTATCAAAAGAACAAACGTATATCTATCAAATATCTCTCTACCTAAACTTGTCTAACTAAATATCTATCCTATTTATCTACCTATTGAGCAAATATTTGTCTATCTCTATCTATCTATCTATCTATCTATCTATCTGTCTATCTAACAAATATTTATCCATCTATCTAAACAATGTCTATCAAACGAATGGATATCTATTAAACAAATATCTATCTACCCAAATGCATCTAACTAAATATCTATCCTATTTATCTACCTATTGAGCAAATATCTATCTATCTATCTATCTATCTATCTATCTATCTATCTATCTATCTATCCATCCAACAAATATTTATCCATCTATCAAACAAACAAATATATATCTATCATACAAATATCTGTCTGAACAATATCTATCAAACAAACATCTGTCAAATGAGTATCTATCAGTCTATCAAAAGAACAAACGTATATCTATCAAATATCTATCTAAACACGTCTAACTAAATATCTATCCTATTTATCTACCTGTTGAGCATCTGTCTATCTCGAACAAATATGTATTTATCTATTGAATGAATGTCTATCTATAGAAAAAAAAACTGTCGAATGAACAAGTGAACAAATGAATATCTATCTATCTATCTATCTATCTATCTATCTGTCTGTCTGTCTGTCTGTCTGTCTGTCTTTCTATCTATATCTATCAATATCTATCATGTATCCATCTACCAAATATTTATCCATCTATCTAAACAATGTCTATCAAAGGAATGGATATCTATTAAACAAATATCTACCTAAACATGTCTAACTAAATATCTATCCTATTTATCTACCTTTTGAGCAAATATCCATCTATCTATCTAAACATTGTCTATCAAACAAATGAATATCTATCAAACAAATGTCTATCTGAACAATATCTATTTATCTATCTATATCGAACAAATATCTATTGAATGAATGTCTGTCTATCTACAGAACAAATATCTATCTATTGAACAAACAAGCGAACGAATGAATATCTATCAAACAAATATATATCTATCTGAATAATATCTAACGAACAAACATCTATCAAACAAATATTCATCTATTTATCTATCTGAACAATATCTGTCTGATGAATATCTATTATCTATCGAACAAATATCTATCGAAGGAATGAACAAACAAATATCTATCGACAAAATATCTATCGATCTGAACAACATCTTGCTACATCGAATGAAGGAATATCTAGCAAACAAATATCTAAGCAATATCTATCTGTAGAACGAATATCTATCATCCATCCATCCTTGTCTATTTGTTTGTCCAGTAAAGTTATGTATTGATTGTAAGGTTTTGTTCAGTGATTGTTCTCGTGTGTTACTCCTCTGATGTGTGAATCTCACCTGTCCTCTTTTTTTTTTTTCTATCTCAGAGTTGTACTCTGGGCTGCCTGTAGGTGGCGGCGTCCAGCCGGAGGCCAAGAAGTCGGAGGAGATCGCGCTGTGGCAGAACCGCTCGCCAAACTTCCTGGCCGAGAAACAGTTCAACGCCGCGATGGCGACCATCGAGCCACATTGCGCCATCTGCACGCTCTTCTGTCCATACACACAGGTAACGTACACACTGTGCATCACCATTAAAATACTGAAAGAGCCTTTCATAATCAGTCTTATGACTATCAGCACAAAATCTGGCCCACTTTGATGCTTTTTTGGACCAATTAGACAGGAAGTCTAGTTTAGTATGTTCTCCTCTCATATGTTTTTGTGCGTGTTTAGCCCATTAAGGACGCCTTCCACATCTCAGACACGTCCGGCTTGGTGTCCCGGGTCGGCTGTCGCACGCGTCCGCTGGTCCCAGAGATGTGCTTCAGCGCGGGTGCCGAGAACACCGAACCGCTGCCGTCGAACTCCCACATCGGCGACGACGGCACCAGCGTCCTCCTGTCCTGCGGGAGCTGCGGCCTACAGGTCCACGCAAGTAAGTTCACACACCTCACATGTGCTTCTCATGATCCAAAGCGTTTTGTCATGGCTTTGATGTGTTATGCTAAGAGCCAGTTCACAGAAAAACTGCGCTGATATTTAATCGGTTTTCTATACAAATGTGCAAGATGAATTCCTTCAACTTGTTACTCCATGACTTAGTTCTTTGTTTATATATGTGACCTTGGACCACAAAACCAGTCATAAAGGTCCATTTTTTGACATTGTGGTTTATACATCATGCATAAATACGCTTTCCATTGATGTATGGTTTGTTAGGATAGGACCATATTTGGCTGAGATATAACTATTTGAAAATCTGAGGGTGCAAAAAAAAATTAAAATATAGAGAAAATCACCTTTAAAGTTGTCCAAACAAAATTCTTAGCAATGCATATTACAATAAATATATAATACATACATACATACATACATACATACATGCATACAGTAAGTCAACTTTTGAAGTGGACCAAAAAGGTGCATCAAATAATAAATATATATATATATATATTAGGGCTGTGAAATGATTAATCACATACAAAATAAAAGTTTGAGTTTCCCTCCTGTGTGTACTGTGTGTAATTATTATGTATATACAAATACTCACAAATGAATGTATATATTTAAGAGAAATATTTATGTACAAAATATTTTTATTTAAAAAAATAAAAGAAATGATGAAAAATTATAATAAATACATGTAAATAATATTAATTACACACAGTACACACACATATATTAGGCAAACTCAAACTTTTTTTGTATTATGTACAAATCATATACAAATATAATACAAAATTTTATATATATATATATATATATATATATAAATAGATTTATTATTATTTGTTTGTTTTTAGGTTAATTGGTTTGATAGATTGAGTCCTTTTTTCTTTAAAAATGTGTAGTATTTAATAAAAATAACATATTTTATGTACTGTATTATCAAATGTATTTCGTCAAATATAGCAAATGTCTGTCCAAAAATAAAGAAATAGATTTTTTTTTTTTAAATAGTTGTTGGTTAAATTTTGACTTTCTTGTACAAGTAAAAAGTGTTGCACTTGTTCCTGTAAAAATTAATATAGTCATAAATGTTAAAAAAAAATACATTTACATTTTTACATGTAAAACATAAGTAAATTAAAAATATATATATATATATATATATATATATATTCTAGTTTTTAAATAGATTTATTATTATTTGTTTGTTTTTAGGTTAATTGGTTTGATTGAGTCCTTTTTTTCTGTAAAAATAAAAATAATTATTCATAATATATTTTATGTACTGTTTTATCAAATGTATTTCGTCAAATATAGCTAACACCTGTCCAAAAATAAACAAATAGATTTATTTTTTTCATAGTTTTTGGTTAAATTTTGTAATAAAAATGTAAATATAAAATTTACATTTTTACATGTAAAAAAAAAAATTATATATATATATATATATATATATATAATATTATTATTATTATTATTTTTTTTTTTTTTGTATGATACCTTTACATTTTTCTTGACTATTAATTTATTTGTTTGGTGTGTTTTTTTTTTTTGTTTTTTTTTGTTTTTTTTTGGTGTGTTGCCACTGTTTTTCCAAAAAGATATAAAGAAATACTGCTGTTCATTTTGGATACGTGAAATATATCTGTCTACACACTTCTAACATAATATTTTTGTTTCAATAGTTTCTTTCACTAACTTCTTAAAAAGGAAGTAGTTCACCTCAAAATTGTGTCCTGTCTTCTACATCTGGATCAGCATCTCCAGCTGTTTGTTTGCCTCCATCGCACCAGTCTGCATATTTCAGTGTTTGCTAATAAACGGCCTTGATTCTGTGTTTATCTGGTCGCGGGGCCTCGAGAGCCTCTTACGGCGCCTCGGCCGTCACTCCAGCCAATTTACCGTCAGTCAGGCTGAACTCGACTTATTTATTTAGACGAGGACAGAAAAGAAACTCCCGAAGAGGAAAACACAGACGGGAAAGCGGCTCGTTTGGACGGTTTCTCTCTAAGCCGCGTAGCCAATTAGCCGCGTGTTGGGAGCATCGAGGTGACGCCGCGCTCTGATTGGCCCGTTTGGGCTTTTTAAACGAAAAATGACAGTTTAGACCAAGCGATTGGAGTTTTCATGATGTTTTTGTGTTTTCCTGACGCATCCGGCCGTGATATTTGCCGTCGGCTGACGACGTGATTAGATTTACCCGCGAAAGAACGAAGCGCCCGGTTTCGCTCAGATGCCTTCCGGTGGCTGTTTGTAAGTTCATTACAGCAAGTCGTTCAGATTTATGAAGTGAGATCGCTGTGGCGTGTTAGTCTGCTTTTAGCGGCGCTAATCACTTTACCGTCGCTCTGTTTTCACTCTGTCAAACTAATTCAAGTCGTCAGTGTGTCAGAAGAGTACTTGCTCATATTTTACCTGCGCTGCTGTCAGCTCGGCTCAGGCTTTCTGAAAGAAGCACAGCTTATGAAACAGATATTTCTGGCTCGTAAATCTCACCCGGTGACCCACGCTTGATTGAAATAGCCAATACATAACGCGCACCTGTGTCCATACGTCAGCTCGGTTATAAATTACTGTACCAGGTACGGTAAACGGCCTACAGTTGCTGTATTAATTAGTAGAGGCGTAGTTTATGCAATTCTTATTAAGAATGCAATAATAATATATTTTTGTACATAAAACTATTTCTTTATTTTTGTTTTTGTTTGTTTATTAATTCATTTGACATATTCTTTTCTTTTGTTGTTCTGTTTTTTTAATTTTTTTTTTTTTGTCACTTGTTTCTTCCCTTCTTTTATTTATGCTTTTTCTTTAACAATAACAACAACAACAATAATAATAATAATACTGATCATTATTATATAATTATTGTATTTTATTTAATTAATTTATTTAGTTTTAATTTTATTTATTGTTAATTTAGTCATTTTTGTCATTTTTTCGTTTCATTTGATATTTGATATTTTTTTTGTATAGTTCATTCTTTTGTTTTTCTGCCTTTTTTGTTCATTCTTTTTTTCTTTTGTCTGTCATTTTCTTTTTTTCTTTTTTTTTGTCTGTCATTGTTTCTTTTTTCTTAATTTTATTTTATGTATTTTTTATTTTTAATTTAATTTGTCTTTAATTTTTTAAATATTTTAAAATGTTTTCTTTTTTCGTTTGTTCATTCTTTTCTTTTCTTTTGTTTTTAATAAAAATAAAAAATATGATTATTTTTATTTGTTCATTTTTCTTTTTTCTGTTTGCTTTTAATAAAAATAGATATTAGCTTTTTTATCTGTCTGTATATACATTTTATATATTATGTAATTTGTGTTTTGTGTGTTGTTCATTCTTTTGTTTCTGCTTTTTTGTTTATTCTTATTTTTTTTTGTCTTATCTGTCATTATTTTTCTTTTTTTAAATACATTTTTAATTTGTTTCTTTTTTTTGTCTTTTTCACCTGTCATTTTTTTTTTTCTTTTTGTTATTGTCATGTTTTATTCTCATTGGTTTCTTGTGCTTTTTTTCTGGTGTTTTTTTCCTTTACTTTTATTTATTTATTTTATTCAAATGAATTTTCTCTTTAATTAGTGTGTTTATATTTATATATATATATATATATATATTTTTTTTTTTTTTTTTTTACACGTTGTCTTTTTTTCATTTGTTCATGCTTTCTTATTTGTTAAATATTTTGTTTTTCGCATGTCATTATTTCTTTAATTTTACTTTTTATTTTAATATATTTTTTATTCGTTTCCTTATTTTATTAATTTTTAAAAATTATTATAATATAAATATAATAAAAAATAATTTAAATAATTTCACAAATATTTTACAGAAAAATATCATGTCTTAATCATTTTACTTTTAACTTGGTTTTATGTAACCAAAAAGCCACTCAAAACTGTATGTAATAGAAATTTTACTGCATCAACATCCCTTTACTATGGTAAAAATTCCCTCTACAATAATAAAAACACTCCATTTTGACCTGAAGTGCCTCACTGCTTTCATTTACTGTCTCCATGCAACGAGTTTCCCGCTGAAAGCAGATCCCGCGGCTCCCCGGAGGTGTTTTAAACGCTCAGATTCCCTTGACTTCCTCCTACAGAGGCGACAGCGAGCCACCGACCCAAATGAACCGTTCCAGGAAAAAAGAAAAAAAAAAAAACAACAACAACAGCAGCATTTCCAGCTTGTTTGCTTTCCAAAGACTTGAAGAGGAGGCCGTGAAGTGAAAGACAGCTTGTTAGTCTACGCTGTCTTTGCCTCCTCGTCTCTCTGTGCTATTTTGGGGTTTTTGCTAAGCGCTCGTACGCTTGAACTCACAAGCGGCGCTTATGAAAACGGCTCGGCGGAACATGCGCGCGCGTCGCATATTAAACTAATGCCCGGAGGCCGTGTTTGTATCCCGTCCTCCATTACGGCTCCGGCTGGGCTCGGACGCGACGCCCCGCTGTTCGTGTTTACCTGGCGCGGCTGCTAAAAGCTGCTGATTTCGATAAGAGGGGGCAGAGCGGTAAATGACAGCGTGTCAACGGCGGCTTTCCGTTCGCGTGAGCTTTCACCTCCGGTGCGCGCCGTGTCACGGGCCATTTTATAGTGGCAGGGAGTCTGCGGTAATTATGGGGAACGGCGGCTTTACGACATCAGCGCTCTCGTGTGCTGTTCGAGTCTCAAATATGACGTTTTCGTTTCTTTATGTTTTGTTAGAAACTAACAAGTTGTAATATTTTAACGATTAATGACTCGAAATGTATAATTTGCGTAACACAACGTGTTTCCAACTGAAAGTGAATATTGATTTTATTAGCTCTGATTTGACTGGCTAGTAAAAATTGTGCTATGATGTTATTGGTTATTATTATTTGTCCCCGCCTACATTTTTTAAAAGTAACCTACACTAGTGAATCGTAAACAGTATGTTTAATATATTTTAGTTTCGTTCGTTCATTCGTTTCCATTCATTCTTTTGTTTGTTTCTTTTCGGGTTGACTTCTGATTTTGTGTTAATGAATTTGTTTTTTTGCTCGATTTCGTTGCTTGTTTGTTCGAATTTCGTTTGCTCGATTTTGTTTCTTTCATCTTTTCACTCTTTTTATATTAAATGTAAGTGAATAAAGTTGTTTTTTATAGAGAATGCAAAAAAACCTATTTATTTTTTTACATACACTAGTATATTGTACACAATATGTTCATTTTAGTTTCGTTTGCTTTTACTTTCGTCTTTGCTTTTTTCATTCTTTGTTTTTTCCTTTAATTTGTTTCTTTTCGGTTTGATTCTGATTTTAATGAATTTGTTGGTTTTTTTTGCTCGATTTCATTGCTCGTTTGTTCAAATTTTGTTTGCTCATTTTTGTTTCTTTCATCTTTTCATTCTTTTTATATTAAATGTAAGTGAATAAAGTTGTTTTTTTAATAGAAAATGATAACAAAAATGATAAAAACATACACTAGTACATCGTACACAATATGTCTAATATATTTTAGTTTTGTTTGTTTTTACTTTCGTCTTTGCTTTTTTCATACTTTGTTTTTTTTTCCTTTAATTTGTTTTTTTTTTGGTTTGATTCTGATTTTGTTAATAAATTTGTTTTTTTGCTCAATTTCGTTGCTCGTTTGTTCAAATTTCGTTTGCTAGATTTTGTTTTTATCATCGTTTCATTCTTTTTAAATTAAATGTAAGTGAATTTTTAATGTAAGTTTTTTAATAGAAAATGTTAAAAACCTGTTTTTTTTAACATGCATTAGTACATTGTACACAATGTGTAATATATTTTAGTTTAGTTTGTTTTTATGTTCATCTTTGCTTTTTAAATTCAGTTAATTTCTTTCTGTTCGGTTTGACTACTGATTTTGTGTTAATGAATTTGTTAGTTTTTCATTGCTTGTTTGTTTGATTTTCATTTGCTTGATTTTGTTTCTTTGATCTTGTCTTTTTGTTCATTCTTTTTATATTAGATGTAGGTGAATAAAGCAATTTCTTAAACAGAAAATGATAAACCTACACATTCGTACACATTGTTTTGTTTTATTTTTGTTTTTTTACTTTTGTTTTCATTAATTCGTTTGTTCGGCTTTTTTAGTATTCTATAATTCTTTTACGATTTTGTGCTTATTAGTTTTTTGATTGTTTTCGTTGGATTTGTTTTTTATTTGTTTTTCTGATTTGTTTTGCTCAATCTTTTCTTATTAAACTTTTTTTGAAAGTTTTAGAATTGTAAAAAAAAAAAAAAAGACATTTTTTTTTCCCATGGAAAATTACAAAATCTTTTTTTTTTTTTTTTAAATAATAGAACATACACTGGTGAATCATACACTATGTAATATTTTACTTCAGTTTGGTTTTTTTTATTTTGTTTTAGTTCATTTGTTTGTTCTTTGTTTTTTCATTTATTCCTTTATTCTTTTGTTGTGACTTCATTCTTTGTTTCTTTTTGTTCTGTCATTCACTTTTTCATATTGACTTTTGTTTGTGTTTTATTTTCTTGTTTTTAATTTTTGTTTGTTCTTTTTTTGTTTTTTAACGTTTGTTCTTTTTTTTTAATTGTCTGTTTTTTCTCTGTTCTTTTGTTCGTTAAACTTTATTTAAAATTAATATTTGAAAGTTTTATTTCATGACAAATGACAAAATGTTTTTTTTTAAATAACTATTAAATTGTACGCAATATATTTAATATTTTAGTATTGTTTTATTTTTTCATTCATTCATTTGTTCTGTATTTTTTCTTTTTCCGTTCTTTTTTCTTTTTTTGTTGATTTTCATTTTGTTCTGTTTTGCTTTTATTTTTGTTATTTTTTTTTTTTTATTTTACATTTTGTTTACTTATCAGCTTATCTGTTTTTGTTTCGCTTTTTTGTTTAGTCTTTTGTTTTAATTTTTCTTTCATTCTTCGTTCATTTTTGTTAAATCAAACAGAAGTTGATTTTGATGCAAAAAAAAATTACAGAAACAATTTATCTTTGTAAATAACATAAACTGATGAATCAAACACAGTCTGTTTAATAAATAATTAAATACAAATGTACATTTATCGGTATGATTTGTAGATGGCTAAGTTTCTGTTGTTGTTTTCGTCAGGTTGTTACGGCGTAAATCCCGACACGAAACAGGAGGGCTGGACGTGTTCACGATGTACTGCGGCCGAATGGACAGCCGTAAGTATCGCAAATGCCTTTCACGCAAACATGGATTAGTCGTTTAGTAGTTTAAATCATGTAAGTCTTAAGCAGAAATCTGTTTACTGAACCTTTATTGTTGCAATAAAGTTTTGTTTGTTATTGTTGATTGGTGTTTGTTTATCATCGCAGGCCTGCTGTTTGTGCAGTTTAAGAGGAGGAGCTTTGAAGAAAACCACAGATGACAGGTCTAATATCTCAAACTCTGTTTCTCTCATATCACACGTCAATTAAGAGGAGCTACACGGCATCTGCTCGTGCTAATTTGACAAACGAACTCTGCATATAAACCGTGCATTTGGCGTTCCGTCCGCAGGTGGGTTCACGTGATCTGCGCCGTCGCTGTGGCCGAGGCTCGTTTCGTTAACGCGGTGGAGCGAGAACCGGTGGACGTGACGGCCGTACCCGACACCAGGAAGAGTCTGGTGAGTCAAGACACGCCTCCTCATTATTTTAATGATTTGAAACGAAGGTTTCTCTTTTTGTTCGTTCTGTGTTTTTGCTTTGTTTTTTATTTTGGTTTCGTTCATTTGCTCATTTGTGGCTCCACTGATCTGTTTAGTTGTTTGTTCTTCTTTTTCATTCTTCTGTTTGTTTCTTTCCATTCATTTTTGTTTTGTTTTGTCATTTAGTTCATTTTTTACTGTTGTTTTATAATTGTTGTTCTCGTTGTTTCTTATTGGCCTTTTTTTTCTTTTTTGTTTGTTTTATTACTGTTTTTTTTTTTCATTTGTTTTGTTTTTTTTCTCTTATGTTGTTTGTCTCTGTTTTTTGTCATATTTTTTTTTCGTTCCGTTTAAGTTCGGACATTTTTTTTTTTGTTCATTCCTTTTATTTGTATTCTTGCATTGTTTTTTACGTTTTTTCATTTTAGTTCACTCGTTCACTTTAGTTGCTCGTTTGTTTGTTTCATCTGTTTTTATTATTCCTTTTATTTTTCTTACGTTTTTCTCTTTTTGCCATTTTGTTGCTTTTTTTATTCGTAAATTTTTCGCTCATTTGTTTGATTTGTTTTTCCATTCTTTGTTTTTTTTTTTCTTACATTGTTTCTCTCTTGTTTTGCTCTGTTTGTAGAGTTTTTTTTTTTGTTTTTGTTTTTTTACTTGTTCCATGTAAGTTAATTTCGTTTGTTTGTTTTATTCATTTTTTCCATTCCTTTTGTTTTTAAGTTTTTTTCTTTTTTGCTGTTTTGTTGGGTTCTTTCATTTTCCGTTTTAGTTCTGACATTTTCCACTCATTCATTGGTTTGTTTCATTTCATTTTCTTCATTTGGAATTTGTTTCATTTTTGGCTTTTTTTCCATTCCTTTTTGTTTTTTTTCTTACATTGTTTCTCTCTTTTTTTGCACTTGTTTGTGGAGTTTTTTTTTACTTGTTCCTTGTTAGTTCATTTGTAAAAAAAATTTTTCCGCTCGTATGTTTCATTAATTTTTTCCATTCCTTTTTTTTTTTTCTTAAATTTTTCTCTTTATTGCTGTTTTGGAGTTTTTTGCTTTTCTATTTTAGTTCATTGGTAAAATTGTATTTTTTTTTGTTTGTTTCTTTTGTGTTTTTGGATTCCTTTTGTTTTTTTTCTTGCGTTGTTTTTCTTTGTTGGGTTCTTTCTTTTTCCGTTTTAGTTTTGACATTTTTCACTCATTCGTTGGTTTGTTTCATTTCATTTTGTTCATTCAGAATTTGTTTCATTTTTGTTTTTGTTTTTTCATTCCTTTTTGTTTTTGTTTTTTTTGCTGTTTTGTTGAGTTTTTACTTTTTCTGTTTTAGTTAATTCGTACATTTTTCGCTCATTTGTTTGATTTGTTTTTTTTTTAATTTTGTTTTTTTCTTATGTTGTGTTTCTCTTTTTTGCTATTTTGTTGGAGTTTTTTACTTTTTCCATTTTGATGTGATTAACATGAATTTTTAACAATTAGCATGTTTCTAGCACATTTTAGTTCATTTGTAAATTTTTTGTTCGTTTGTTTCATGTTTTTTTCATTGCTTTTGGTGTTTGTTTTTTTTTCTTACGTTGTTTTTCACTTTTGTCATTTTGTTGGACATTTTCCATTTTAGTATGGATATTTTTCACTTGTTTGTTTCATTTGTGCTTTTTGTATTTTTGTTCATTCGTAATGTTTAATTGTTTTTTTTTAATTCCTTTTTTTCTTGCAAGTTTTTTTCTTTTCTGTTTTAGTTTATGCGTAAGTTTTCCACTAATTTGTTTGATTTGTTTTTTCATCTTTTACATTTTTCTTACGTTGTTTTTCTTTTTTGCTATTTTATTGGAGGTTTTTTTTATTTATTCTTTTTTTTTCTATTTTAATTCATTCGTAAAAATTTTTGCTCGTTCGTTTCATCTTTTTTCATTCCTTTTGGGTTTTTCCTCACGTTGTTTTTTTCTTTGTTGTTTTGTTTGGTTCTTTTTGCATTTTAGTTCAGAAATTTTTCACTCATTCGTTTTTCATTTGTGCTTTTAGTTTTTTGTTCATTTGTAACTTGTTTTTTTTTTTTCAGTCATTTTTTCGTACGTTGTTTTCTCTTTTGCTGTTTTGTTTTTTACTACTTGTTTTAGTTCATTTGTAAATTTTTGTTTTATTTTATTTGTGCTTTTTTCATTCCTAACTTGTTTATCATTGTTTTTATTTTATTTGTTTTTATTACATTTTTTTTTTTTTTTTACTTTTTGAATTTAGTTCATACATTTCAAGTTCGCTTGTTTGTTTGATTTCATTTGTGAATTTTAACTATTTATTTGTTTATTCCTAATTTTCTTGCTTCTCTCTTTTTATACTTTCATTGTTTTTTTTGTCATTCAATGTCATTTATTCAGTTTTTTTGGTGTATGTTTTAATTTAATTCATTTTCTACATTAGTTTTTGTTTGTTCTTTCAGTTTTTTTTATTCTTTTGTTCCTTTTTATGTTTTTTTTTTCTTAGACATGTTTTTTATTCTTTTCATACTTTTGGGGGATTTTTTTCTGCTTTGTTGTTTTAGATCATTTTTCTTGATCTTTTGTTTCTTGTTTTTGTTCTTTTATTCTGTTACTTCCAGTCACTTTTTTTTTGTTCATATTGTAGTTTCATTCATTTTCTACTGTTTTCATTTGTTCTTTGTTTCTCATTTGGCTTTTTCTGTTGTTTCTTTCATTTCTTTAGTCAATTTGTTGGCATTTTTTCTACCTTTTCATTTATGCATTTTTGCTTTTCCCTTTCATTCTTTCATTTGAGTGCCTGTTTTTCATTCATTTGCACTTTTGTTTTTTCTCTTTTGCTCATTATTTAGTTTCTTTTGTCTTATTCGTTCTTTCACTCTTTTTGTTTCTTCCATTTGTAAGTTCATGTTTTCTTTTGTCGTTTTGCTGTCATTCTCTCTCTTTCTCAGAGGATATGATGCATTATTAATGACGTGCAATGCCTGAATAATCAGGTGTCGTTCCTCACTGTGCTAAATGAACTGCATTGATTATATAGGCAGGTTTCTCCTCCTCCGCCGCACGTCTCAGCTCTGCTCAATGTGTCGGCACAAACACACAACCCAGAGCCGCTTCAGCATATGATGAAATGAAAAACATGCTCTAAACCTCTCATACGTACAACTTTAGTTTCCATTTGCCTTTAGCAAGCAGAAAAAACGGCAGTAATGAATGAACATTAAACATTTAGTCTCGTTATTTGCACGTTTTCACTCTAGAAACGGCGTCGTTTTGTAGATTAAAAGGAGGCCGCTTTATCTTCCCGCTCGCCGCCACACAAAATGGACGCGGCTCTTGATGTATGAATAAATAACTGCGAGCTCGATGCTCGTAAATCACACGGTTTTTTTTCCTCTTCCCTTGTCCGTTGGCCTGTCTTGCGATCAATCCCCAGTGAATGATAAATCAGAGGCTTTCACCGGCCGATGAAATATTTCCGAGTCGGCGCCGCATCGAAAGGCCGCCGTACATTACGGCCGCTTGGCCACAGGGGGCTGAAATGAAGTATTGACAATTTAATAAAGAATTTTTATTCCTGTCGATATCTGTGTGTGTGTGTGTGCGTGCGCGTGCTTTGGAGGTGGTTTATGCGGAAATGAAGGAGATGAGGAGACACACAGAGAGGAACGGACACAAAATGTTTCCATTTGAGAGGATCTTCGCAAAGAAATGCTAAAATATTGAGTGCTTTTATTTTAAATAGTCTCATGCTATAAAATCAGCCCTGATTTCTGCATTTAAGTCAGTGTGAAATCAAAATGGACCGTCTTTGTGAAGATAACTAATAGTAAATGTTCATCTTTGTAATCTTTCATTAGAGTTGCTGCTGTGCTCTGGAAATGACTTTGGTTTTCAGCTGACACATGGAAATAATGTTAGCCAAAAGCCAAATATCTGTTTAGCACTGACTTAGCAAACTCGCATTCGGTTTAGGCACAGTTCTGGTGTGAAACTCCCTTTTATGGATTCATAAAATCACTTTTTCCTCATTTAATATCTTTGTTTGTTACTGAACATCTACTTTTTTTTTGTTTGTGTTTTGTTTTGGCTGGTCTCCCAGGCTGGTTTAAAGTGTTTTTTGCCCATTTTTAGCTGGTCACCCTGCTGAAAACAACAACTAAAACCAGCCTAAGCTGGTTGGCTGGTTTTAGCTAGTCATCCAGTCTGGTCTTAGCTGGTCAGGCTGGGAGACCAGCTACTTCCATCTTAAACCAACTAAAAGCAGCCAACCAGCCTAGGCTGGTTTTCATTTTTTTCAGCAGAGCAAGCTAAACTGGTGGAGCAATTTTCAAATTAAACCTGTTAAGACCTGTTAGCTGGTTTTAACAGGTTAACTGAATTTTGTTAAATCAGCTGGTTTTAGCTGTTTTTTGGATGGTTTTAACTGGGTTTTAGCTGAGTATAAGCTGTGTGTGTGTGCATGGTTTTTTTCTTAAACTAAATTAGCTGGTTTTACTTGGTTTTAGCTGGATTTTTTTTCATTCATGCTAGCAACACGTTAATCATGTTAAAAACATGTTAGAAACATGTTAACTATACGTTAGCAATAAGCTAACATGCAAATTGCATTAAAAACATGTTAAAAACAATCATGTTGGGAAACATTAGCAACATGCTAAGCATGCTAGAAACAGGTTAACAAAATGTTATGAATACGTTAAAAACGTACTAAAATGCTAACTGCATTAAAAACTTGTTAAAAACAAGTTAATCACGTTAAACACGTTAACATGTTAAGCATGCTAGAAACATGTTAGCAAAATGCTAACTACATTAAAACATGTTAGCAATACGTTGGCAACATAATCATGCTAATTGCATTAAAAATATTTTTAAAACATGTTAAAAATCATGTTAATCACATTAAGAAACATGTTAAACATGTTAAGCATATTAGAAACATGTTACCAAAATGTTAATTGTGTTAAAAACATGTTAGCAATACTTTAACAACATGCTATTAAAAACATGTTAACTATGTTAACACCATATTACATTAAGAAACATGTTAACATTAATCATTCTAGATGTTAATTGCTAATTGTGTTAAAACATGTAAACAATGTTAACAACATGCTAATCGTGCTAATTGCATTAAAACATGTTTAAAACATGTTAATCATGTTAAGAAACACTTTAGCTACATGCTCATCATTCTAGAAACATGCAGCCAACATGCTAATCAGGTTATAAACATGTTAGTAAAATGTTAATTGTGTTAAAAACATGTTAGCAAAATGTTAGCAAAAGTACAAAAAAACAAAATGTTTGAACTTTGCATTTTGTGTTGGTGTGTGGATTTTGTACTTCGATTCTTTTTAATTTATTGAATCTACGCACCCAATTACAAACATTCTTTTTGTTTGACATTATTGATGCAGAATTTGTTCATATTTTGAGCAATATGCTAGCAACATGTTAATCATGCTTAAAATGGGCTAACATGCTAACTGCATTAAAAACATGTTAGCAGCATGTTAAAAACAAGGTATTTACGTTAAGAAACGTAAGCAACATGTTAAAAACATGTTAATCATGTCAAAAACATGTTAACAAAATGCTAGTAACATTTTAATTCTTAGCAACATGTTAACAACATACTAGCAACATACTATGTTAATAGTGCTAGAAACGTGCTAACAACATGCATCAGGTTAAAAACAAGCTAGCAACATCAAAACATGTTAATCATGCTGCCAGAATGCTAACATCTAAATTGCATTAAAACCATGCTAACGACATGCGAACCATGTTAAAATTATGCTTACAACATGCCAGCAACATACTAATCATGTTAAAAACAAGCTAGAAACATGTTAAAATGTGTAAATCATGCTATCAGCATGCTACCAGCATGCCAATCGCATTAATAACATGCTAATGAGATGTTAATCATGCTAACAACATGCTAGCAACGTCTCTCTAATCTATGTATCTAAACCTTCAAACTTTAAGCTTTTACAATTGCTCCAAGCTTTCAGGCTTGGCTTTATCAAGCCACCTTCAAAGTTTGTTCTCAAACTTTACTCATCTAGTTTGTTTTATTGTTTTGTTCTCCATTTTCCATTCAATTTTTTTTTGTTTGTGCTTTAGTTTTTTCTTTTGTTTACAGTTTACATTTTGTTTCTTTCATCTTTTTAAATTTTGTTTTGTTTTCTAAAATTCACTCTTTGTGAATGTTTCTTAAGGTGTATTATAATTCACACATTAATAAATGTTTTTATTTGAAATCTGTTATTGAAAAGCAAGCTGCTTCACTTCTGAAACACTTTTTTTAGTTTACTATTATAGCCTTGACTTGAATTCCCATTCTTTATTTGATAAATCACTTTGTCATTGAGTATCTTGAAAATTTGTCACGTTACAAAGGCTGTAACTCATGTTTCATGCTTACGTTTCCTTTTTATGATTTGCAGAAGTGCGTCTACTGCCACAAAACGACTAAGCAGATCTTCGGTGCGTGCATCCAGTGCTCGTTGGACAACTGCTCCACGTCCTTCCACGTCACCTGCGCCCTCCTCGCCGGAGTGGTCATGAAGCCGGCCGATTGGCCGTACGTGGTGTCCGTCACCTGCCACAAACACAAACAAACCAATCAGAAGGTGCGTAGCCACTTAAGAAAGGATCTTAATGCACATGGTGATCCTCAAACTGACGCTTTACCTCCACTGCAGGTCAAAAATAGTTCGCGTGAGCTGTCTTTGGGTCAGGAGGTCATCGGCAGGAGCAGCAACGGCTGGTTCTACCGCTGTACCATCACCGGCATCGGCACGCAGAACTACTACGAGGTCAACTTTGACGACGGCTCCTACTGTGACAACGTCTTCCCAGAGAACCTGCTGGTGAGCAAGAGACACCAACAAATAGTTATTTTTTAGGAATTTACAATGGTTTTTAATTGCTAAAACCACCTTTATCATAATAAAATCACTAACATACAGCCTCTTGTGACATATTGCCTTATAAAATGCATAGTCCTGGTGGAAATCTAGATTTGTTTAATTATTTTATTGTTATTATTATTATTATGGTTTATTATCATTATGTTGTTGGTTTTTTTTATTATTATTATTATTATTGTTATTATTGTTTTTTATTATTATGGTGATTATGGTTGCCAAGTGGTTTTGGTATGGAACCCTGTTTCTGCTGCTAAATAAAAAAAAAAAAGGTAATTGCGAGTTTATCTCACAGTTCTAACTTTTTCTCCCATTTGCAAGTGTATGTCTTGTAATTTTGAATTTTTTTCTCTCAGAATTGCGAGACGTAAAATATAAATATATAACCTCAGAAAAAGTTTCTATATCACATTTTTGACAATTTTTCAGAATTGTGAATTTATATCTGTGCAATACTGAGAGAAACGAAAATTGCATGATGTAAACTCAGTTGCAAAAAAGTCAGATTTGCAAGAAGAGTTGTGAGAAATAAACTCGCATTTGTGAGAAAAAGGTCAGAATTGCGAGATATAAACTTGCAATTTGAGAAAAAAAGTCAGAATTTGCAAGTAAAAAGTGATATAAACTTGCAGTTGTCTGAATTGCGAGTAAAAAGTCTTGATTTGTGAGTGAAAAGTCAATTGCATAATATACATTTGTAGTTGCGAGAAAAAAGTCATAATTCAGTTCAATTCAAGTTTGTTTGTATAGTACAGCTATACTATAAGCAGCTCTACAGAAAATTGAAGTTTCTACAATATATTTAGTAGTCTTACAAACTCGCAATCACAAAAAAAAAGTCAGAAGTGTGAGATATTAACAGGATTGTGAGGGGAAAAAATGAATTACGAGTAAGAAGTCTGAATTGCGTGATAAAAACTCTTGTGAGGAAAAAAGTAAGAATTACGTGATATAAACTTGCAATTAAGAAAAAAGTCTGAATTGCAAATAAAAGGTCTGAAATTGCAAGTAAAAAGTCTGAATTGCGAGAAAAAATCTGAATTGCGTGATATAAGCAATTGCGAGAAAAAAGTCTAAATTGTGAGTAAAAAGTCAGAACGGCGTCATTAAAAACTTGCAGTTGCAAGAAAAAAAAAAGTAAGAATTGCAAGATATTAATGGAATTGTAAAAAAAAAAAAAGTCAGAATTGCAAGTTTATATCATGCAATTCTGAGCTTAAAAAAAAGTCAGAATTGTGAAAAGTTGCAATTTTTTTTTTTTTCATACTTTTGTGCATTCTTTTTGCTCTAGAGATTTTGGTTACTGAAGCCTCCTTAATCATAAAAATAAATACCTAATGTGCATCTTGCTTATTGTCATCTACATGCATAATTCTTGTCCTGGATGCTGATTGATTGAAATCTAGATTGGCTAAATCTACCTGTAGGTTGTTATGGCCGTCAAGTGGCTCTGACGCGTTAATTGGACTCATCCAATTCAGTTTTGGAGCTACAACTGTCAGTTTGATCCATCATCTCTGATTTCTCTCTTTCAGAGTCACGACTGCCTGAGGAACGGCCCTCCAGAACTGGGCGAACTCGTGGTGGTCAAGACAGTCGACGGACGGGTTCTCAACGCGTCTTTCGTCAAGGAACACGTCCACCGATACTACCAGGTAATTGGGACATCTTACATTTTTATTTGTATTAATGTATCCCTCATTTTACAACTCTCAGATAAGAGTAATCCATTTCAAACCAAACCAGACCATTTCATCTTCTTTCGTTCTTTGGTTCGTTTGCTGTTTGTTTTTTGTGTATTTTTTATTTTGTACCAGTAGAGACACGCAATGTCTAGGTCAAGGACCTACATCTTAAAGCCAACTTTTTTGTGATTCCCAGCCTTATCCGAGTCTTTCAGGAGTCCCACATTTGGTGCAAAGTTTGCTTTCCTCGTACACAGAGGAGCCGCTGACATATTGAGTGGAAGGGAGGCGAGATTAATGGGAAAATGAGAAAACTAGGCAGATGTGGTGCATGGGGGATTTACGGAGTCTGTAGATGAAGCTTATGAGGTGTGATGGACCGCAGACGGGGAGAGTAGACCGCCATTTATCTGCTGTTTCACATACACACGCCGCTTCATTACAGGAAGTGATGTTGTGTTCTTGTGCAGTGATGGGCCGATGATTTAATTCACATCTGGGTCACATTTGAATAGAAAAGTGACTCAGAAAACAACCAGAAAGCTAAATAAGATGTTTTCTTCTTTTAGTTTTTTGCCTTACCAAACTATGTTAATACATTGGTTGACACATTGGATGAACTAGTTTTGCTTCACGTCAGATTCTTTCTCATTAAAACCTAAACACACACACACAGTGTTTCATTACTCGGCTGAACTCTTGAGAGACTCCTCTGTCAGCATTAACGAACCGCTTGATTCTCTCCTCCGCCACAAGACTCCATTATTTATCAGATCCGTGAATCATGGCACTCGTAACAAGCGCTGATCGCTTTCATGACGTCACTTTTACCTTTGCTAGACGCAGCAACGTTCTCCCACCCGCCGCAGGCGATCTGTAACTGGATGTCTGTACGTCTGACAGGTCTTGAAGCTGTTGGGAATTGATCTGGAATAGGGTGTTGATTGCAAACTGGTTGAAAGTTTGCAGCTTGTTATGTTGTTGCTGGATGCTCTTCCATTCTGCTCTTCCACAGTGTTACAAAGATGGTCTCTGAGCAAACTGACAAAAAATGATTTGAGGTGTCTAAACTATCTGTATCTTTCAAGGTGGAGTTTCAGGACGAGACGCAGATCTTACTGAAACGTAGCGAGATTCATTCTCTGAACCAAGAGCTGCCCAAGAGGGTCATGTCTCGTCTGGTAAGCGCTTTTATTTCCTTTGGGGCGAGTAGTGTATGTTACTACACACTAAATTGACAGCAATGTTGACTTATTTTTTTCTCAGAACTGCGTTATGTAACCTCGTAATTCTGACTTTTTTCTCTCAGAATTGCAAGATATAAACTCACGAAAAAGCCACATTTATGACTTAATTTCTCAGAATTGAGTTTATATCTGCGCAATTCTGGCTTTATAACATACAATTGCGAGTTGCAGAATTGCATGATATAAACTCGTAGTTGCAAGGAAAAAGTCAGATTTGCGAGGGGAAAAAAAAAGTTGTGAATTGTGAAAAAAGTTCAGAATTGTGTCTAAATTGCGTGATATAAACTCGCAACTGCCAGAAAAGTCAGAATTGCGTGATATAAATTCGTAATTGCGAGAAAAGTCAGAATTGCGTGATATAAACTCGTAATTGCGAGAAAAGTCAGAATTGTGTGATATAAATTCGTAATTGCGAGAAAAGTCAAAATTGTGTGATTATAAATTTGTAATTGTGAGAAAAGTCAGAATTGCTTGATATAAACTCGAAATTGCCATGAAAGTCAGAACTGCATGATATAAACTTGAGATTGCCAGTAAAAAGTAAAAGTTGCGTGAAATAAACTTGCGATTGCAAGTCAGATCTTACTGAAGCACTGCGAGCTTCACTCTCTGATCCAAGAGCTGCCCAAGAGGGTCATGTCTCGTCTGGTAAGCGTTTTTATTTGCTTTGGGGCGAGTTTGTTTTTGCACTTTATATACATTTCATTTAACACTTTACAGCTTCCGTGGGTTGTCAAACCAGAAGGTTTTTCAAGCTAACAGTGATTGATTGACGTCGCTAAAGGATAATTGTCTTGTTTTCTTTTCAACAGGCAACTGTGAACCAACAGCAACCTCAGGCGCAACCGTCAGACGAACCTCTGGCCGCAAAACGCCCACGTCTGCCGACCCCGCCGCCTACGTTAGCCATCGAGCCTTCGGCGCTACCTCCAGAAATAGTGACCGCTTTCCTGCCTGCTAGTATTACTTCAAACACCAGCACTGCCCCTTGCCTGCCTCCCCCAGCCTCACTTACTGTTTCAGCACCCACACTTTCTGCTCCGGAACCCAGCGAGAGTTACACCCACAGCTCCAGCTACATTGCCTACATGGAGTCTCTCCTCAACTCGGACTTCCCTCCAGAGGAGGGCGAACAAGGTGTCGAGCCGATGTATTGAAGCACTGCCGTGCGGCACCATCTGTTCGTCGACGCTTCGTACGGACTTTCGATTCATCCACTGCATGTCTTTGTTTCATTTATTCGCTGTCGTGCTAATCCGAGTCTCCCACCCGTGAACGGTGCGCGTGGGACGCATGTGTGTCATTATAGACTGAAGCGGGCCCAGTACATAGCCTTGGGGGACGCCGCACTCTTCCGACCCTTCCCACAATCCTTTGCTCCGGTTCTTTTGAGCCGCCATACGTTTTCAGATGGGATAATCATTCACTGTACGTGCTGTTTACTTTATACCTGATTGTTTTCTCTAACGAGTGCTAAATATTTTTCTAACTCGAGCCAAAATGTCACGCTACCCGGTCACAGATCAAAAAGACAGTCTATATCTGTACAGTTTCAGGTATTTTTCTCTGTACTCAAGTGTTCGGAGGGGTCACAGGAAGAGTTTTAGTCAGGGCTCGTGGGATTTAACAAGTATTTAAATGTCTTTTGTCACATATAGATTTAATATTTGTATAAAGAAAATCACAATTATGGCAGCATCAGAAGCTACAGTTTTCAGTTAGCGTTCACATCCGTGTCCGATAGATTTGCGCGTCTTCATGTATTCTTCTATAATCGACGATAAAATGTTTTTCAGCGCCAGATGATTTGTTTTTGTAGCATACTTGGTAGACGTTGATATTGAATACTATTCACCCTGTCTGTTTTTTATTATGATTACCGTTGTTGTTATGATTATTATTTTTATTGATTTTTATTTTGGTGAATCTTTGCAACACAATGTCAAAAGATGAAAAAAAAAAGGAAGTTGAATTTATCATTTTTATTCAAGAGGTTGAAGTGGCGTACATTTAAGCGTATAGTCATAGGTGATGTTAAACACATACGCAATCTGCCTTCTCAAGGTGCTATAGAGGTCTTAGACTACTGAGGGGCGATCCGGGTCATGTGATCCACTATGAGGTGTACATACTAGACGTCCTGCTCGCGAATTGGAAAAAATTTTCTTCAGTGTAACTTCTATTCTTTTCAAATGCCATGTCACATTCAAATAAAAGGGTCTGGGTTGTCGCTACGGATTTGCTTTCTTCTTTTTGTTGTTTTCCCATCCTTGTTGTTTTGTCTTGTGAGGTGAGCGATTATCGATCGGAAGGCCTCCTTGCGCATTTTTCGTCCAAATAATTTGGAAACAAACTCTCGGACGAGACTGGATCGTCATTTTAGATTGAAGCCAAGACGGACCCAGTACATAGCCTTGGGGGACACCGCATTCTTCCGACCCTTCCCACAATCCCTAGCTCCACCTCTTTTGTTAAACCGAAAGAGCTGCCACACATATTCGGATCTAATAATCATTCCTTTAAGTAGACATTTTGAAAAATTACTAATTGCATACATTTTTATTGCATTATTAAAAAATAATTGCAGAAAATGTTCTCTATTTTTTCATCTGAATTACACCTCTAAGATAATGAATTTTTACAGATGAAGTGCATACTGTGGTTCGAACCTAGCGAGTGCATCCTCTTCCCTTCCGTTTGATGTGACTACCACCGTTCTCGTCTCAACAGCGTTTGTTGTTTTCCGCCCGCCAGTGACGCCTACGGCCGCTCTGACACTAGATGCGGTGTGTCGATGGCATTTGTACTCCTCTGTTCCCAGGGTTTCTGTTTTGCATTAACAGAAACATCACGAGAGGCAGGTTTAATGAAATAACCCGCCACAGCTTGCATACTGATGATGGCAAATGTTTATCTGTGCAGAAGTACTAGGAAAGATTCTAATAAAATGTGAAGTGAAACTGTGCTTTGTGTTTGACTGCATTTATTTCCCTGGGAAAGCAATAAAAAGCCTGTTTTAAATAAAACCAAGAAGAAGAATAAAATGTATAGTGGAATTTTAATGTTGAATTTATTTATTTTTCTAGAAAATTGGCTAGGTTTTGTATGAAGTCATATCCAATTTGTGAGCAACTGAATTGGTTTTTACAATGAATCACTTGACCCAGTTCACAAATTTGTTGCTTTCACCATATTCAGTCAAAATGCTTCTTCAAATCCTTATCTAGTAATCACAAATGATTCTGAAGGTCATGGAAATCAATTGGCCTATAGTGAGCTTTGGCTTGAAAATGTGGGATTTTATAAATTAGTTTCTGAAAAGTAGTTCTCTAAAGTTCAGAGGTCAGTAAATTGCTGTTTATTCATTTCAAACGATTACAATCGAACAGATTAAAAGCTTTTCTCGGAGACCGGAGTCATTAAAAATAAACCATTATGGAAAAAACGCCATGAATCATCCGAGGCAAAAAGATTAATCTGGCTGAGTGTTGTTTTGTCAAATCGAGGCCTCATTGACATTTAGCCGCTCTAAAAGTGCCTTTATCTGATTAAAAACCAATTAGGCTTTTAAAATATCGGCTAATTGTTTCGCACAACCAAAATTAAACGTCAGTCAGGATTTGTTTGGCGCCACTGTACATCCCATAATGCACCCCGCGCAAACTCTGTTCATAAAGTTATGAATCCTCTTACGCTCGGAGATATTTCGAGACACAGCTGCCTCCGTAGGGGCCGAACTGAGAAGATGTGAAATGACACCTGCGCTCATTACCTGCTGCGTATCTTCATTAGTTCCGTGTGTTTGTGTGGAAGTTCAAGCTAGGATGACTTTAACCCGCCAGAGCGCGACGCGTATCAAACACGCGCAGCTGCGCCTCATAATAGAACAGAACGCGGGAAATAAAGCCGCTGCTAAAGACATAAGTAGTGTCTTATGAAAGCGCTTTGCATAAATAGACTCGTTCGGAGGGCACGACAGCATTCGTGAGAGTCAAGAGTCATTCAGGTCTGAAGGCAGTCGTTCTTACACACGGTTTTATCCGTCTGTCAGTTAGAGTTTGATTCATTTTACGAATCGCTCAAACTGTCCGTTTCAGTTAAATGATTCAAAGCTAAAACACTCAAGTAAAAAAATTCACATACAGAAATTCACTGGCTCTAAATCTCTCTCTCTGTTTTTTTTAAGTGATCTGGACTTACGGAAACTATCCAAAACATAAAGCAATTAACATCAGTGTTGGGGAAAGTTACTTTTAAAAGTAATGCATTACAATTTTGCGTTACTCCCTGAAAAAGTAACTAATTACATTACTTAGTTACTTTTTTATGGAAAGTAATGCGTTACGTTACTTTTGCATTACTTTTTAAATCTGGGCAGGGCTTGCTTCTTTGTTTTTAATATAAAATAATTTTAATGTAAAAACCCTTTTACACCAAAAGTGAAATGAATTCACCTCAGGCTGAAAGAAAATTACATTTATGCAGGAGATCACTCTTCAGCTATAAAAAATGAAGCACAAATGTTGGTTTATCTAAAGTAATTTTTGCTTATGGCTGAATTGCATCATCGAAGGTCAGCAGCAAAGACACTGGTCAATAAAATGGTATTAAATACATAAACAACTGCATTACTTTACTAGTTACTTGAAAAAAGTAATATTATTAATTAACTTGCGTTACTTGTAATTAGGGCTGGGCAATATGGGCAAAAAATTTATCACGATAATTTTTTTCATATCAGTCAATATCGATACTTATCACGATAAATGTCAAATCTTTATTTCTTTCCAGTTTAAAGTCAGATTTTTGCTCCAAAGTGGAAGTTGTAGAAACCAGACCATTAATTTTCCTTAACAAAATAACTATACAGACAGAAAAATTAATTTCTGCATGTTCTAATGAGTTATATTGTTTCAAATCAAGAAACAGGTTTGGGTTGTCTGATAATGATAATAATAATAATAATAGTAATATCATTTTTTTGTCTCTTAGAAATGCACATTTGATAGTAGCTTGAGGATGCAGAGGTAAACTTTTGTTCATTATCAATCAGTAACATCTGTAAAATCTGTTTATCTGTTTTCATCTGTTTTTTTTTTTTTAAATTAAGCATTGCTCTCCCATAGTAGCAAGCATACATTTTAAATCATGATAAACACAGTTAAAACCACACATAACGGTACCTCAATACCATGGTAAAAATACTACAATAACTACATGGTTTTATAGGTAGCCTATTTGTATGAAAAACGGTAGTCTAAAAACATTCACTATAAATGCACACATGCTATAGCTTAATCACAAATACACACATACTATAATTACCATATATATACCATTATACCATTACTCCTGTAATAAAATTCAGTGTGAATATCCCACATTGCTGCCACAATACCATGGTGCAGTGAGTACTACTACAGTAAATCCATGGTAAATGATGGCGATGTGTAGATTGAAAAGCCTTCTGACTGTCTCGTTGCCCACAGCTTTAAATTAGTTTGAATCACAGAGTCATTTGTGTTCATCGCTGAATTCAAGTGTTTCACACTGGATCTCACAGCGCTGTTTAGTGCTCGCGTTAAGGAGCCGTTCACATATCCCGTCTTTTGCGCGTTCAAGTTCGTTATTTCAAATGTCGGCGCGCGGCAGCTGCGCTCATAACGGGAGGGACGCGCATGCGGTGCAACGCGCTCGGTTTTTCCAGACGTGTCCGCGCCGCATCGAGATAATAAATGCATCTTCTGTGATGAACTTGCGCAGAGTGGCAGTTTGAACTTTGGTCCGAGCGGATAAGCGATCCGTGTTTCGTTCCGCTTTTGGCACATAAAAGTTATATCGAACATTTATCGAACTCCTCACATCGTTTTATCGAGGAAAATTATATCGAGAAAATGGTCGTTATCGAATTATCGCCCAGCCCTACTTGTAATGTACCCCAACACTGATTACGGCTCTAAATATCTATTCATCCTATGTGTCCTCTTAAGGTGTAACATTTTTTATTGTTGTTAACCTGGCAACACACTTCTGTGTATACTTTCTCTTTCTTTCTTATTATTCTGTTTTTTCTCTCTTTTCCCGCTCTAAAGCTCTGATCTGAATCAAATTATTTGCGAACCCACTCCAAAGTTCTGATCTGAGTCAAATGATTCTTTGAAGTCCCAATCTGAATCGAATGATTGAATCAAAAGATCCGACTGGAGCGCTTCGAAACAGTGAATCATTTTGCGATGATGATTTGAATGATTCGGACTATTAAAAAGCTCATTTTCAACTCTCAGTACTTGCATTTTAAAATCACTACAAGCCATGACAATATTCAGAAATGAATGGCTCTTTTGATTTGGTTTATTTTTGCTTGTGAATCGCTTGAACGATCGAAGTCGCGAATTTGAATTCAGTTTGTCAGTTCCTCAGCTTTTGGGGTCTTCAGCCATGTTTACATGACACCGTCGGTACTACTACTGGCTTAGCACGCTAGTTTTACAAGATTATCTGAAATAAGCGAAAAAAAGTATGATGTTTTCGTTAAAGAAGACTAAAGATGACTTTCCACATCGAAGACACGGAAGCAACGAACTTGAGGTGAGGTAACCGGTTTACTGCTAACTAGTGAAACACTTCATTAATATGACGAGCTGCAGCTCAAAATACATATTAGATGGAAACAGTTGTGCATTATGATGGAGTTTGTAGCTTAATTCACTATATTTAAAATTGTTTGATCACTGCAGTTTAGTTGCTGACAGTTCAATAGGAAATCAGTTGAAAGCATCCAGTCATTCATACCATTAAAGTGAATGTTCAATTCATTGTTCAGTCAGTATCTATTGTAGTTAATATTTGTTCAATCTAGTGTTCAGTCAGTATATATTGTAGTTAATATTTGTTCCATTTAGTGTTCAGTCAGTATATATTGTAATACATTTTTGAGGAATTATTGTTTTATCTCATTATATTAGTTTATATAGAGTGATAGTCAATGTAAAAAGAGCAAATGGACACCAAACAGGTGAAATGTGTCTATCTATCTATCTGTCTATATCTCAGTCCCTTCCTCTACCCATCTGTCTCTTTATTTCTTTCTGTGCTGTTAGACGTGATCAGCATCTCGATCTCCGTCTTTGATGCTGCTGAAAGTTGTTTTGAAGTCAGCAGATGAAACGGGGCCCGGCATGTCGAGAGCGGGTTTCTGCGTGACCCCCAGTGACCCCGTCGCCGTTTGATGTGAACGCGCTCCCCCCTAATTACAGGCTCCGGACCGGCGCCGCCTAAGACAAATTCTGCCGGCGCAATGGAGCTGCAAGTGACAGCGTTGCTCTGACCCGTCTGTCTCTCTCTCTCTCGGGGCGGCCGGCATTGATATTCCGCTCGTGTCGCTACGTCCAGAGCAGGGCGCTGGGATCGTGCCAGATTCGCAATTACAGATATTAAAATGCGTTTAGAGAAAGACGAGGCCTGCTTTGATATAACGGATCAGGGCAGTGAAATACTAAAGGAGAATTTAGTGCCGGCCAAACTGAGATCACCTGTCATGTGACAGGAAATGAACGGCCTTGCTGAGTCACATATGTGGCAACTGATCAAACAAGTTGGACATTTTGGATTTGTAGTTTGTTCTTGATTTTTGGTTTTATTTTAATATTAGGAGTTTTTTTTTTTTTAACACAATTTTTTGACTTATTACTTGTTGGAACTTCCAAAAGTTTAGACATTTTTAAACGATAATGGGTTAAAGATGAACATTTGTTTAATTATTCTATTTTTTATTTTTTAACATTTTTTTGTGACTCTTTTTTTCTGTTAAAACTTTCAAAACATGAGACATTGTTGCATAAAAATGGATTAAAGATGCTCATGTACTATTATTTTAATTCTAGTCTATTTCATTCTGATCTGTTAAAATTCTATTAATTTTATTTTTATTTGTTACGTTCCAAAAGTTGTGACATTCTTGTGCAAAAATGGATTAAAGATGTAAGTTCTGGATTAATAGTTTTATTTGAATTTATTAACATCTTTTATTTAATCATTATTTGTTAAAAGTTGAGACTAAACGTTGAGACTTTATTTATTTGTTTATTTATTTATTTATTTTTGGTGCAAAACATGCACATTTTGGATTTGTAGTTTCAATACAATTCTATTTTATTTTATTATTTATTTATTATTACATATGCTTTTCTACTACTTTGTTAAAACGCTCAAAAGTTGAGACATTTTGTACAGAAAAATTGGATTAAAGGTGCTAATTTATACTATTATTTAAATTCTAATTTATTCTATTCTATTCTATTGAAATTCAATTTTTTTAATTTGTCAACTTCCAAAATTGTGCAAAAATCTAATTAAAATGTAAATTTTTGATTCATAGTTTAAATCTTGACATTGTTAAAACTTCCAAAATTTGAGACCTTTTTTTGCACAAAAATTGATTAAAGATGCACGTTTGGAGTGTTATATAAAATTTTGTATTATTTTAAAACTTGTTGTTATGTTAAAACTTACTAAAATTAAGACTTTTTTTGCATAGAAACTGATTAAAGATGCATGTTTTTGATTTTATTTTAATTCTATTAAAATTTTAGTTTGATTATTTGTAAAACAAAAACAAAAAACAAACAAACAAACAAACATCTACAAAAATGGATTAAAGTTGCAAAAAAGCTATTTTAAGATGACAATTTAAGTATTTTGGTTAAATACAAACAAAAATCACACTGTACAGTATATTTAGCATACAAACATTTAGCATAGCATTTATCTAGTATGTTTAACATAGTGAACGTAGCTTGTTTAATTTTGTGTGCTGATTGCATTTACGTACTCTTAATAGTATGAATTTAAAGGTTTAGTTAAATTAATGCTAAACGTTCGAGAGGTGTCCAGTTATCATTTCATAAATAAATCTGGTTAATATTATGCTAAACATACTGCAGAAATAATACTTGTAGTGTGGTAGTATGAACATAAGCACAGTTTGAGGGTTGTTTTCAGTCACTGTTTGAATACAAATGTCTTGTCTGTGGCGTTTGTGTGTGTGTGTGTGTGACAGACGGCGAGAGAAAGACGTATAAGCCGTCCTCTAAGTTTAATGAAAAACAGCGTCGTGAGTTACTGGCATGCTAATGAAGCATCTTTGTCCAGTCAGGGACGACAAACTAATCGCTCCTCTCCTCCAAACGCTCCTAAACGCTCCATTAGTCCAGAAGTGGATGAGGGACCTGATACGCCGAGCTCGGCTCTATTTATTAGCGTCTCTGAAATGGCTGTTCACACACACACACACAAGTGTTCGCTAGATACCTAAATGAGGCCATTTGTTCCGTTTATATATTAAGTTAATTGCAGTAACTAACACGGAACCCTAAAAGAAGCCTTTGAGTAATTTATGTTTAAGCTACTCTTTAGCTAACAGCTAATTCCTTCGCCTAGCTGTACGAGAAACTTTTTTCTCCACAG
Source organism: Labeo catla (assembly GCA_012976165.1). Lineage (NCBI taxonomy): Eukaryota > Metazoa > Chordata > Actinopteri > Cypriniformes > Cyprinidae > Labeo > Labeo catla. Next base: position 272,099 of record VONZ01000127.1, read on the forward strand.
ACATCTGGTTATTTTTGACTGGAGTTATAATAGATAGGAAACTGGTCTCAGATCAGCTGCGGGAGGACCGTGTCCTCCGACCTGTAATAATTCTGCTGCTTAAAACCTCATTTCAGATACAATTAGCCTCTAACCTGTGAAAAGCCTTGACAGACCCGTGAAATCAAAATGGGAGTTTTGTGGCTCTTAGTCGTGTGGGTTAGCGTTAGCTTCGAGGTCGTCAAAGTTGGTGAAACTTTTAGCAGACGTACGAAATGTCTTTCCCTGAGCTGAAAATACTTATCTATATCATCTAGATTGACTAGCAATAGCACATAGTGAATCTTGGCTCGCCAGCTAGCATGAACAAGTGTGTCGTCTTTTGATTGTGACCTTCAAAACATAGGCTGTTATAAAAAGAGAAAGACAAACTTCATCAACTCGCTGTTCATTTAATTTAGTTTAGCGCTTAAAGCAGACTGGAGGAGATTAGCTGTAATTGTTCTTGCATACGCAGGATTAGCCTTCGCCAGGTGTTCAGCTTCCCGCCAGAACGACACTGAAAGCAAATGAGAGAACGAGTGATACTTGGCCCATGATGCACCAGGGCCAGTTCTGATCAACTAGTTGAGCCACAGATAGATGGATAGGCATATAACAAATTATGTTTTAAGAACGTTTTGCTAATGTTTCCATTAAGTTATAAAAACGTTATTCCTAAATATTTTCTAAACATTGTAAAAGTCCATTTTTAAAAATGTTTTAAAAACATTTTTTCTTGGTTTGGCAAAAGTTAAGGGAACATTCCATTTTATCACTTTGCAAACAATATGGGAACGTTACTTTTGAATGTTCTCTGAATGTTCTGAAAAAAATAGTTACTTTTAAAAAGGTAATTTAAAACATTTTAGAAAAAAAAAACATTCCAAGAATGATGTGTAAATAACGTTTTGTGACCAGATAAGTTTGAACAAATGCCCCATTAATGTTATTAGAAGAACGTTTATTCGTATCTTTGAGAGAACCGTGTCAAAATATTTTGATTACGCTCTCATTAGGTTATGAAAATTATGTTTCTAAATGTTCTCTAAACATTTGAAACTTTTAAAAAGTTTTTATCATTTGTTTCTTGGTTTCGCAAACGTTAAGAAAACATTCCATGTTATTATTCAGCAAACATGATGAAAATGTTACTTGTGTATGTTCTCCAACATTCTGAAACAAGTAGTTACTTTTAAAAATGTTTTCTGAGCGTACTACTAAAACATTTAAGGAAAGAAAAAAGGTTGCACAAACGATAAACAGTGTTTTTTTGCACTACTGCTTAGTAATGTTGGGGAAAGTTACTTTTAAAAGTAATCCATTACAATGTTGTTACTCTCTAAAATGTAACAAATTGTTTTTTAGTTACTTTTTTATGGAAAGTAATCCATTACAGTGGATAGATATCTGTTTAACAAATATATGTGACTTTGGATCACAAAACCAGTCTTAAGGTAAATAATAATATTAGCTAAATAAATAAGCTTTCTATTGATGTATGGTTTGTTATGATAGGACAATATTTGGCCAAGATACAATTATTTGAAAATCTGAAATCTGAGGGTGCAAAAAAATAAAAATATTGAGAAAATCGCCTTAAAGTTTTCCAAATGAAGTTCTTAGTGATGCATATTACTAATCAAAAATTAAGTTTTGATATATTTACAGTAGGAACTTTACAAAATATCTTCACGGAACGTGATCTTTATTTAACTTCCTATTGATTTTTGCCATAAAAGAAAAATCTATAATTTTGACCCATACAATGTATTTTTGGCTATTGCTACAAATATACCCCAGCGACTTAAGACTGGTTTTGTAGTCATTTTGCTAACATTTTGCTAACATTCTCAGTAGGTTATAAAAATGTTATTTGTGATTGTTCTCTGAACGTTTGAAACATTCTATTTTTCAAATGTTTTAACATTTATTTTTTCTTGACATTCCATTTTATCATTTTGCAAACATTATGAAAACTTTAATTTTGAATGTTCTCCCAGCATTCTAAAACAAGTAGTTACTTTTAAAAATGTTAGACGAACATCAAACTAAAACATTTTAGAAAAAAAAAGTTTCATAAATGATAAATAATGTTTTTGTTGTGCTACTGCTAATTAGGGTTCGGGAAAGTTACTTTTAAAAGTAATCCATTACAATAAATCCGTTTAACAAACATATGTCTATGAACATTTTGCTTACATTCTCATTAGGTTATGAAAATGTTACTTCTGAATGTTCTCTATTTTTCAAATGTTTTAATGTTTATTTTTTAAAAATGTTTGATGAATGTTCTACTAAAACGTTTTAGGGGGGAAAAAAATGATGTTTTTGTGCTACTGCTTAGTAGTATTGGTAAAATTTACTTTTAAAAGTAATCCATTACAATATGGCGTACAATATGGTTTGGGAAAAGTTACTTTTAAAAGTAACGCATTACAATATTGCGTTACTCCCTACAAAAGTAACTAATTGCAAATGCCTTACGTTACTTTTGCGTTACTTTTTCTCATCTGGGCTTGCTTGTTTGTTTTTAATAAAATCTGCAAAACTAAAAGCCCTTTCACATCAAAAGTTAGTTTTGATATTAGTATTGTTGAAATGGATCATCGAAGGTTGTTAGCAAAGACATAAATGGGCTAAAATACGTAAAGGATATTTGTGTTATTTGGCATATTTAATTGTTGCAGGTTTGCATTAAATTCTAATTTTGCACATTGTGCAAAAAGTAACTCAGATATTTTCTTGTAAATTAAAAAGTAATGTGTTACTTTACTGGTTACTTGAAAAAAGTAATCTGATTACGTAACTCGCATTACTTGTAATGTGTTACCCCCAACAATTGCGTTACACCCTAAAAAAGTAACTAATTGTGTTACATAGTTACTTTTTATGTAAAGTAATGCATTGCGTTACTGGCCTGGCTTGATTACTTGTTGTTAATATAAAATTTTATATTTTTTGCAAACGTATAAGCGTTTTGACACCAAAAATGTGCAACTAAAACTTTTTAAAAAATGTTTTTATGAACGACATATAAATGATGTTTTTTGTGCTACTGCTGACTAGTTTTGGGAAAAGTTACTTTTAAAAGTAATGTTACAATATTGCGTTACACTCTAAAAAAGTACTTAGTTACATTTTATGGAAAGTAATGCATTATGTTACTTTTGCGTTACTTTTTCTTATCTCTTGGAGCTGTCAGTCAATAAATGGCAAAACAAAATAACTGGTGTAACTTACTTAAGATATTTTTCTTGTAAATTAAAATGTAATGCGTTACTTCACTAGTTACTTTTAAAAGTAATCAAGTAATTACGTAACTCGCGTTACTTGTAATGCGTTACCCCCAACACTTCTGCTACCTTCATGACTTTATTTGATGGATATCTAAGAACATTTTGCTTTTATTCCCATTAAGTTATGAAAATGTTATTTCTGAACGTTTATATCGGTTTTGTAAATGTTCAGCTTTATTGTTTTTAAGTCTTTAAGTTAAGTCTTTATAAGTGAAGTAAAATGAATGTTTTGAGACCAGATAACTTTTAACAAATGTTCATAACTAACACCATTACTTTTGCTCCTGAAAGGATCATAAAACCTTTGAATATTCAGTACATACCCTAGTTTGTGGATAAATATGCAGAGAGATACATTTATTCACTTATTGTTAATAATTAAACCATATAAAAGTGGGCTGATAGGAAAAGAAGCTTCTATAAAGCCCTCGGCTTTTCTTGATGTGGCCTCAGATGTTCTGGCTCTCTGCGTACATGTAGCACTATAAACCTCAATGACAGTCTGACATGTAGATAAATATGCCGTATGATCTAATTCCTGGTATCTGTGGGTCATGGTGTAATCATAACTGTAATCACGCGCGCAGTTATTATGGCGCATGTCTGTCAGAGCGCGTTCCCCTCCGAGGAAACCTCAGTGTTTCGCAGGGTTTCCTTCTGTATTTCTCACAGGATTGTAATTAGAGAAAAGCGAGGAAGGCAAGAAAACGCTTCCGCTCCTTAATTATCTGTGTGTGTGTGAGTGTGTGTGCCGGCGCGGAGTGGGAGATTTCATTTGAATAAAATTGAATTTAATCACCATGTAGAGAGCGCGAGAGCAGGGGAAATATTTGCAGCCCTCAGGGTCAACATTACATGAAAAAGAAATTAAAACAAGTAAACATATTTCTCCTGTTTGCTGCCATGGAGCTGGAGGGGGCTGCAAAATTGTATTTGCTGCTGTGTGAACAAATTTTTCACTCTGTTCCGGGAATATTAGCTCGCTCTGCCCTCTCGCCTTTCTTTGACATCTGCCTGCTTACGTCCTATGAGCGTTTTTCCTCAAATTAACGTCTAATCTAATATTCCGCTCAGTGTGTGGTAGGTGCAGATAGCTTTCTTGATTGCAACAAGAGCGCTTGTGTGCACCCTTGGACTGCAGAGAGTTTTGTTGTCTATGTCTGAGGGGAGTGACGCATTTTGCATTTGCATTTACGTTTGCGTTTCTTTGTAACTGTGTGTGAAATTAATACGTTCTGCGTATTCTCAGAGTTTCAGCAAAAACTTTAACGTAAAGGCGTCTTTTGCAGTTAGATTTGCCTGTCAAGTGAATTTACAAGAGTTTGAAGTGAATCTTGCTGAAGAAGTTAGTTGCTCTCAATGTTAGTAACTTACATGAATAGTAAAACAGTTTAATGTTAGCGATATTAATATAACTCTATCGCTGCCTTGAGACTGTAAAAATGATTCGAAGTTGTAAATAAAGATTATTGGAGTACATTTTACAAGTAAAATACTATCTACTGCAAAATTACATGTTTAATTCAATGTGTTACTTGCTGTTTCTTTGTAATTGTGTGTGAAAATTTTACATTCTGCGTTCAAAAAAACGTTAACGAAAAAGGCGTCTTTTGCAGTTAGCTTTGCCTGTCAAGTGAATTGATAAGAGTTTGACGTGAATCTTGCTGAACAAGTTAGTTAAAGTCAGTCTTCGTAACTTATGTGAATGACACTGGTGGAATGTAAGCAATATTAATATAACTCTGTCTCCCCCTTGAGACTGTAAAAGTGATTCGAAGTTGTAAACAATGATTATTGGAGTATATATCACAAGAAAAATACAATCTACTACAAAATTTCATGTTTAAATCAATGTGTTACTTGCCATTTCTTTTTAATTGTAAGTGAAATCTGTGATTTTGCGTATTCTCTGAGTTTCTGCCAAAACGTTAACCTAAAAGACGTCTTTTGCAGTTACTTTTGTCTGTCAAGTGAACTATTGATACTGTAACAGTTTGAAGTGAATCTTGCTGAACAAGTTAGTTGAAGTCAATGTTAGTAACTTATGTGAATAATCTGGTTTACTGTTTGCAACATTAATGTAACTCTATCGCCCCCTTGAGACTGTTAAAATGATTCCAAGTTGTAAATAAACAATATTGGAGCACATTTTGCAATAAAAATATAATCTACTACAAAATTTCAAGTTTTATTCAATGTGTTACTTGCCGTTTCTTTGTAATTGTGAGTGAAATTAATGCGTTCTGCATATTCTCAGAGTTTCCGCAACAAAAACAAAACGAAAAAAAAAAAACGTAAAAGTAAAAATCACCTTTTGTGGTTTGTTATTCTGTCAAGTGAACTATTGATAACAGTTTGAAGTGAATTTTGCTGAACAAGTTAGCAAAAATCAATGTTTATGTGAATAATAATCCGGTTTAATGTTAGTGATATTAATGTAACTCTATCGCCCCCTTGAGACTGTAAAATTCTAAGTTGTAAATAAAGATAATTGGAGTACATTTTACAAGAAAAATACTATCTACTACAAAATTCACATTTAATTCAATGTGTTGCTGTTTCTTTGTAATTTTGTGTAAAATTTATGCATTATGCGTATTTTCAGACTTTCCGCAAAAACACGTTAAAGTCGTGTTTTGCGGTTAGTTTTGTCTGTCATGTGAACTATAGATAACTGCTTGAAGTGAATTTTGCTGAACAAGTTACTTAAAGTCAATGTTAGTAACTTACGTGAATAATAATCTGGTTTAATGTTAGTGATATTAATGTAAATCTATCGCCCCCTTGAGCACACTGTAATTCACTATATTTCACATGAAAAATACTGTCTACTATACAATTTCACATTTAATTCAGTGTGTTACTTGTTTCTTTGTAATTGTGTTGGAAACTTATGCGTTCTGCTTGTTCTCAGACTTTCCACAAAAAAAACATAGAAGGCGTCTTTTGCAGTTGGTTTTGTCTGTCAAGTGAACTATTTATAACAGTTTGAAGTAAATTTTGCTGAACAAGTTAGTTAAAGTGAATTTTAATAACTATTGTCAATAATAATCCGTTTAATGCTCATGATATTAATGTAACTCTATCGCCCCCCTTGAGACTGTAAAAATGATTTGAAGTTGTAAATAAAGATTATTGGAGTACATTTCACAAGAAAAATACTAGCTGCTTTAATTCAGTGTGTTACTTGTGGTTTCTTTGTAGTTGTTTTGGAATTGTATGCATTCTGCGTGTTCTCAGAATTTCGTAAGTAAACGTTAATGTAAAAGGCGTCTTTTGCGGTTTGTTTTGTGTCATGTGAACTATTGATAACAGTTTAAAGTAAATCTTGCTGAACAAGTTAGCTTAACTCACTGTATTAGTAACTTATATAAAAAATAATCTGCTTCAATATTTGTGATATCAATGTAACTCTATCGCCCCCTTGAGTACACTGTAAAATTAATTTTTTTGGAGTTGTAAGAAAAGATTATTGAAGTATATATCACAAGAATATTCTATCTACTACTACATTTTAAGTTTAAATGTTGTAATTTCTTTGTAGTTGTGTACGTCCCATGGCACTTATATTATAAAACATGGAAAAACATGGTAATACTATGTATATTTACTAGCAGTTTCTGAGTGATAATTGTGAAAATTGTTTCTACGATAAGTAGCTGGGAACTTTTTTTTTTAATGTTAGGATAAAACGTTTTTTAGGTAATGTTTATGGAACATTCTTCTAACTTCATTAATATTTGATTTAGTTGTCATAACGTTGAGAGAAAACATTTGTAGAACAACATTCTCCGAATGTCCTTATGACCTTATTTGTACTCATAATACTTTATTCTTAGAACAACATTCTTGGAACATCCTTATGATATTTTGATGTTATTTGTACTTGATGAACATTCTAAGGTTCATAGAATATTAAAAAATAGACGTTCAATTAACATTATCGTTTGGGTGAAAATAAAGTTAGAAGAATCTTGTAAGAAACATTTTTGTAACCTTTAAATCACAACATGAGAACTAGACATTTTAACGTTTATAAAATAAACGGTCAAATAATGTTATATTTAGAGTAAAATAACGTTAGTAGAGAATGTTTTTGTAACCTTTACATAACGTTATAACCACAACAAGAAAACTAGACATTTTAATGTTTTAAAAACATTTCAAAATGACGTTCCAACAACTTTTTTATAACGTAAAATGGCTACTTGGGATACAGCCAGACCCAAGCAAGAGTGCACGTCAAGTAAATGAAGTAATTGATCACGTATACTAGCGTACAAATTTATGTCACGTAGAAAATAATGGCAGAAACCCATTTTATTCCATTTTTTTTCATATCACATGTTTTAGTACATATTCTGGCTAGCTGCATAGACATTTTGTGCACGTTTTTAATTAAATAAACGCCAAATTAAATATTCTGCCCCGAATAGTTTTCTCTAGAGTTTGTGCTTTTCTGGTATCAGACTGTGACTCCACACAAACTTTCATCCTCTTCGACTCAAGTTTGTTTTTATGTTCCTTGTTAATTGAAAGGAAACGAACACACCACACGCCTCCTTCTGCTTTATTTTCACGCACTCGTAATCGTGTTTTAAGCCCTGCTTTGCGAGGGGGGCTTGTAAATTCATTACGGCTTGCGGTCGGCAGACGGATGCGGCCTGTTTCTGGTCTCACCGCGTTATAAATGGACTTGCTGGCCAGATAATTAAAGCCACGATGCTCTGACATAATTCTCCATTAAGCAATAATGCGATTAGGATGAAGTGCGAATCCTTGCCCTCTTTAGGAACAGACGAGCGTCTTTCAGTGTAATGTAATTCTGTTTGGAGCAGTTCGTAAACGTCTTAATGAATCGGAATAGCCTGCGGGGGACATCAGCTGTTAGAGTGGCATTTCACTTGTGTAGACCTTAAACCTTGTTTAAATGTATTCACAACAATAGGTCAGTAAATCCTTCGAGAAGTGGTCAATTATGATGGTTAATATTTATAGAGGAATCATATCATGAATGCTAAAATTCACTGACAGAAATGGTGGAATGCCCATCTTTTGTTTAGAGAAAGGGTTTGACACATTCCTTTAACATCCATTTTCAACATCAAATCCGGGCCCAGAAGCAAAACCAGCTGAAAACCAGTGATCTAGGCACAGCCACATAATCGGTTTGAGGCCGGTCTGGAAGCCCTGCTCTGAAGCGAACAGCTTGCAGAGATAGAGGGAAGGAAGGAACGGTGCCAGAGAGATTGCGAGGTCAGTCGGCTGAAGGACGCGTGTTGTTGGCCCCTCTGGCTGTGCTGTCCGCAGCAGGCATATGTTCCCGGCCTCAGCGGTCCCTCCTGTCTGAATGTGAAGGGGGTCGCGGCTACTGCTGCATTTTAATCCTCTAAATGGAAAGTTTGGAAATGCTATTATCTTCCATCTGTCGGCCCCCCGCTCACGAAAGGGCCCCGCTCCAACGGCTTGACAGGACCCAAACGCCTCACTGCATTGTGCTCCTCTCACGAGAGGGCAGCCAAGATCTGCGCAAAGGCGAGAACACGTCTCACATCAAACGTATCGGAGGTTTAAAGATTTTTCACTTAAAAACTGCATTTACATTCCAGTCGGGATCTTCAAAGGCAAAAAGTGCTTCCTTCACTTAGCTGTAGTGCTTAACCAAAGTTACCCAGAGAGACATCGTGCAAACACAACAACATATATTATTTATACTTACTTATCAAATGCCTATTTAATGTTTCTGAGGAGCGTGGAACTGCTTTTCACACAGAAAAATAACTCTGGTTACACTTTCATCTATACTGTGGTATTTACATGGTACTCAAAAGTGGTTTAAAGAATATCAGTACTTTTTGACGCTTTTGTGATGACTATATTCATGTACCATGGTATGTACTATAGAACATCTCCCAAAACATGGTGTCTTATAAAAACAACCACAAAACCAAGGTACTTATTTTGTAAGATATGGGAAAACGTGGTAATACCACGGTACTTCTGGCACTTTTGTGATGACCATATTCAAGTTTCATGATATATACTGAACATGTCCAAAAAACATGGTACTTATATTGTAAGACATGGAAAAACATGGCAATACCATGGCACTTTTTGGCACTTTTGTGATGACCGTATTCATGTACTATCGTAAATACTATAGAACATGTCCAAAAAACATGGTATCATGTAAAAGGAAGTAAATAAATGAAAAACTAAAAAGCATAGTGCATTTATCATTAGAAATTAGAAAACCTGGTATTACCGTGGTACTTTTTGGCACTTTTGTGATGACCAAATTCATGTATCATGGTGTATAAAAGAGAACATGGTATCATGTAAAAATACATAAATAAATAAGGTAAAATCAAACAAACAAACAAAAAACATGGTACTTTTATTATAAGAAATGGGTTAACATGGTAATACCATGGTACTTTTGGCACTTTTGTGATGACCATATTCAAGTATCATGGTATACACTATAAAACATGTCCAGAAAACATGGTATCATGTAAAAAGAAATAAATTAATTAAAAACATAAAAACATGATGCTTTTATTGTTATAGATGGGAGAAACATGGTATTACCGTGGTACTTTCTGGCACTTTTGTGATGACCATATTTATGTACTATGGTGTATTCTAGAGAACATGTCCAAAAAAACATGGCATCATGTAAAAATAAATAAATTAATTAAAATCAAACAAATAAAAAAAACATGGTACTTAGATTATAAGACATGGAAAAACATGGTAATACCATGGTACTTTTTGACAATTTTGTGATGACCATATTCATGTACCATGGTAAATACTATAGAACATGTCCAAAAAACATGGTATCATGTAAAAGGAAATAAATAAATTAAAAATAAAAAACATGGTGCTTTTATCATTAGAAATGGGAAAACCTGGTATTACCGTGGTATTTTTTGGCACTTTTGTGATAATTAATTTTGTGTATCATGGTGTATACTAGAGAACATGTTCAAAAACATGGCATCATGTTAAAATAAATTAATTAATTAAAGTCAAACAAACAAAAAACATGGTACTTAGATTATAAAACATGGAAAACCTGATAATACCATGGTACTTTTTGGCACTTTTGTGATGACTATATTCATGTATCATGGTGTATACTAGAGAACATGTCCAAAAAACATGGCAACATGTAAAAACAAATTAATTAAAATGAAACAAACAAACAAAAAAGCAAAAAAAAACCAAAAAAAAAACATGGTACTTACATTATAAGACATGGAAAAACATGGTAATAACATGATACTTTTTGGCACTTTTGTGATGACCGTATTCTATAGTATTTACCATGGTACATGAATATGTCCAAAAACCATGGTATTATGTAAAAAGAAATAAATAAATTAAAAACTAAAAAACATGGTGCTTTTATCGTTAAATCGAAAAACATGGTATTACCATGGTACTTTTGGCACTTTTATGATGACCATATTCATGTAGAATATGTCCAAAAAACACGGTATCATGTAAAAATACACAAATAAATAAGGTAAAATAAATAAATAAAAAAAAAATGGTACTTTTATTATAAGAAATGGATAAATATGGTAATACCATGGTACTTTTTGGCACTTTTGTGATGACCATATTCATGTATCATAAAAAAAAAAAAACATGGTATAATGTAAAAATAAATAAACTAAAAAACACGGTGCTTTTATTGTTAGAGCTGGGAAAAACATGGTATTACTGTGGTACTTTTTGGCACTTTTGTGATGACCATATTCATGTACTATGGTATTTAAATGGCTTATAAAAGTACTTACCATAATGTTGCTATGGTATTTGTCCAAAAAACATGGCATTTTATATAAAGAGAAAACATGATAAATGTGGATGAACTCACAAAACTTAACCAAAATACATGGTATTACCATGTTTTTGGACACTGTATTTTAAATAATTATTGCTGTTTAAAGAATATTAGAAATAGTCAATAATTGTCTGTAAACCACTAGATGCTAATCTATATTAGCATGGTAATACCGTGGTATGTTTTGGCACTTTTGTGATGAGCAGATTAATGTACTGTGGTTTTTAAGTGCTTTTTAAGATACCATACTCTTTCCTTGGATCATGTCCAAAAACATGACACTTTCTTGTAAGAGATGGTAAAACATGGCAATACCATGGTATTTTTTGCATTTTGTTGTGTGAGCAGTCACTTTAAATGTGGATGTACTCACTTACAAAATGTAAAAACATGGTATTACCATGTTTTTGGTCATGGAACTATATGGTGTTTTTTGATAATTGGTGCTTTAAAGAACAACTAGTAATACCATGGTACCTTTTGGCACTTCTGATGACCATGTACCATGATATTTAAATAGCTTTTCGAGGTACTTACCATAATTACCATGGAACATGTCCAAAAACATGGTACTCTTTTTGCATTTTTGTATTTGGTTACAAATGGTGATCAAAAACATGGTACCATGCTTGTGGACATTGTACCATGGTACTACCATGATATTTTGGACATTATGACCTTGGGTTACCATAGAAAAACCATGGCACATTTATTACATATTATAGTACATTTCAAAATGTCAGTACTATAATATTTAGACTTCAGAGATTCAAAAATGACTTTCATGTCCAAAAAACCAGTAATACCGTGGTATTTCCATCAAGTACATCTATTTATATGGATGAGGACAGCACAAACGCACACATTCAGGGTAGTCCAGGATGTGGTCAGACTTGGAGTCTGTGTGTGGCGGCTTTGTGCAATCACCTCTGTGGATTCACAGCGGATGTTATTCTGGAAGCTGGAATTAAACCTGACTCTAACCTAATCCCGGCTTATTGCCATCTATTTCATTTCACAGAATACGGAGGGGTGCCACTAAGCACTAACACACCACACACACTCATATCAGAGGCGATAAAGCTCTGCGGTAGGATAGTGTGCGCTTAGACAAGCCGCAGACACTTTGAACTCACATTACGATCGTATTCACATCACTATACCTCATTTTACACTGGAAATTCAATTTCAACTCAGCGGATAATGCTGATAGAATAGCTAGACGCTCACCGCGGTCGCCCTTCTTGATTATTCGTATCTTCATGTCTCTCGTTAAAGATATTAGAAGCACAACACCTTAAATCTCTCAAACAGAGTTCACATAAAAACCTGAGGGATGAAGACCTGTGCTTGCAGTGTAGATGCTGTATTTGGGCGCAGTGTTTTTCTCAAATAAGTTAAAAGAACGCAAATGTCCAGAATGAACTGTGTGGTTCTTTTCAGCTAGTTTCCCAGCTTTTTTAAAATGTTGTATAAATGTTAGGGCAAAATGTTCTGAAAGTGATGTTTATGGAATGTTAATAGAACTTTATTAATATTTGATAAACATTCTCATAACATTGAAAGAAAGCATTCTTAGAACAATATTCTTGGAATGTCCTCATTATTTTATTTTTACTTAATGAATGTTTTTATAACATTGAGAAAATGGTCTTAGAATATAAAAATAAGCATTCAAATAATATATTTTGGTAGAAAATAAAGTCAGTACTATGTTTTGTTAACCTTTAAATAACGTTCTAATCACGACGAGAAAACTGGACATTTTAATTTCTTAGAAAATGAAAAATAAACGTTCAAATAACAATTTTTATTTTTTTTTACATTTTTAGAGAAAAATTTCGTACAAAATTTTTGTAACCTTTAAATAATATTCTCATTACGTCAAGAAAACATTTTAATGTTCTTAAAATATTAAAAATAAATGTTCAAATACACATATTTTGAACGAAAATTAAAGTAGAACATGGTAAAAACTCTTTTGTAAACTGTAAATAACATTCTAATCGTGACAGGAAAGCCAGACATTTAAACATTCTTAGAATGTTAAAAATAAACATTCAAATGTTATATTTTGAGCGCAAATAACGTTCTAATCATAACACGAAAACTGAACATTTTAACATTCTTAGAATGCAAAAAATAAACATTCATATAACATTAAATTTTTGGTGAAAATAAAGTTAGTAGAATGTCTTTGTAACCTTTAAATAATGTTGTAATCACAACATGAAAATTTGACATTTTACTGTACACCATTTTTGTAACCTTCAAACAACGTTCTGATCACGTCAAGAAAACTTGACATTTTAACGTTCTTAGAATATTAAAAATAAATGTACAAATAACGTAACATTTCAGTTGAAAATAATGTTAGTACAACATTTTAGTAACATTTAAATAACATTCTAATCATGACAAGAAAACAATTTAACTTTCTTAAAATTAAACGTTTGAATAATGTTTTGGGGTCAAATTAAGTGAGTAGAACACTGTAAGAAACGTTTTAGGAACCTTAAATTAATGTTTTAATCACAACAAGAAACTTAAACTTTTCAGTGTTCTTAAAATATTAAAAATAAACGTTAAAATAACGTAACATTTTGGGTGAAAATAACGTTATTACAACATTTTTGTCACAACAAGAAAACTGGAAATGTTAACGTTAAATGAATGTTTTTTTATATATTCAAATAGCGTTATATTTTGGGTAGAAATAAAGTTAGTAGAATGCTGTAAGAAACTTTTTTCTAACCTTTAAATAACATTGTAATCATGACAAGAAAACTGGACATTGTAACGTTCTTATAATATTAAAAGTAAACACTTAAATAACGTTATGTTTTGGGTGGAAATAAAGTTAGTAGAACACTGTAAGAAACATTTTAGGAGCCTTCAATTAATGGTAGAAATAAAGTTAGTAGAATGCTGTAAGAAACTTTTTTCTAACCTTTAAATAACATTGTAATCATGACAAGAAAACTGGACATTGTAACGTTCTTATAATATTAAAAGTAAACACTTAAATAACGTTATGTTTTGGGTGGAAATAAAGTTAGTAGAACACTGTAAGAAACATTTTAGGAGCCTTCAATTAATGTTTTAATCACATTTTAATGTTCTTAAAATATTAAAAATAAACGTTTAACTAACGTAACATTTTGGGTGAAAATAGCGCTAGTACAACATTTTTGTAACCGTTAAATAACGATTTAATCACAACAAGAAAACTGAAAATTTTAATGTTATACGAATATATATATTTTTAAATATTCAAATAAAGTTACATTTTGGTTGGAAATAAAGTTAGTAGAATGCTGTAAGAAACGCTTTCGTAACCTTTAAATGTTGTAATCATGACATGAAAACTTGACATTTTAACCGTCTCAGAATATTACAAATAAACGTTCAAATAACAATATTTTGGGTGAGAATAACTGTACAACATTTTTGTAACGTTCTGATTATGACAAGAAAACTTGACATTTTAACTTTCTTAGAATATTAAAATTAAAAGTTTGAATAACGTTATGTTTTGGGGTCAAATAAAGTTAGTAGAACACTGTAAGAAACGTTTTAGGAACCTTCAATTAATGTTTTAATCACAACAACATTAAACATTAAACTTAAACATTTCAGTGTTCTTAAAATATTAAAAATAAACGTTTAAATAACGTAAGATTTTGGGTGAAAATAACGTTAGTACAACATTTTTGTCACAACAAGAAAACTTTGAAATTTTAACGTTATATGTTTTTTTAAATATTCAAATAATGTTATATTTTGGGTGGAAATAAAGTTTTTGTAACCTTTAAATGTTGTAATCATGACATGAAAACTTGACATTTTAACGTTCTCAGAATATTACAAATAAACGTTCAAATAGCAATATTTTGGGTGAAAACTGTACAGCATTTTTGTAACCTTTAAATAACGTTCTGATCATGACAAAAACATGACATTTTTACATTCTAAGAATATTACAAATAAACGTTCAAATAACAATATTTTGGGTGAAAATAACGTGAGTACAACATTTTTGAAATTTGAACGTTATATGAATGTTTTTTTTTTTTTTTAAATATTCAAATAATGTTATGTTTTGGGTGGAAATAAAGTTAGTAGAATGCTGTAAGAAACGTTTTCATAACCTTTAAATAACGTTGTAATGATGACAAGAAAACTGGAATGTTCCCACAATGTTTTTCTAACTGAATTTGTTATCTGGTTGGACGTTAGGAACACAACACCCGCCCAATTCTCTCATCTCACTAAGCTTCATGTAAACAACCACGAGAGATTATGAACCGAGCAGCGTACCTGATTCATATTCAAATATTTTTTGATAATTAATTGACCTTTAGCTGCTCACCGTTATGCGGAGGCTGGATATTGTTAACTCCAGAACTCAAATGTCAACAAGCGGAGTGGGGAACGTCTAATTCACGCAAGTGTAAAGTAAATTGCTTCTCATACATGTTCCCGCATATGACAAATTGATTTGTGCGAACTCAGATGGAAAGGGAAAATCCAGCAGACAGTTCTGCAAACACGCGCTCAAATGTAATTGAAGTCCCCGCAGCCCGAGGGCAAAGCGCGCGCGTTCCCGCCCCTAATTCGTTCGGATAACGGTCCTGTCCTCTCCTTCGGTCAATAAAACGAATCTAAATCATTTTCCCTCTGCGTGCGAGCGCAGATGATTATTCAATATCAAGCATTTTTTAGGAGATGTTTGCTTGCTGATGCACTATTTCCTGTCAGTCTTCCAACAGCACACCGCTGGTTATGCCAATAACGTGTTTTTAATTTACAGTTCGCACCGTGATTGAAAATCCATTACGTCGCCGTGTGAGACAGAGTGAGAGAGATTGCTTTTTGTTTGCTGCCATGTCCCTGCGATATGATAGTAGTCGGATTTCAGTCTTTTTGCTGGATGCGGTTGTGAAATCCAGCGCTATAAAAAGCGCGCCATTCATGAGGATAATGCCCAAATTACAGGCTCCCGCAGCTGAGCACCTGGCCTCCGGTCCTCCTTTAACCATAGTCGATTTAGTCATGTTCCCCGCTCTCGAAAGCACAGGTGAAGATGACATTGGTTAGGCACATTATCTTTCCTAATTGCCAGGTTGACACAAAACATTACGGATGGTTTGCGCTTTCCCCCGTTCCCGCCCGGCGCGCGGCTGGGCTTCCTCACCCGAAAAGGGAAGCTGCGGCCCTTTTTAAGAACTGCTGATGGCCTTATTTTTCTTTTTTTCCCACACCAGGGATAAGGTTATCTGAGCAATTCGTCATGGAGTTTGCAGATAATTAGCTTTTTAAAGTTTCCCCCGAAGTCAGGACTGTCCTTGCAAGGGCGAACCTGTCTCTGGAAAAATGATTCAGCTATAAACAAAAGTTTTGAGCCGGAAACCAGAAATAAGTGGAGTTTCCCCACAGCATGACTTACCCATGATGCACTATTGCATCATTTCGGATGTTTCCGTGCGTACTGCGTAAGTAAATGTGCTGCTGAAAAAATAATGGTTTTAATAGAAACTGTAATGGGTCTCTGCTGTTTGTTTTTTTTCACTAAATCCTAATGGATCATGTCCCAAAACACACTACAGGAAACCAATGTTTTTAAAGGTTAATAGTTGGTGGTTTGTAATTTTATTTGTAGTGGAAACCAATAGAATTTCTGTAATGGTTTCTATTGTTTTTTTGTTTTTTTTTTTCAGCAGGGTGCAGTTTTTCTGCAGTTAAACACCCAAAGCTTTCAAAATCCGAAATACAAACAATATGTCTTACAATAGTGTGTTTTTCATGCTCTTTAATGTGGTGTGACAGATCGCTGTATTCATGTGAATCAATTCATTCAATTATAGGCTACTGTTTTCTGAATTCCACCAACTATTCCGCAAAAATGTCTGTGGCAACTTCTCCCGGTGCTCTCAATTCGGGCCATTTACATGCGCTATATGGGTTATACTTTCAAAATATTATAACTTTAATTTCTGTGATTTAAATACTTGTGATATATTGACTTTATTTTTGAAACATTTAGACTTCATTCTTGAAATATTTCGACTTTATTCTCGTAATATTTTGACATTATTCTCGAAATATTTATACTTTATACTCATAATTTAGACTTTATTTTTGAAATATTTCAACTTTATTCTCGTAATATTTTGACTTTTTTTCTAGTAATATTTTGACTTTATTCTCATAATTTAGACTTTATTCTTGAAATATTACAACTTTATTCTCATAATTTCAACTTTATTCTCGTAATATTACAACTTTAATCCCGAAATCTCAAAATAATAATATTAATCAAAATATTAAATATTGAAGTATTATTCTTGAAATATTTAAACTTTATTCTCATAATATTTCAACTTAATTCTCATAATTTAGACTATATTTTTGAAATATTTCAACTTTATTCTCGTGATATTTCGACTTTATTCTCATAATTTCAACTTTATTCTCGTAATATTACAACTTTAATCCTGAAATCTCAAAATAATAATATTAATCAAAATATTAAATATCGAAGTATTAATCTTGAAATATTATGACTTAATATTTCAACTTTATTCTCGTGATATTTCAACTTTATTCTTGCAATTTCATCTTTATTCTCGAAATGTTATGACTTTATTCTCGAAATATTTCAACTTTATTCTCATAATATTTTGACTTTATTCTCATAATTTTGACTTTATTCTTGAAATATTATTACTTTAATCTAGAAATATTTCAGCTTTATTCTTGTAATTTCAACATTTTTCTCGAAATATTCCAAATTTATTATTAAAATTAATATTTCGACTTTATTCTTGAAATATTAATATTAATTGAAATATTAATCATGAAATATTTCGACTTTAATCTCAAAATATTTCAACTTTATTCTCGTAATATTTTGATTTTATTCTCATAATATTTTGGCTTTACTCTTGTAATATTTTGACTTTATTCTCATAATTTAAACTTTATTCTCGAATTATTACAGTTTTATTCTCAAAATATTTCAACTTTAATCTCTAAATATTTCAACTTTATTCGCATAATATTTTGACTTCATTCTCGTAATTTCGACTTTATTCTTGAAATATTATGACTTTAATCTTGTAATCTTAGATTTACTTGTATTTTTTAACGTGGCACTAAAACGCCATTGTAAAGCTGTGTGGTTTTTTCTTAACCAGTTATTTTCTTTTTTCCACCAGCATGTGACTTCTGAGGTCATCAAGCCCATTTGACTAATCAGAAAGGAGGCACCTCATGGCCAACACACCAAACAGGTAAGACATTTGGAGTTTCTTCGGTATTATGCTGGCGAATTGTGTTTTTGCAGCATTGGTTGTAATATTGCTTCTTAAAAAAAAAAGTGTTGTTGAATTGTTTGTAAATTAACCAGTGCTGACCAATAAACCATTGGTAAATAATAAACCACTGCATGGTGTGGTAGTTAGCATGTAGCAGTGTCATGTTAACATCTATCATTGATCAACTGTTCAAGTAAAACTTAATTGTTTTGTTTTATATGGACACTTTTATTGAAGTATTAACACTTTACCAATTGGTGGTTGGTTATTTACCACAAACAATGCAAATGTTTGTTGTTGCAGTGTTGTAGTGGATTGTTTTTTGGATTTTACATTGCTTGCTGGTACACAGTAAATTTGCCTGAGTAAAATTTACTCAAATTGAAGAAAATTTTACTCTGTGCCAGATAACATTTGGTCCCTCTCTGAAAAGAGTAAAAGTTACTCTTTTGATAGAGTTGTTTTTCCAGAGTTAATTTTGCTCAATTTGGTGTTAATATTTTACTCTCTGCTGTTACATATGACTCTATTTAGTGTTTTTTGAAATTAACTCTTGTACTATTTTACTCGGTTCAGAGGTACAAGAAAATTACTCTGCTAGTTTTTAACTCTGTTCAGAGGAAAGTCAAATTTACTCTGCCAAAATTTACATCTCTTCCAGAGTTGTTTATCATCAATTATGAGTGAACTTTAAAGAATAAATAACTCTATCCAGAGTCTTTTAAATTACATCATTCATATTTTATCCTCAAAACCCCCTAAAAATAGAAATGAAAATCTTGCTTTTCAATCTGAAAAAAAAAGAGTCTACAACAAACTGTATGTCACACAATTTTATTTTTTCAAGCTCCTATTTAAATAATATTACACTTACATTTACAATACAACACTTGTGATCATGATCATTTGGTGGTTTCTGCATTTATATCATGGACAGTGTTTTGCAGAAAGCTATACACAATGGACAGGTCTTACAGAGTAGAGCATGTTGGACAATTACAATAAAACAAGACTGGGCCCTACTTCTCATCAGCCCAACAAGAAGTAGATACAGCTGGAGACTCTCTCAAATGCCATCCAACTGCCCTTGGATACTGGTACCAGTCTGTAAAAGAATGAAAACACATTATTGCCAATGTGACTTAAAAGTTAGTCAATATACAGCATGAATAAAGAAACAGTGATGTCTGTCTTCCACCAAAGTTTATGTTTTACATAATTCCAACAGATTGTTACTAAATATGTGAAGTAGAAAATAATAGCATAAGAACAACAATTTAAAAAAAAATAAAAAAAAAAGAGTTTAGAATTCTGTCATTAATTACTTACCCTCATGTTGTTCCAAACCTGTAAGACCTTCATTCATCTTCGCAACACAAATTAAATTATTTTTTAAGAAATCTAAGAGCTTTCCGACCCTGCATATACAGCAAGGGTACTGCCACATTCAAGGCCCAGAAATGTAGTAAGAACATTGTTAAAATAGTCCATGTGACAGTGATTCTACCATAATTTTATGAAGTTACAAGAATACTTTTTGTGCGCAATGAAAGCCAAAATAACTACTTTTTTCAACAGTTCTTCTCCCCCAAGTCACTGTCCTCCACCATTAAGGAGAGTATCATGATGCATGCGCATGCTTTGTAAACAAAACACAGCGCATGCATGTTCCTGTGTCAGCAGCATCACACGTATGCATCAGGGTATTCTCGATTATGGCGGAGGATGGTGACTTGAAAGAGAAGAATTGTTGAATAATTATTTTATTTTTCTTTTCACACAAAAAGTATTCTTGTAGCATTGTAAATTATTGTAGAAACACTGATGTCACATGGATTATTTTAACAATGTCCTTGCTAAGATTCTGGCCTTGATCGTGGTAGGACTCTTTCTGTTTTTGAAGCTTAAAGATCTCACAATTTTTTTCAGAATTATCTTCATTTGTGTTCCGAAGATGAAAGCAAAGGTTTTACGGGTTTGAAACAACATGAGGGCGAGTAATTATTGACAGAATTTTAATTTTGGGGTGAACTATCCCAAATTAAGAACCTTTTTGAGAAGTAAGTAAGTTCAAGATCACAGAGTAATACAACGTTATCAACTAGTGTCATTTGATCTGCTTCATTAGTAGCTTCACCTTGATGAATTTCATAAGATGATCACGCTAGCTGAGATCTTTCCCGGTCCTACGTGGTGGTGACTTGAGAGTGCGGAAAAAGGTGAACCAGCATCAAAATTGAAGAAAATTTGCTGTTCCAACCTGGAGATACAGAAAACAAAATAAAATTTTCTTTTTAGGTTTTTAGTTTTTCCATCACAACCAAGTCCTGATGGCTACAGATGTGTGGATGAACTGAGTTGAAACCTCTACAAGTATTGAAATTAAGTCATACACTTATACATTTTTTTTTTTTTTTATTCAGAGTCCTAAATGAAGACAGTTTCTAACTGTAAATCTGCGACTCCTGTACTAGGCCCTTGCAAGAATATCAGGGTAGAAGTGTTGGAAAATAAACTGAAAAGATTTGGAGGCAACAGCTACTTACATAACGAAACTTGCTCCTGGGGTCAACCAAGCATAGGAAAAGGAGATGATTCCCTTCGCAGATTCTTCCTTTAAACTGCGTCAGATGATGAAAAAAACATTCATTAGTGCACTACACAACATGAGTTAACTTTGTTCACTAATATGTTTTTAATTTGTAATAATTGCTTGGTTTATATCTTTAATGTATATAGCCTAATTGTAGGCTAATATTATCATTGCATTGTTGTATGTCTCATTTCCAACGTTTTTTTCCCCTCTTTCTTTGTCACTGAGGTGGAGCGTTTATGAAATATTGTTCTTATAATTTATTCCCATCATTTCCATAATTAAAGTTTACATATTAAAAATGCACGCAAACTACAGTGAAGTGCAAAAGTTATTGTACGTGTTCCGCAGTGGTCAAAAAGGATTCAGTCGTGAAGTTTGAATTGAAACACTTCTGCAATAAAATCACCGACTAGCCCCTGTATATGTTAAAAATACCTTCGTTCTCATGAGAAACAGTTAACTTACTGTCTAAATACGACTAATTCACATCAAAATGGCCTTCAACAATCCAGTCAAGGCTAACGTTAATTTAACTCTTTTCCGAGTCAAGTACATGTGGTGCACAACTCGAGCCTATCGTCACAATAGTTTAGTGGACAAACATTGATAGGCAGCTAACGTTAGCTAATTTTAATTAACGTTCAAAAAATGCGTAAAATATATATGTTGGCTATCTGATTTCAAACTTTGCCTAACATTAACTAGTTTTTAAGCTGACAGGAAAAGGCAAGCGATCTCTTAAACATTAAAAACACGTGGCAAAACGATCCGAGCTCAAAGCAGAGGCGAATATAATAAAAACAAATAATAAGACTTTGAAACTTTACTTACTTTACCATCCAGCAGAAGCGTGCCGTCTTCTAAACCCAAAGCAGCAGCAGTCGATGGCCGTGATTAACAGTAATGGCGGATCAACGAAGGGATGAGAGTACATTGGGGAGGAGTTACAGTTACTCTGTAATTTTGCTCCCACTCTACGGATAAATTTTACTCTGTACACTCAAAATAGAGCAAAAACAACTATTTTTGAGGAAAAAAAAATTAACTCTGGAAAAACTACTCCGCCATTTTTCCTGTGTATGTTTTGAGTTGCTTTTATTGTTGGTTCCTACATTATTTGGTTGTTTTGAGTCATAACAAATAAACCATTGGTTTATGAGGTAGTTAGCATGTAGCAGACAAGTTTATCAAAGTTTTGCTGCAACTACTGGTTTGATATTTACCAGAAGAATGGGTGAAATGGAAATATTTGTTTTTGCAGTGCTGTGTTGAATTGCTTTGGGGATTTCACTTTGCTTGCTGCTCTGTTTTGAGTGGTTTTTGATGTGCTGCTGGAATAAATGCTGACCTGTTGCTTCTTGTGGTAAATATCATTTGGATTCGTAGCTTGTCGGAAGCTGCAATGTTTAATACAGCTTTTGACAATTAAATATTTGCAAAAAGAAATTAATGTTTGAACTAAAAGCTCCAGGGCTTTTAATAAGGACAAGTTTATCAAACTTCTGCCACTTTTTTTTTTTTTGCTGGGTTTTGGGTATTGTATTGTGTTTTGCTTTTTCATTTTACATCTTTGGTTTTAATATGCGCACTGAATATTAACACAGCTGGTTTTTGAGAAATCGCAAGATGTTTTGGTATTTCATTTGCATTTAATATCTTTTGTCCTCTTGAGTTGTTGAATTGCATTTGGATATTTACTGAAATAACTTAACTTCGGTATGCATTTATCCAGCTAGAATTTCATTGTTTTCATGTAAACTGATTGGTCTTGTTCTATACGGCCTTCAAGAGCTTTTGTGCTCATAAAAGACTTTGCAAATTCATATTTTTATGGAGACAGTTACATTCAAAGATTGCGCAAAGACAACTGTGGGATTGAAGGTTGTAAATGATTTTGTGAATTTAAATCTTACAGTTTGCTTCAGATTAATTCAATATTTGTTTGATATTTATTTTTTTCTTACATTTGTTTTTTTATTTTATTTTTTAATTCTTTTTTGCAACACTTGCTCTAAAAGAAAATATTGAAACTTTATTGGTTAAAAACAACTGACGTCACTTATTTTTAACTAATGAAGTTTAAATCTTCTGTTAGTAAAATAAGGTTTAAAATAAGTTTAAATCCTTATAAGTCATAAGGATTTCTTGACATATTACGACTTTATTCTCCTAATATTTTGACTTTATTCTCATAATTTTGACTTTATTCTCAAAATATTACAACTTTAATCTTGAAATATTAATATTAATAGAAATATTAGTCTAAAAATATTTAGACTTTAATCTCAAAATATTTCAACTTTATTCTTATAATATTTTGACTTTAATCTCAAAATATTATGACTTTTATTCTAGAAAATTTCGACTTTATTCTCAAAATATTTTGACTTTATTCTCAAAATATTTTGACTTTATTCTCAAAATATTTTGACTTTATTCTCAAAATATTTCGACTTTATTCTCAAAATATTTCGACTTTAATCTCATAATATTACAACTTTAATGTTGAAATATTAATATTAATCAAAATATTAAATATTGAAATATTAATCTTGAAATATTTTGACTTTAATCTCAAAATAATTCAACTTTATTCTTGTAATATTTTGACTTTATTCTCATAATTTTGACTTTATTGACTATAAATCACAGAGTGATTTATTCTCGGAATATTGCAACTTTAATCTCGAAATAGTAATATTAATAGAAATGTTAAATATTGAAGTATTAATCTCAAAATATTTAGACTTTAATCTTGAAATATTTCAACTTTATTCTTGAAATATTACAACTTTAATCTCTAAATTTTTCAACTTTATTCACATAATATTTTGACTTTATTCTCGTCATTTAAATTTTATTCTTGAAATATTATGACTTTAATCTCATAATCTTTTTTTAACAAAATTAAGTTGAGTCAACTCATATCTAAGTTGTCACTTAGTACAACTTAACATTTCAAGTTGACTAAACTCTTTTTTTTTTTTGAGTTGACTGAACTTAACATTTTAAGGCAGCGGGGTAACAAATTATTTTAGGTTAATTCAATTGTATTTTACAGTTTAATAAAGTTTGAAACTTTTCTTCCAAAATGAGTGTTGCACTTTTTCAAGTCCAATGAACTCTTGATTTTTGGTTGCAACTCCTTTAAGCACCCTTTTTTCCCAACCAGGAATTTTCTAATATCCTCCTTTCCAGAAGGCGCACTTAAAGCCACATATATAATCAGTTTCCATTGCATTCGCAAGTTTCTCTGTAGCAGGTAGAGGTCACGTCACCCTTCCATTGGCGCTGGCACGCGGCATTAGCCCTGGACTCTTTAACGGGGCACAAATCCGAAAGCGCGAGCTCCTATCGACAACCTGGGCCTCGTTCTATCGACTGGCTCATTTCCTGTTAGCCGAAGAGCTCAGCGGAGCGTGTGCGCGAATAACTGTGCGACCTGGCCGGGTGTTGTGCGAGCGAGAGTGTGTGGTTTGACCCGTGACTGCTGGGATACGGACACCGCTGCTCTCACCACAGCAATGAGTCATCGTGCGGCCTGGCCTCAGTGAGCACACAGCAGTGATTGATAACTACCCAGAAAGATTGCTCATCCCCTCGTTTATTTATACCGCAGCCCTTCGCTCCTGCTTTCCTCTGACCATGCCTGCGGTTCTGAAATTGTGAATTGTCTTTTCGACTTATTTTTTTGTATTTTTTTTTATCATAGATTTGTAGTTGCATGCCACAAAATTGCTTTGGATCAACATTGTAAGTCATCCTCAGGCCATCCTAGATGTAGATGAGTAAAGAAATTGTTTTTTGAGGAAAACATTTCAGCTTTTTTCTCCATATAATGGACTGCTATGGTGCCCCAAATTTGAACTTCCAAAATGCAGTTTAAATGCAGCTTCAAACAATCCCAAATGTGGTTTTAAACGATCCCAGCTGAGAAAGAAGGGTCTTATCTAGTGAAACGATTGGTTATTTTCATAAAAAATACAATTCAAAGATTTTTTGATCTTAAATGCTTGTCTTGTCTTTCTCTCCCTGAACTCTGTGTATTCTGGTTCAAGACAGTTAGGGTATGTTGAAAAACTCCAATCGTATTTTCAATCATCCTACATCGCTGCAGAAGTATTGACAAAGTCTTTGCAATGTGAACATGCAAAGAAGATCAAACACCCTTAACAAAAAATGAAAAACGGTGATATAGGACAAAATTGAAGTTGAGGGAGAACATGAGATGGGAGTTTTTAGACGTACCCTAACTGTCATGAACCGGAAAAAAAGAGCAGAGCAAGACAACACAAGTGTTTGAGATTAAAAAGTATATAAATTATATTATTTTTATGAAAATAACGTTTCGCGAGATAAGTCCCTTCTTCCTCAGCTGGGATTGTTTACAACTGCGTTTGGGATTGTTTGAAGCCGCATTTGAACTGCATGTCAGAAGTTCAAACCTGGGGCACCATAGAAATCCATTATATGGAGAAAAATCCTGAAATGTTTTCCTCAAAAAACAATTTCTTCACGACTGAAGAAAGACAGACATGAACATCTTGGATGACAAAGGGTGAGTACATTATCTGTAAATCCTTGTTCTAGAAGTGGACGTCTCCTTTAAGTTCATCAGTTCACATCTTGTGAAGCCAAAAGCTGCATGTTTGTAACAAACAAATCCATTACATTTAAACTCTAATAACTTCCTCCAAGCAAAAATTGGTCTGTTCTGAATCAGGAGAGAAATCTGCACAGATTAAGCGCTGTTTACAAGCCAAACCAGCTCTAAACAAACATATGGGTGGACTTAAGCAACAGTTTGGAGTTAAAAACATCTTAACGATGGATTTGTTTCTTACAAACATGCAGCTTTTGGCTTTAGTTTCGATCCATTTCTCTCAAGTTAATCGTATCAGACAGTCACATCTGGTCTGTGTATATTCTCCTGTGGCGTTTGATGCTCAGGTGGTTCGTCTCGTGGACGTGCGGCATCACGCTCTGCTTCCCTTCGGCTGTCTGATGAGCTGCCGTCGCTCCGTCACACTTGATCCCTGTCAGAGTTTTTGTGCTCCTGGCATCAAATAAAAATCGATGCGTTTCTTTTCGGGATCTCTCTCAACGTCAGCCGTCACTTCTCGCTGTCATTCGGGGAAAGTATCTTCTATGACATCACTGGAGTGGGCGAATGAAATTGATATTGCTATTTTGATATTTATAGGTCAATTTCACCTGAACATACAGGTCAGATTTTAATCCTTCATTGATTAATCAGAGTTTTAAATTAACTGGTTCAACATAGCTTGAGTTAATAAAACCTAGTTCAACAAATTCTAGATTAATGCTAAACATTACACTAAGATTGATAACTGGTTAGAAAAGTTTGAGAAGTATTAATGTAACCATGTATCATGGTAAATAGCAGCTGTGTACACCAAAAAATATCTATCCATCTATCCAGACATTTTTATCTGAAGAAACAAACATGCACTGCATTGAAGGTAGTGTAAATTTAAGATTTGTCTAATATATATATATATATTTTTTTTACTTAACTGTAGTAACCTTGGTGGGGAATTTAAACCCCTGATTTTGGTTTAAAATGTTTTTGTTTTTGCTTGTTTTATGTTTTAAATACAATTTATAATAATCAAAATTTGTGAAAAATTTGTTAAGTTGTAACATACTATTTCATAAAACGTACATTCTCATGTCTATTTTTGTAACATTGCAATTTTTAAAATGAGTTAACCCTTGTGCAACCTTTTGGACATTTTTGTCCTTTTCAGTCTTTTTTTGATAATTTTCGCCTGTGTTATTGCCATCTGCATACGTTTTGCCACAGGTGTCTATTTTTATTGGAATTTTACTATTTCACCTCCATTTCCTTTAATAAATAAAAGAGAAAAACTCTACTGCAAATCACAAATCCAACCACTGTGTGCACCAGCGGAGTTTTGCTAGCATCTTATGGGGAAAATTTGACACTGCGCCCAAACAAAATCTTCCTGAAAGCTCATTTTTTTGAGATATCAACCTCAAATTTGGAACACAGCTTGTTTAGATTTATGAATTTGATTTTCTAGCAGGTTTAGAGTTCAACATGTTTCATAAAATATATATTTTATATAAAATATGCTTTATATAAAAGCTTTTTTTTAAATATAATTTTTAATTATAATTTTTTATAATTTGCTTTTTAAACTTTTTCTGCTTCATCAGTAATCTGCCATGGGTCTTCTTTAAAATGAGACCAAACTTAAGTCTCTGCTCCCACGCTTATATATATATATATATTTTTTTTTTGTTTTGTTTTGTTTTGTTTTTTGACATGGACATTTGTCCACTACAGACCTATGTGTAACTTCTTTTTTATTGATGCACAAGGGTTAATTCATTAGCTAAAATTAAAGAAATTAAATAATAAACAATACTTATTAATAATTATTTGTGAAAATATAATTGTTTATGCTAGTTCACAATGCGTTAACTAATGTTAACTAGCGTTAAGTTATTTTAGTATCATTTAGATACTAGTATAGCTTTTATTAATATTTTTCAGTTTTTATTTTCAATTTTCATTTGTAGCATTTTTAGAAATTGTTTTTATTAGAGATAAATTGATTGCAATATTCTTGGCTGATTCCAATTTTATTTATTGTTTTGTAAGTGTGACCCACCAATACCAATTTTTGCAGATTCCGATTTTCTTTCTAAGAACTATAATTAAGAGTGTGTACAAACAAAAATCTATACTATTTTCAATTTAAAAACAAACAAACAATTACTTGATAAAAAAAAAAAAAAATGTATTAAACATTACAATTCCCTGGATTAAGTTACAGAGATTCTCTGTAAATGCATTTACACCACAAAATTTCAAATGCGTACATTTTATAAGATTAATGTTTTATGTATTTTTTAAACATGTAAATAAGAAATGTTGCAATGATACTTTTAAATATGAAACCAAACCACCAGTAGGTGGCAGCAAATGACTGTGAGTCATTTAGTCATTCATTCAACCGATTTGTTCAGAAACGAGGCAAGTAGCTGTCTTTTATGAATGGGTTTCTGAATCATTGACTCATTTGATTTGTTCAAAAAGCGTGGATTCATTCAGTAACAAAACACTGCTGGGTTGCTTGGAGACACGCAGCAGTTCTGCTGTGGCTTTGATTGGAACTATTTTCATCAGGGAAACTGAGCAAAGACAGTTAATATTGTGTCTAAAATGTCTAAAAGTCACCTAATTTTAACTTCTAGAAATTTTGTTGTGTTTTTATCATTTTTAGTAGTTTTCTTCATGTCTGTATAGTTTTTCATAAATTTTTATTTCAGTCTTAACATTAAGTTAAACTAAATAAAATAAGAAATGTTGCCTTGGCAACTAGATGAAATTTTAAAAAAGAAATCAGTTAAGGTTTTATTTCAAGTAATGAAAATGTTCTTTAGTTTAAGTATAAGAAGTAAATTATTATTAAATAATTTTAATAAATACAACTTTTGTTTTTTAAAATATTGGTAAAAGTTGAATCGAAATCAAAAATTTCATAGGACCTTTGCGCCAAACTTTAAACTTTCCTTAACAATGAGCAGACTTGCATTAAACTGTGGTTTTGATTCTGGTATTAATTTACATAAACTTAAAATTCTGTTGTTTCATTACTCTAAACTTTCATTAATCCAGTGTTAAATTCATAATGATGAACAAAATGAACTGGTTTAATCACTGGTTAGGATTTTAATCACTAATTAATCACTATGTGTTTTAAATTATTGGGTTCAACATAGCTTGAGTTTATAAAACCTAGTTTGACAAATCTTAAATTAACTCCAAACTTTACACTAGGATTGATAACCAGTGGTGCGAGGACCCTATTGGAATTGCATTTTTGAGGGCTTAAAAATGCTCGAAAACTCAGGAAACTTTGCTCACACACCAAAAGTGGCGAAAACTTACATCTTGTTTGGGTTTCAAAAGTGGCATGGCAAAATGGCTCAATTTTGCCAGTGTTTCATGTACATGTATGAAATTCGGTAGACACGTGTAATACACCAATACCTACAAAAAAGTCCCACGGTACGACGTCCGAAGCCCAACAGGAAGTCAGTTATTTTAAATTTTCTCCTCAATTTTTTTTTTTTTCCCATTTTTAAGTGTTGTACGTATTTGAACAAATTCTTCCTAGAGATTTAAACAGATCAACACCAAATTTGATCAGTGTAATTTAAAGGCCTTTGTGACGTTAACTTGCGAAGATCTTGAGTTTTCATTAAAGAGCATGCCCGTGGTGGCCTGACAAATTTCAATGTTTCGACATGAAACAGGAAGTTGTTATAATTTAGGCATACAGTGTCTAATCTGCACCAAACTTCACGTTTGATAAGAGTCTTGGCCTGAAGAGATCTACGTGCCCATATTTAGTTATTGTCATAGCGCCACCTGCTGTCAACAGGAAGTGGCTTTTTTTTTTACGCTCTAACGAACTCCTGCTAGAGATTTAATGACATCAACATTATATTTGGTCACTCTAATATAAAGGCCTTTGCGATGTTAAATTGTGAGGATCTTGAGTTTTTATTAAAGAGCGTGGCCGTGGTGACGTGAAGTAGTTTGATGTTTCACCATGAAACAGGAAGTTGTTATAATTCAGGCATACAGTGTCTGATCTGCACCCAACTTCACGCTTGATAAGAGTCCTGACCTCAAGAGATCTACATGCCCATATTCAGTTATAGTCATAGCGCCACCTGCTGGCAACAGGAAGAGATATATTTTACACTGTAATGAACTCCTAGAGACATAATGACATTATATTTGGTCAGTCTACTTTAATGGCCTTTGCGACGTTAAATTGTGAAGATCTTGAATTTTTGTTGAAGGGCGTGTCCATGGTGGCCTGACAAAGTTCGATGTTTCGACATAAAACAGGAAGTTGCTATAACTCAGGTATGCAATGTCCGATCTGCCTCAAACTTCACATGTCTGATAAGACCCCTATCCTGAAGAGATCTGCGTGCCTATATTCAGTCATAATCATAGCCCCACCTGCTGGCATCAGAAAGAGACATTTTTACACTAACAAACTCCTCCTAGAGATTTAATGACATCAACACTATATTTGGTCAGTCTACTCTAAAGACCTTTGCGATGTTAAATTGTGAAGATCTTGAGTTTTTGTTGAAGGCCCTGTCTGTGGCGGTGTGATAAATTTCGATGTTTCACCATGGAAAAGTTGTTGTTGTAACTCAGCTGTACAATGTCTGATCTGCAACAAACATCACAAGTTTGATAAGAGTCCTGGCCTGAACACATCTAAAGGCCAATATACTGTTACAATCATAGCGCCACCTGCTGGCAACAGGATACGTCATGCTTTACACTAACTCAAACATACCATGTTCAATCTGGACCAAATTTCATATGTTTGATAAAAGCGCTGGCCTGAACACATCTACATTCCAATATCCAGTTATAGTCATAGCGCCACCAGCTGGCAGCAGGACGTTTGGCACATATAATTGACTTTGACATATATCTCCTACATTTACCACCGTAAAATTGCTCACTGTTCGCTGTTTTCCTAAAGCCACCAGGTGGTGGTGAGCCCGGGCGCGAAGGCCCTTTCAATGCTGCTTGCAGCTTTAATTTTTTTGTTATTGTTTGTCTCTGTTAACTAATGTTAACTATTTTTAACTAATGAAAAAATACTGGTAAGTTTTATGTTTTTTCTAAAATGTGACAAGTATTAGTGTTAAGGTTTACCTTATTTTATACCTAATTTTTTTTGGATTTAGTTTTTCATAGTGTCTTAATAAATGCATACCCAGAGTTTGAACCTTATACAGTTAAACTGTCGTAATTTCTTTAATAAATAAGACAAATAGCATAAAACGAATGTTTAAGCCACTGCTAGTTCACTGGGTTTCATTCTGTCTGGGTTTTTTAGGCCAAATGAGCTAAAGATGACAAAAGTGCAGCAAAGGAAAGACAAAGTGAGTATTTCTGAGTCCGCTGAATCGAGCAGTCAGCAGAACACATGGAGAGCGATCGGGAGGCCAAAAGTGTCTCGTCAGAAACAAACTCCCGCGTCTCGCTCACGACCTGACAGATACACGGCAGGCCGGAAATTAATAGCGTGTTTGTGAGCGCCGGCCATCGATTTCTCCTCGTCACCTGCCGGCGTCCTCGCAGGGCTTTTCTGCAGCGTCAGACGCTCACCGAAAAACACAAAGAAACTATTCTAACTTTCCTCTTTCATGGATGGGTGCACTGGTGCTCACCTACTTCCTGTTTGACGGTCTTGCAGCAAGTGAAACGTACGATTATTCGTAATTTCTGTGAAATATGACCTAGGCATGTTCATGACAGCCATTATATATTTGTTTTGTAAGTGGATTTGGGAGGAAAACCTTCTCGTGCACAGATAAATGCATGCGAATAGAAATATTAATGCGATCTTCGTCTTTTTCCGGCAGGTGTGTCTGTGCAAACTAGATTTGCCGGCCCAAGATGTATCGTGCTGTTTGAGCTCAGCATTATTTATTCATAATAGCAGCATTCATAACGCAGCAGCCTGATTTATGCTGCATATGCCAATGGCTGGATTATCATAACATGTTTGAGCTGGACGGGTAACCTCAGTGAAGGACGAGCAGGAGCTGTTATTACAGTAACAGGAGGCTAATAATCTGCTCTTGTATGTTCACATGTTCTCCACATGTGAAGGGTTTAGTGTGAATGTGACGGGACGATAACGCCGGGACGGGGTTTGATCCCTAAACGGCCGTCACGTGAGGCCGCGCTGCTGTTGTTGAAGACGTGCTGTCAGATCACACTGGAGACGGGAGTGTAATCGCTGGTGCACTTATTCATATCCTCTGTAATTGTTAAGCAAGGTCACAACTCCACAGCGAGAGTGTGCTGAATTCATTGAGATGTGAATGCAATTGAAAAGACAGATTCCAAAAGGTTAGGTTTTTTTTTTAAAGGAAAAAAAAAAAATCTAAATTGTGTATTAATTAATGTTTTTTTATTTAATAATTTAAATTATTTAATCGATCAATTTAATCAATTTAAAATCATTGTAATAGTTTGTTTTTATTTAATTATACTACTTTTGTTATATATTTCCTAATTATGAAACATTTTATTATTCTTATTATTATTAATAATAATAATAATAATAATAATAAAGTTTTTTTACTATAATTTTTAATAATTGTAATAATTTAATAACATTACTTCTATCATATATGTCCTGATTATGAAACACATTAATAATAATAATAATAATAATAATAATAATAATAATAATAATAATAAATATAACAATAATAATAACAACAACAACAACAATAATAATGCTGAAATGTTTCATTATTAGGAAATATATAATAAAGTAGTATTAAATATATTATTATTATTATTATTATTATTTTCAATACTTATAATAGTTTGTTTTTATTATTATTAATAATAATAAATGTAAATATCACGATATTGTATTAATTCACTGTTATTTAACAACAACGCATGTAAATATAAAAAAAAGAGTAATGAAACAAAATATGTATTTAAGAAAGATAAAGCATTATTTACTTATTATTATTATTATTGTTATTATATATTTCTTAATTATGAAATATTTCAATAATAATAATAATAATAATAATAATAATGATAATACTAATAAAATACAAAGCTAAATTGTTAAATTAATGTAATAAAATAAAATAAAATAGAGTATTAATAATCATTTATTAATTGTAATTGTTTTTATTTAATAATACTATTATTATATATTTATTATGAAACATTTACTCTCATCCATTATTATTATTATTATTATTATTATTATTATTAATACATAAATTTGGTATTCAATGGAATAACAATAGTGTTTTTAAGAATTAAACGTTGTTATTTATGTATAATTGTTGTTATTATTATATTTTTATTATAATATTATTATTATTATTATTATTATTATATAGTACTTTTTATATATTTATTATGAAACATTTTAATAATAATAATAAATTATCTGAATTATGTATTCATTTTTATTTAATAAAATTAATGTAATCATTTTAGAATTATAAATAACTGAATAATGAAACAATTATTATTATTATTATTGTTATTATTATTTTTACTACAATTATTTAATAATTGTAATTGTTTTTATTTGATAATACTACTTTTATTATGTTTCTTAATTATGGATGTTGTACTTTTACTATTTTAAACTATTTTACTATTAATAATAGTAATAGTTTTTAAAAAATACAAATATTTTAAATGATGTAGTTCTTTTTCATTTAATACAAATTTTGCTTTATACACATAATCTTGACTTAACTAATACCATAAGTTAGTGTTGAGTCAGTGTTGCTGTGACTGGTTTGCAACACAATTTTTGTTTTATTTGAGGAAATCAACCAACAAATGACTTCTAGTTCATCTTTGCATGTTAATGTGACCTTAAATCAGCTTTACTCATATGAAAGATCTTATTTTATGCAGAAATGTCTTTGCACACTATTATTTTGTATTTTAACGCATTATAATTTAGTCTGCTGTCTCCTGTTAATACAAAAAGCTCTGAAGTTTGAGTTGTGCTGTAAATGCTATTATTGATTAAATGTGATTAATCCAGCAGTGAGGGATTGTAACAAACATAAACATGTTTTAGTTTCTTTCTGAGCATTTGGCGTCGTCTCGACTGTCAGAGCGGCGGCGTGTTGGGCGGGTTTTTAATCTAAAGTCTGGTGTTATTTGACTGGACTGGAATAATCTTGTCCATTGTGACAGCAACACGAGCGGCGTGTGAGATTGCAGTTTCACGCTCTCCTCCAGCAGGGCGAACGGCGTTTCTGAGCCATGCTTTGGCGGAGCTCGCCTTTCAGCCCCTTCCATTAGGGATTTCTCACATTCATGTTTGTAAAAAGCTAAAATGGACTGTTTTCCTTCCCCTCAATAACGCAGAAATGCATGAAAAAGAAATGTCAGAGAAATGTCAAACGCCTGCTGGCCGGTGCGGCCCAGTCCGGTCTGCCAGACAGAATGTGTAGAAAGAGACTGAAAGCCGGTTCCTGATCTTTGATTGGTGCGGCGCGGCTCAACCTGACACCGTCTGCTTGACGCTAATGCACTTTCAGCTCTGCTTTTAGTGCCTGCCTTTAGAAATGCAGCAGAGTATTTGGAAAAACTCGACTTTATGGAACTTTATGAAGGAGAATGTGAATTTTGTCCTTCAGTTGAAGCTTTGTAAGTTTCTCATTGGTTGCTAGCATTTTTTTTTGCTTAGGCTTATAACATGAACACACATACCTTCATGTAATATTTTAAGTTTTTCAATTTAAAAAAAAAAAGAAAAAACAAAAAAAACATTTTCATTTAAGTTTTATTTTTGTTGTGCTTTTATGATTTTTGTTTGTGTTTTAAATATTTCTGTTTAGATTAAATGTTTTATTTCAATTTTAGTAATTTTAAGTTTTTCATGTAATATTTCTTTTGTTTTATCTTTCTCAGTTAACAAAAACTATATATTTTTTAATATATTTATAAATATATTTATATTAAGTTTAACTTAGATTTTGTTAAAATAACACTGATAGGTAGCTACACTGTAAAAAAAAAACAAAAAACAAACAATTTGTTGAGTCAACTTAAAATAATTTGTTACCTGGCTGCCTTAAAGTTTTAAGTTCAGTCAACTTAGATACGTTTAGTCAACTTTAAATGTTAAACTGTACTAAGTAACAACTTGGATATTTGAGTTGGTTCAACTTAAATTTTTAAGGCAGCTGGGTAACAAGCCCAGGTTTTAAGTTTAACAAACCAACATATTTTAGTCAACTCAAATATCTAAGTTGTTACTTAGTACAACTTAACATTTCAAGTTGACTAAACTTATCTAAGTTGACTGAACTTAAAATTTTAAGGCAGCAGGGTAACAAATTATTTTAAGTTGACAACACGTTTTTTTTTTTTTTGTTTTTTTATACAGTGTAGTCCAGTGCTAATCACTGTTACTGTAATATTATGTACTTTTATAGTATAATATGCTTATTTTTATATTTTTGTTTTGAATTTCATTTTAGTTTAAATTTTACTAACTTGAATTAAATTTTAGTAATGTGCTTTTAAAGAAAGTTTATTTTACATTTTTCTATTTAGCTTCATTTTTATTTAAATTTAGGTAATTTTAGTACTTCAGCTAAACTTATGTTTAAGTTTTTCTGTTTCTATTTGTTTTAACTATATAAATATTTAAGTTTTAGTTAACAATAACACTGCTTGTATACATTTTTAACTACTCATGGTGCAGTGATAATCACTGTTACTGTACTGTTACTGTTTTTTTTTTTTTTTTTAGTTTAAGTTTTTCATGTAATATTTCTTTTGTGTTATTTTTACTTTCTCGGTTAATGAAAACCGAGTTAAGTTATAGTTAGTTTTACTTATACAACACTGGTAGGTGTTTACTCATAGTGCAATGCTAATCACTGTTACTGTAATATTACATTTCATTTTTTCTATTTAGCTTTCAATTTTAGTAATTTTACTACTTCAGCTTAAACTTTCAGTTAAGTAAGTTTGTTTTTCAGGTAATATCTATTTTTACATTTTTCATTTAAGAAAAAAATGTAAGTTGTAGTTTAAATTTTAGTTTAAGTTAACAATAACAACACTGATAGCACACATCTGTAACTAATCATAGTGTGGTGCTAATTACGGTTACTGTAGTATTATATACTTTTGTAGTTCTTAATATTTTTATTTAGCTTACATTTTTATATATGTTTATTTAATTTTAGCTTATATTTTAGTAGCTTAAATTAAATTTTAGCAATTTGCTTTTATTTAGTTTCTTGTACAGTTTTCTATATAGTTTTATTCATGTATATTTTTAAGTTTCAGTAATTTTGGTATTTCAAATTAAACTTTATTTTAGTTAGTTGTCAGGGCAACATTTTAAATTTAAGTTTTTAAGGTTAAGTTTTTCTGGTGATCTTTATTTTAACTCTTTCAACAAAAACAAAAACATTTAAGTTTTCAGTTAGTTGCCAAGGCAACATTTCTAATTTTCTAAGTTTAGGTTTTTATGTAATATATATTTTCAATTTTTCAGTTAAGAAAAAAAAAAGTTTTAGTTGTAGTTTAACTTTTAGTTTTAGTTAATGATATCAACACTGATAGTTTACATTTGTAACTACTCGTAGTGCAATGCTAATTACTGTTACTGTAGTATTATTTACTTTTGTAGTACTTAATATTTTGAATTAGCTTATATTGTTATATTTTTGAATGTAATTTTAGTTTAAATTTTAGTAACTTGAATGAAATTTTAAATTAGTTTATTTAAAATGTTTCTATTTAGCTTTTTTATTTCAGTTTTAGTAATTTTAGTACTTAAGCTTAAACTTTATTTCAGTTAGCTGCCAAGGCAACATTAAGTTTTTCATTTGAAGTTTTTCAATTAACAAAACATTTAAGTTTTAGTTGTAGTTTAAGTTTTAGTTAACACTAAAAAAAAATTGAATTAGCTTATATTTTCATATTTTTCTTTGTAACTGTGTAACTTAGTAACTGTGCTTTTGACATTTTTATTATTTTTCTTTTAAATATTCGTTTAACTTTAAAAAAAAAAAAATCTGGTTTAGTACTTCAGCTTAAACTTTTAGTTAGTTGCCAAGGCAACATTTCTAATTTAAGTTTTTTTTGTAAGTTTTTCCATGTTTATTTCGGCTTGATTTTAGTTAACATTAACAACACCGATGCTAATCAGTACTGATATGTATTTCGAAGTACAATGTATTTTCCTGCTACGGGTTCATATCTCAAATTAGCCTCTTCAGAACATCACGTTTTGCAGATAATGATTCAATTATAGCGCGTTAAATAAGCGCAGCCTCTGTCAGAGTAATCTTACTTTACATCTGTGCGTTTATAGCTCTGAATATTGATCCAGAGATTCTCGTCACCCTTAAGTGTCCGCCCGTCCTGCTAAAGCTGCACGGCACGTTAGCACGCGCATACATAGTTAGACATCTCCAGACGCTTGATTTGCATATCTGTGGAGTGCTAATTCATTTCTTAATCAATTAGTTGTTAAAGTCCTCTGTCAGTGCGGCGTGGTTTTATATACTTAGAATCAATTATATTTATATATTTCCACACTAATCATGCAGAGTTAAGGTTGCTAGTGTGTCTTTGTAAGCAAAACCATTTGATACGCTAGTAAGACATTTACTATGGTGAAATATTTTGTAGTTTTTCTCACCCTCATGTTGGTTAAACAAATTTCAAATTTTGCATTGATCGCATTAGAATTCACTTTAGTTTGATGTTCTGCTGAAGTGACATTGAATTCCTATCCCTACCGCTAACTAGCGAGCCAAAGCAAGGGTTATTCCCCTGTCAGATAATTTGTGAAGTCAGTGCTGGAGTTAGTTGAGTGGGTGTAATTCCCTCTTGACCTGTAGGGGTCAGTCCTGATTCAGCTTGACTTGCCGCAGTCTCAGTCTCGGTGTGCATTAGCATCCACCGTCATCTGTGCTCGGCCCGGCTACTCACAGACCTGAAATATTGTTCACATCATCATCGGTCATGGCGACGGCGGCTGTAAACCTCTCTCTCTCTCTCTTTGTGTGTGTGGCCACTGGAGAGCAGCGCTGGCTGATGCAGGTGTGTATGTGTGTAGGAGCTCCTCCATCTAAATGTGTGTGAGGAAGGAAAAAAAATTACAAAAGGAAAAAAAAAAGTGAGGAAAATAAAAATGCATTTTTCTGTCTGATTATATGTTTGTTTACCTCTCTAGACATTCATCTATCTGTCTGTCTGACCACCTAGCTGTATCTATCTGTCTGTCTATCATCTGTACATTTATCTAGTCAACTTTCTGTCTGTCAGATTATACATTCATCTAGGCATCTTTCTAGACGTCTGTCTGTCTGTCTGTCTGTCTCTCTACTACACATCCTTTTATCTGTCTGACTGACCACCTCTCTGTCTGTCGATATACATTTGTCTGTCTGTCTATCATACGCCTGTTTGTCTGAGTGTTGGTTTATCAAGATGTCTATCTATCTGGACGTCTGTATACTTTTCTAGACGTTTGTCTAGAACATAAATCTTTCTACTAGACATCTTTTTAGTTTTTCTATCTGTCTGTCTGATTGTATGTTTTTCTGTCTAGACACCCTTCATCTATCTATCTATCCATCTGTCTGTCTGATTGTACATTTTTGTCTCGACACCCTTTGTCTGTCCGTCTGTTTCTATCTATCTATCTATCTATCTATCTGTCTGTCTGTCTGTCTGATTGTACGTTTTTCTGTCTAGACACCCTTCATCCGTCCACCCATACACTTGTCTGTCTGTCTATCTATCTAGATGTCTGTCTTAAGTATAGGTTTATCTAGACGTCTGTTCTAGACATCTTTCAACTAGACATCCTCTTAGTCCGTCTGTCCGTCCGTCCATCCGTCCATCTATCTATCTGTCTGTCTGTCTGTCTGTCTGTCTGTGTCTACTACACATCCTTTTACCTGTCTGTCTGACTGACCACCTCTCTGTCTGTCGATATACATTTGTCTGTCTGTCTATCATACGTCTGTTTGTCTGAGTATTGGTTTATCAAGATGTCTATCTATCTGGACGTCTGTATACTTTCCTAAACATTTGTCTAGAACATAAATCTTTCTACTAGACATCTTTTTAGTTTTTCTATCTGTCTGTCTGATTGTATGTTTTTCTGTCTAGACACCCTTCATCTATCTATCCATCTGTCTGTCTGATTGTACATTTTTGTCTAGACACCCTTTGTCTGTCCGTGTTTCTATCTATCTATCTATCTATCTATCTATCTATCTATCTATCTGTCTATCTATCTGTCTATCTATCTGTCTATCTATCTGTCTTTCTGTCTGTCTGATTGTACGTTTTTCTGTCTAGACACCCTTCATCCGTCCACCCATACACTTGTCTGTCTGTCTATCTAGATGTCTCTCTTAAGTATAGGTTTATCTAGACGTCTGTTCTAGACATCTTTCAACTAGACGTCTGTCCGTCCGTCCGTCTGTCTGTCTGTCTGTCTGTCTGTCTGTCTGTCTATTAGGGATGTCACAATACTCAATATAATATCGAACCGTTCGGTATGACGTCCACGGTTCAATACGTGCTTGTGAATTGGTTTTTCGGTTTTGCATTTAAATAATTTCCTTGTTTTATTTCTCTGGGAATTCGCTGTATGTGTGCCCGCGATTTCACGTGCTGAAATGAGGAAACGCTTCCCCGCTTATATTTGAAAAAGCAACACGCAGAGCATCTTCCATTCTAATGACATGCAATGATAAGCCTTTCTAAACCTGTTGTCCAACAAAAGAGTTATAAAAACATTATACCTTGTTTTTAATTCACAACATCTGTCGAGTGTTTGAAATAACTTCCTTGTGTGATCTGATGTGGATTCTTATCACAGAATGAGGCAGACAATAAATTCTATACTCATATTCTATGTATGTCGATTAGCAATGGCTTATGAAAATACACAATGGCTTGAAGAACACAGATAAACCATATATTATTGCAGATGAGTGTTTATTGTCCTTACATGTCATCATTCAAAACGTTTAACGTTATATTTTGGTTTTAATCAGTTACAGCAGTAGCGATGCTTTTATCCATATTAGAGAAGCTGGAACAGAGCATAATCAGTGCTACTTCTTTGACGCATATGTGGATTTTACGCACAAGGGCGCCCTCTGGCGTCCAGTATGAATGAAACCTATTCTATTTTGCGTAAAATTTGAAAAAATAACCTCTCTCAAAAGAAAAAATAAGCAGACATATACTACACCACGCCTTTTCCAGAGTGCATATGTTTACGGGAGTATTTTGTTAATTTGTCGCAAAAAAAAAAAAAAAATGGCAAGATATCAGAACCGAACTGACAACCGTAGATAAAAACTGAGGTACTTATTGAACCGTGGACTAACTGTATTGTTGCATCCCTACTGTCTGTCTGTCTGTCTGTCTGTCTGTCTGTCCTTCAGTCTGTCTGTCTGTTTTTCTGTCTAGACACCCTTCATCCGTCGATCCGTCTATCCATACACCCTTTGTCTGTCTTTTTATCTATCTAGATGTCTGTCTTAAGTATAGGTTTATCTAGACGTCTGTTTTAGACATCTATCTCTGTTCATCCTTCCGTCTTTCTGTCCGATTGTATGTTTTTCTGTCTAGACACCCTTTATCTATCTATCTATCTATCTATCTATCTATCTATCTATCTATCTATCTATCTATCTATCTATCTATCTATCGTTCTAACATTTTGTCTATCCATCCATCCAATGTATCCATCTATCTATCTATCTATCTATCTATCCTATCCTATCCTATCTATTTCTGTCCATCCTTCAGTCTTTCTGTCCGGTTATGCGTTTTTTCTGTCTAGACACCCTTCATCTATCTATCTATCTATCTATCTATCTATCTATCTATCTATCCTATCATCTATCTATCTATCCTATCTATCTATCCTATCTATCTATCTATCTATCCTATCTATCTATCTATCTATCTATCTATCCTATCTATCTCTGTCTGTCTTTCTGTCCTTTTGTATGTTTTTCTGTCTAGACACCCTTCATCCGTCGATCCATCCATACACCCTTTGTCTGTCTGTCTGTCTTTCTGTCAATCTAGATGTCTGTCTTAAGTATAGGTTTATCTAGACATCTGTTATAGACGTATTTTAACTAGACATCCTTTTAATCTATCTGTCTTTTTGTCTGTCCATCCAGATATCTCTCTCTGTCTCTCTCTCTGTCTCTCTCTCTGTCTCTCTCTCTGTCTGTCTGTACATACGTTTTTCTCTCTAGACACCCTTCATCTGTCTGTCTGTCTTTGTCTATCTGTCTGTCTGTCTGAACTTTTTTTGTCTAGACACTCTTCGTCTATCTATCTGTCTGTCTATCTATCTAGTATAGGTTTATCTATATACGTCTGTTCTAGAAATCTTTCAACTGGACATTTGTCTGATTGTATATCTGTACATCTTGTACATCTAACTGTCAGTCTGTCTATAGCAGTTCATTGCTAATTCTCCCTTAGCTTTTTCCAAACAGCTAGCTGATGTTTTCCAGTTTACATCTGTCCACATTCACACGTTTCTCGTTATTACTGTATCGGGTTTGGACGGTTTGGCTAATTAGCACTCTCAGCTGCGTCCCCTATGAAACCTCCTGCTAGCGCTCACAGAAGTGTGAGAACATCTGTTGCGTTTGCATGTTCGAGACTCAGTTGCCCTTAAAATGTGGGAAAACACGAGTCCTCCTCAATTACGCACATTTCATGCTTTGACTGAAGGGTTGCGAATGGAGAATTACTCGGGTCTTTGGAAAGCGTGTCTAGAAATGTGTAAATAGAAACACGTCCGCTCTCCTTCCCTATGATATGGTGGTGTTTCCATCCATCACCATACCGCAGGCGGGAGGGTCCGCTCTCCTCTCTTGTACCGGGAATGTCAGTGCTTATGAAGATCCACGGATGGGGTCGTGGTGATGGATCGCTACGAGACCAGAGCGCCATTTTCTGCCTACGTTTTCAGCACTTTTCATGGTTGATGAGCCACCTGAGATAAATAAGCCAAACACTCCATTCTGCTTTTAATGCTGACCTGGAGTCAGCTCATGAGTAGATAAACTTAAACTACACTGTGTGCAGAATTATTAGGCATGTTGATATTCTGGTCATATTTTTTTTCCAAACACATTTTACCAATTCCAAACCACATCAGTCTTAATAACTACTATTAATTTTGTATTTAATCATTTGTAAGTGATATATAATTGTCCGTGAATGCTGGAAGTGAAAAACTCCTTATATTCAGGTGTGCAGAATTATTAGGCATGTTTTCGTTTACAGCTAAAATGAGCCAAAAAAGAGATTTAACCCAGACTGAAAAGTCCAAATTATTAAATGCCCATGAGAAGAATGCAATACTAATGCATTACAAGAATTTGCAAAGTTAAGGCTTGACAATTGGACAGTGAAATGCTTGTTGAGTCTGCATGGTCAGAAAAAACAGGTGGAGAAGAAAAGATGCATGTTAACTGCAAAAGAATTAGGAATTAAGGTGAAGAATTAGGTGTGACACCATCAGGAACCGTTTCCAGTTCTCGAGCGCCACCATTTTCCAGAACTGCAACCTACCTGGAGTCTTCAGAAGTGCAATGTGTCAGGTTCTCAGAGACTTTGCTTGGTAAAAAATCCTAAAAAATGCCCCTGACTTAATAAGAATAACAAGCTGACGTCTTGTGAAATACATGAAGATAGTTTTTTTATATGCTTTAGAGACAGATAAGTTGAGAGTGACTCTTGAAGGACAAGCATCACATCCTCTTGTACCTCTGATTCAAGAATTTATCTTCTAAAATCTGGCAGTAAGTTTTGGGAGTTCATTTTAGTCCATCTCTGCAAGTCAGACTTTTCAGGATAAGAGACTAAACATGAACTCCCAAAACTTACTGCCAGATTTTGGAAGATAAATTCTTGAATCAGAGGTACAAGAGGATGTGATGCTTGTTCTTCAAGAGTCACTCTCAACTTATCGGTCTATAAAGCCTATAAAAAAACTGTCTTCATGTATTTCACAACACGTCAGCTTGTTATTCTTATTAAGTCAGGGGCATTTTTTAGGATTTTTTTACCAAGCAAAGTCTCTGAGAACCTGACACATTGTACTTCTGAAGACTCCAGGTAGGTTGCAGTTCTGGAAAATGGTGGCGCTGGAGACTAAACGGTTCCTGATGGTGTCACACCTAATTCTTCACCTTAATTCCTAATTCTTTTGCAGTTAACATGCATCTTTTCTTCTCCACCTGTTTTTTCTGACCATGCAGACTCAACAAGCATTTCACTGTCCAATGGTCAAGCCTTAACTTTGCAAATTCTTGTAATGCATTAGTATTGCATTCTTCTCATGGGCATTTAAT
The DNA here is from genome assembly GCA_012976165.1 of Labeo catla. Lineage (NCBI taxonomy): Eukaryota > Metazoa > Chordata > Actinopteri > Cypriniformes > Cyprinidae > Labeo > Labeo catla. The sequence continues at coordinate 315,182 of VONZ01000127.1, forward strand.
AATTTGGACTTTTCAGTCTGGGTTAAATGTCTTTTTTGGCTCATTTTATCTGTAAAAGAAAACATGCCTAATAATCCTGCACACCTGAATATAAGGAGTTTTTCACTTCCAGCCTTCACGGACAATTATATATCACATATAAATGATTAAATACAAAATTAACAGTAGTTACTAAGACTGATGTGGTTTGGAATTGGTAAAATGTGTTTGGAAAAAAAATATGACCAGAATATCAACATGCCTAATAATTCTGCACACAGTGTACAGCTGATCTAGCACACAAGCTCATGGGACATGATACAAACGGTTAATGTTAGACCAGAACTTCAACATTAGATAGTTGACTTTGCTTAACAAGCTTAGTGATAAGTTTTAAACTGTGCTGGTGGACAGATTATCTGCTTATTTCAGTATATTGTGCACCCTGATCTAAACATAACTTTATCCCGGGCGAGCCCCCAGTTATCCCGGGCGAGCCCCCAGATGTTAGGTACATCTCCTTGTGTAATTTTGCATGATTTGTCCATTTTGAAAAGGAAACATGATTCAATCACAGCCTATTAAGAGTATTTAGTACGTAAAAAATGAACAATAATTTACATTTTTTTTTTTTTTTATTATTTTCAGTGTTCAGCATTAACTAATTTTAACCATTTTTAAATTTATTAGTATATTTTATGTGAAAATTACTGCAAAGAGTTAACTTGTCCCTGTCATAAAAGCAGAAAGTTGTAACCAAAATAAGTTTGTTTTTCGCAAAGTAGGCCATCTTTTCTTTAGCAAGACAAGCAGTTGTTCTCATTTCCATTGAGAAGTGCATCTTTGTTGTGCTTTTTGGAACCGTTTAGCTAGGGTAAACTGATCTGAGAGCAGTTCAAAAGGGCAGCGTTCGCCCCTCGCGCACCCAGAGCACGAACGCCAGCTCGTATTTGCTGAACACGCTGAATTTCCACTCAGCCGAAGCCCTCGACCGTCCTTGTCGCTACACCAGCAGATTGTGTGAGTCTCCCCGCTTAAGCTCTGGAAATAAGATGCAGTGGTTTCTGCAAATCCGGCAGGCGTGCGTTTGATTAGCACAGCAAAGGAAGCCATTAAACAAACAGCATGTTGGGATGGGCCGATTCCCGCCTGTAAGAGCGGATCCATTTATTTCTGATAACACAGACACACAAACTGCACACGATGACTTTATGGCCTGCAGTCTTCAGCGGATTCTGCTGCTTTTGTTTTCTTTTGTGCTTATTTTGTAGAAATATAAACACATGAGACAGAGACAATTAATCAGCTCAAATCATTTTGTCTTGTCTTGATGAGAAGTGTTTGAGTTTGAGTATAAATTCAAGCAACTTAGTGGATATTACAATTTTAATGCACGCTTTAATTGCAGATAAAACAAACAAACAAAAAAAAAAAAACGTTACTAAACTCCTTTTGTTATCTTTTGACTTGCATGGTTGTTAATTAAAAAATAATTCTTACAATTTTTCTCTTAAGATGTTTTTCTGGGTTTATGCATTCTAATAAAAATATATGATATTACTCTATTACTATATATAATATTAATGCATATAAAATAAAATTAAGTAAAAATTATCATTCACAATGAATTCACCATGGTTCTTGCATGCTAACTATAGTTTCATTGTGGTTTTTGTAGTAAGATCATTATAACTGCAGGTAAAATAGTCCTTTATGACAGTTTTCCATACTTTTTGCATAGTAACCATTGATTAACTATGATATTTGGATTAAAACCATAGTAAACCTGAGTAAAATAGCCTTAATGCAAATTTACAATAGATTGTGAATGGTTAAACCAAGTAAATCAAGTTCAACTGGCCAAAGTTTACCATAGTTTTTGCATGGCAACTATCATTTGACTGTGGTATTTGGAGTAAAACCATACTAAAACCCAGTCAAATCATCATTTATGAAAGTTTACCATAGTTTTTTCATGGGTAACTATAGTTTAACTGGGTATTTAGAGTAAAACCATAGTGTAAACAGTTGAAACCGTCGTTTACAAAAGTTTAACATAAATTGTGCATGATAACCATAGTTTAAATAGTTTAAGTAATTTGAGTAACACCATTGTAATGCCTATATTGGATAGTTGACTTTGCTTAACTAGCATAGTGACTAGTTGTAAACTGCTGGTGTTCAGATTATCTTTTTGTTTATTATTTTGATATATCATGCAGTCCTAATATAAACACAACATTATCCCAGACAAGCCCCCGATGATCAGTTATCCCCCATTATTATAATATGAATTGGGGGCTCGCCCGGGATAATGTCGTTTATATTAGGCCTTATATAATAGTGTAGTGTGTTTTATCGATTAATTTTTGTGGCTATGACAATCTTTTTTATTAATTTTCCTTGTACATATTTCTATATTTACAAATTTATTACAAATCCCAACAGACATAGAATTTTGCACTTAGTTTTACAACCTGACAGCATGCAAATTAAGTTACATAATTTGCATAATTGCAATTTGAAACATGCAAATAAAACATGATTCAATCACAATCTATAATAATAATAATATTGTAAAGTGTTAGCTTGTTTTTTATAATGTACAGCTACTGTATGTCAAGCAAAACTCAGAGTCCCTGTCATAAAAGCAGAAACTTCTGACCAAAGTAAGTTTGTTTTTCATAAAGTGGGCCATCTTTTCTTTTGCAAGACAAGCAGTTTTTTCGCATTTCCATTGAGAAGTGCGTCTTTATTGTGCTTTTTGGAGTTGTTTATCTATTGTAAACTGATCTGAGAGCAGTTCAAAAGGGCAGTGTTTGCCCCTCGCGCATCCAGAGCACGAATGCCAGCTCATATTTGCTGAGCACACTGTTTTTTTTCATGGGAAACTGTAGTTCTAACTGTGGTATTTGGAGTAAAACCATAGTTAACCCAGTGTAAATCGTCCTTTACAAAAGTTTAGCATAGTTTGTGCATGATAACCATAGTTTTAACTAAGTTATTGACTTTGCTTAACTAGCATAATGATTAGTTGTAAACTGCTGGTGTTCAGATGTTCTTTTTGTTTATTATTTTGATAATGTGCAGACCTAATATAAACATAACATTATCCCGGACAAGCCCTCGATGATCAATTATCCCCCATTATTATAATATGAATTGGGGGCTCGTTGTTTTTTGTTTTTTTCATAGGTAACTGTAGTAAAACCATAGTTAACCCAGTTTAAATCCTTAAATCTTTTTTACAAAAGTTTAGCGTAGTTTGTGCATAACCATAGTTTTAACTAAGTAATTAGAGTAACACCATTGTAAACCCAACATTGGATAATTGACTTTGCTTATCTAACATAGTGACTAGTTGTAAACTTTGCTGGTGATCAGATTATCTAAACATTGTCCCGGGCGAGCCCCCAATTATCAGTTAACCTCCTATTATTAAAACATGAATTGGGGGCTTGTCCGGGATAATGTTGCATTTAAATTAGGCCTTTTATGTATTATATATTTGTTGAATATGCTAGTTTTTTTTTCATGGGTAACTGTAGTTGGAGAAAAAACCCAGTTCAAATTGTCCCTTACGAAAGTTTACCGTAGTTTTTGCATTATACTATATATAAATTTGCTTTTTGATGATTTATCTAATAGAAATATACCACAAATCTATAACATTTGTAGCTGTATACTACAGCAAAACTTTAAAATAATATAAATTACATTTTAGATTATAATTTTAGATTATATTTTATATATATATTTTTTTATTTAGTAAAAGCCGTGCATAAGGTATACATATAATTTGTACGGTTTTATTTTTTTATTTTGTGTGAAACATTTATCTACTTTGTAATAAAAGCTTTACTTTTACTTTCATAGGCATTTTAAAGCAAATTCATTGTGATTATTGAATATCACCAGATATAAAATATCATTTAACACATTCAGCAGCACTGATTTACTGAAATGTTTTGATTTTTCTTCTCAAGTCTTTATAAACTGGTTTGTCTCTCTTAACATGAGGATCAAGCTCGCACTTATTAAACATAGTTCCCACTGAAAGCGTCCTGAAATTGGACAGTTATCGTGTTTGTTACAGGAGCTTGGCCGCTTTGGTTTCTCCATGGCTCTTGAAAACAGAATGTGCTATTTTCAAACATGCTCTTGTCTGACCCTCACTCTCTCATGTTGAGTTTGTCTCTCTCAACCATCTTGTAAGAGATGCTCAAACAGTTGCTATAGAAACCCACCTCCTGAAGAAGCCCTCCTGGTGTTGATGTGTTCAGATGGGTGTTGACATGTTCATGAGAGGAAAGACTGTATGTGAGTTTAGACTCAAACAGATTTTCTGGGCGTGTTGAGACACATCGAGAACCGCAGCCGCTGTTGTCGGTAGTCTGGAAATGAGTGAAAGTCTCCTCTCAAACTCTCTTCCACTGTCTGTAAAGGTTTTCAAGACATGTTTTACTTTAGATGCTTTTTTTTTTTTTCTCTAAAGCACCTGCTGATCAACACAATTATATTGGCATCAGCATCAAAGAGGCTATGTCTTTTGAAAATTATGGCAACCGCTTTTTAACTATGGTATTTGGGGTTAAACCTGTAAACAAAGTTAAAATCTATACCTGTGAAAATTTATCATGACGCTTGCATTGTATCCATTGTACAACTGTGGTATATTGAGTAAAACCATAGTAAACCAGGGTGAAATCACAATCTGTAAAAAATTACCATGGGTCATGCATGATAACTGCTGTTTAACTGTGGTATTTGGGCTAAAATTATAGTAAACAAAGGTAAAATCATCTTTTGTGAAAATTGACCTTGATTCTTACATGATAGCAACTGTTTAACTGTGTTACTTAGGATAAAACCATAGTAAATGGCGATTAAAATTACCTTCTGTGAACAGTTACCATGGCTTTTGTGCGGTGACCGCTGTTTAACCATGGTATTTGGGGTAAAACCATAGTAAACAAGGGTAAAATTGCCTTCTGTGAAAACTTACCATGGTTCTTGTGTGGTGACCACTGTTTAACCATGATGTTTGGGGTAAAACCATAGAAAACAAGGGTAAAATTACATTCTGTGAAAACTTACCATGGTTCTTGTGTGGTAACCACTGTTTAACTGTGGTATTTGGAGTAAAACCATAGTAAACAAAGGTATAATAACCTTCTATGAAAATTTATCATGGTTCTTGCATGGTAATTACTGTTTACCTGTGGCATTTGGGGTAAAATCATAGTAAACAAGGGCAAAATCAGATTTTATGAAAATTTACCTTGGTGTTTGCAAGGTAACCGCTGTTTAAATGTGGTATTTGGACTAAAACCATGGCAAACAAGGGTAAAAAATTTTTTTTTTTTTATATAAATAGGTTAAATTAGGTTCTATTGACGTTTCCATTGTTTTTGCATGGGTACTATAACTTGTGATTTGTGGAGTAAAACCATAGTTAACCCAGGTAAAATATGCTTTTATTAAAGTTTACCTTACTTTTTTGCCTGGTAACCATTGTTTAATTTTGATGTTTCAAGTAAAACCATACTAAAACCATTTAAACAGTATTTTTTAACATTATTTTATGAAAGTTTCCCTAGTTTTTGCATAGTTTAACTGTGGTATTTGAAGTAATTTTAAATGTATTTGAAGTAATTTTAAATGAATTTGAAATTTCCACCAAAATACTGTAACTACAGTTACTAGAGTTATATAAAACAAAGTAAAATAACTTTTTATGCAGATTTACCACAGTTTTTGCATGCTAACTATAAAGTAATTTGACTGTAATAACTGGAGTAATACTATAATAAAATTTCTCAACTTTTTGATGTTTTGATGACTTTTTATGCCAGAATACTAGAACTCCAGTTATTGTTACTATCGTAAAGGGCGGGAGAGAAGATACGAGAGCGATTCAGATGAATACACTACACTCTTCCCATCAGGCCCACAGAGGAGGTCAGCTGAGCCCGGCCATGTCTCCAAACACGCGCTTACAGAGTGACGCGCTAGCACTTTAGCAAGGTTAACAACATGAGCTACGCAGGATAAATGGGCTCCACTTACCGTCTGTCAGCGATGGGACACCAGAGAACAGCAGGAGACACAGGCAGACTCAAAATAACTCGCAAACGTTCAGCCAGATGCGCTTTCGAGCCAGAGCCGTGTTCAGATGTCTGTCTCACTAGGGAACTGGTATTTCTGATGTAGATATGTGAGATTTTTATTTTATTTATTTTTTTAAGAGCACATTTCATTTATATTATAAACTATTTTTATTTCTTTTTTGTGTATTTTATATATTTGTGCTTTTTAATTTATATTTATTAGAATAGTTTAATTTAATAAGCTATATTAATTTTGTTGTTTATTTTTATATTATGTTGTTTAGTTTTGTGTTATGTGGAATTGTTTTGTCTTTTTACTTTTTAATTTTGTTTTATTTATTATAGGTTAAAAGGTTTTCTTTTCTTTTTTTACACACTTTCCTGATTCTTATTAAAGTGTTTCTCCCTGGCCACTTTCCAAACAAAATGAATCTAATAAATCGTCAAGATCCCATTCCCACAGCTCTTTAAGGGCTCAGATATTACAGCAGAAACAATGAACCTTTCACTTTAATTAAATGATTTTCCATACTCGTTACTTAAGGATAATGAGTTAGTTAGTTTTTTTTTAGTTTTCGGTCAGTCGTGAATTAACCTCAGCATCCGGCGGGAGTTTCCCATCTGTGTCGAGAACTCAGAAATTGCCTTTTTAGCAAAAAGATTAGAAATCACATACAAGTTATGTCTACATTTATTCATTATTACAGTAACCCGTGAGCTTTGAAAGAACGAAGGAAGCAATTGATGTTAGTAAATGGACTGACCGAGCCAAACCATGATTATCTCAGTGTGATACGAAATCTAATAGGACGGTGGTCTATAATATTGCAAATTATTTATATTTTATATTCATTTTTTACTTTTATTTCGTTTTTCACTTAAAATGTTTATATCTATTACTATTTGTTGTGTGTTTTTTGGGTTCCTGAGGGACTAATGGAGAGCAAGGCACATTTGTTTTATTCTTATTTTTATATTTGAAATATAGTATTAATATTATTGTTGTTTATGAGATTTATTATATTTAACAAAATATTTTAAAATTAATTTAATGCATTTATTTATGATTATTATAGTAAGAAATGCAATAGGACAGTTAATTGTTAGTTGCAATTTGTATGTTTTTTACTTTATAAATTGTTTGCATACTTTGTATTCTTTTCTGTCTTACTTATATTAGTTTAATTTATTCTATTGTGTAGAAATTCTATATTTTATTTTACTTTTTTGATACGTTTCATTTTTAATGTTTTATATACTTTCATCTGTTTATCTATTAGCATAGATTGTAAGCGTAACATTTTATTTAGATTTTACTTTAAATTTTTATTAGAATGACATTCATTTATTATAACATTATACATTTATATAAAATTATATTAAATGCATACATTTTTCCTTTTTTTCTTTACTTACAAAATATGTTTTTATTTATATTTTTTGTGTGTGTTCATTACTTATTAACTTAGTTTCATTTATTGTTGTGTGATTTTTCTAAATAGTTTTGCTTAAATCAGGAATTATTTAACTTTTTGGGTTCCCAAGGGACTAATGGAGAGCAAGGCACATGGAAAAGTTTTTTCTGTTATAAATGCAAGCACGCTGTTATTTAAACTTAGTGTACAGCACAGCACATGAATTTGAGCATAGTTTAAAAAGTATCTGCTTTGAACCCAATTTTTAGACTAGACCAACTTTGTAATTCGTTGGCAAATTTCGGTGAAGTAGCACAAAAACTAATTAACCATGCTGCATATGTACACGTCCCGTCCGGAATCAGTAATGTTAAATGGTGCAAACACGTCACACCTATAAAAGTGTTTCCCAGCAATCAGTGTCAATTCAAACCATATGGTTTTAAACCTCTCGACATTTGCTTTAGCAGTGTTTGGTTGGAATCCAGCAGAAGCCAGTCTTCACTGGTCACCGCTGTGTTTTTCTGTTTCTCCTCCTGCCCGTTGGCCTGTTTCGAGCTGATTAAAGCGTGAGTGGCGATACGGCACAGAAAGCTGTTATTACTTGTTTTTGTATTGCCGAGGGTGTGAATGACGGGTAACATGGTGAACGAATGAAGTTAAGTGTAAGGTTATCATGCATCTAGCTCAGCCCTTGCTGCGTCTAATCAAACGCTTGGCACACGCCGAAGGAATTGGGAGCTGTCAGGCCGAGAGAGGAAAGTAAGAGCGCCTTTCATCCCCCATGGTGTGAAATATAGTTTTCATTAAAGAGCAGGCAGCAGTTTTCCAATGAAAGTCCAAACAGCACAGCGTGCGTCTCTGGGGAGCGCGGCTGAAAAAGCCCTTACTCCGGGTCTTACCACTGCACTTTCATGCCCGAGACCGCCGGATGCATTTCTCACTCCCCCATTTCCTTTTGCTTTTGCTTTTGTGTTTCTGTAGGTGGTGATAATCGTCTGTTTTTTTTGTAAGCCGTTTCTTGCCTATTGTCTGATTTTTGGGTTCCCAAGGGACTAATGGAGAGCAAGGCACATGGAAAAGTTGCTTCTGTGATAAAAGCAAGCAGGCTTTTAATGATTAGGGCTATTTGCTAAGGGAATTACTCATAATTGGGGTAGTGTGGTTGTCATTTTTATATTTTTAAAAATTCTTACATTTTCAAAAAAGTAGATTTGTTAACAAGATATTATTTTTAGAAATAGTACATTTGTTTTTTTTTTTTTTAAAGGAACTATTCACATTAAAATGTAATTGTAATTATTAAAAATTAAAAAACAAATAATAATAAATTTAATGAATAGTACATTTTTGAAGTAGAAATAACTTAAATAGAATTATACTTTTTTTTTTTTTTTCAAAGCTGTTTCTTGCATATCGTCTTCTCCTTTTGCAGTCCCCAAGGGGCTAATGGAGAGCAAGGCACATGGAAAGTGTGTTTTTTTTTAGCAAGCAAGGTATTAATGATTAGTGTTGTTTGCTAATGGAATTACTCATACTTGAGGTAGTGTGGTTCTTATTTTTATATTTAAAAAAAATAATGTTACAGTTTTAATAGTATTTGTTAACAAAATAAATGTATTTTAAAATGTTAATTATTAATTAATCATTTAAATTAAAAATATTAATTCATATATAAACCTTAAAGTTTTACATTGTATTATATTGTTTTTATAAAGTGGCAAACCACTTTTTGCCACTTTATAGTATTTGGAGTAATATATACTAGAAACATTTTTGTGTCAAAATGATTTTCACATCGAAATTGCTAGTAAATTTTAGAAACTTTCAAAACAAAATGGAAAGTGAAACATTCAATGAATACAGCATTTTTTGAAGTAGAAAAACTAGTATTATATAGTATTATCTTTTGTTTTTAAGATCTTTCTTGCACATTGTCTTTTTGGGGTTCCCAAGGGACTAATGGAGAGCAAGGCACATGGAAAATTTAATTTGTTTCTGTTTTCTGTGATAAATGCAAGCAAGCTATTAATAATTAGTATTGTTTGCTAATAAATTTACTTATACATAATTATATACTTAATTAAAAATTAAAGATGTAAATTATGAATAATGAAACCATTTAACTGAGAAATTAATATATAAATATTAATGTTTTTGTATTATAAAATTTAGTAGTAATGTATACTGGAAACATTTTGATGTCAAAACTGTTTTGACTCTTGAGAAATTGCAAGTAAATTTCAAAAACTATTACAACGAAATGGCAAGTGAAACATTCAGTGAATAGTGAGTTTTTGAAGTAGAAAAACTGAGGTAGTGATATCTTGTTACTTTTTCTTTTGCTTTTAGCTGCTGCTTGCATATTGTCTGGTTTCTGGGTTCCCAAGGGACTAATGGAGAGCAAGGCACATGGAAAAGTTTTGTTTGTGTGTGTGAGATAAAAGCAAGCTAGGTTTTAATGATTAATGTTGTTTGCTAATTATTGTGAATAATGAAACAGCAAGTGAAACATTCAATGAATAGTGAATTTGTGAAGTAGAAAGACTGAAATAGTATATTTTGGGTTCCAAAGGGACTAATGGAGAGCAAGGCACACAGAAAAGTGTTTTTTTTTTTCCTGTGATTAAGGCAAGCTATTATGAATATAGCTGTTTTTGTAAAGGAATTACTCCTAAGGAATTACATTTTTGCATTGTATGTGTGGGCTTTTTTTTTTTTTTTTTTTTTTTTTTTTTGGGGGTTCCCAGGGACTAATGGAGCAAGGCACACAGTTTTTTTTTCCCTCTGTGGCAAAGCCAAGCAAGCTATTATTAATGTAGTTGTTTTTCTAAAGGAATTACTCCTAAGGAATGAAGTTCGTGCATTTTATTAGCAATAAACCACTTTTTTGCCACTTTATAGTAGTAGTATACTGATGTAGAAACCGTTTTCGCCAATAAATTGCTAGTAAATTTCACAAAGAAAGAGCAAGTAAAAAATATTGAATTAAGCATGAAATTTTAAAGTAGAAAAACGAAAGTGTTTTATTGTAAAACGTACTCCCCTAATCTTTGTTTTATTTATGACTTGGATAAAAATAATCATTTTTGTACAGTGTACAGAGGGCAAGTTAAACTATCAGAGGAATTACTGGAGCATCACGTCTCGCTGCGCTTGGATTTGTATTTTTTAGTTGCTTTATTAAAGATTAATTAAGTTTCTCCCACTCACTCTCTTTATTTTCTTACAGTATATATATAAATATTATGCAGATTGCATAACAGATTATGTAAAACAACACTGACAGGTTGGAAATGATTAGAATATGTTGTTTTCTTCCTTTTCAAAGGGAAATGGGCCAGATAAACAAGGAGTAAGGGTTTTCTTGTGGTTTGAGGACTTAATAATTTTCTCCTCTGATCAATAGTAAATGGCAGAGGAGAGCAGAGCTGTCAGTCAAATGTTGGACGCCGTGTCTCAGTCATTTAAAGATGCTTTCTGGTCAGTTTCTCTTCATTTATCAGGCCGTTTCTTCAGTTCTGTTTCTTAAGGCGTTTTCTTAAGGTTGTTGTTGTAAGTGTTGGCTTTATTAGTCTCGGAGGGGTCGGTGAACGCACCTGGTAAAATATGGCGATGTTACGCTCATATTTGTGAATCTCTCCAGGTGAATCTGTTTATGGAGTCGATGTTGTGTGAAATCTCTCCTGTTGCTTTGAGGCTTGTGTGCGAGAGAGAAATCACTGAGCCTGATGTTTCCATATTTTCCCCCGTCACATTTGTTTTCAATATCTGTTTTATATCGCTCCTCAGATGGCCTCAGATTTACAAACCTGCAGGTCCGCAGTGAATTAGACAAATCTGTTTTCCTTAATTGAACCATATTTGCTGCTCTGCTGTATGATTTAGTGCACCAGTGCGTTTTCTCAATCTCTCTTTTGGTCTCATTTATCAAGACATCTTGTATTTGATTTTTTTTTATTATTATTATGTTTTATTTATTTAGTGATCACATAAAATGTTATGATTTTTATACTATAAAAACCTAAAAAGCTGTTTGCTGATGGAGTAAGAAAAATGTATAGAGACATTGCTTAAATGTTAAGACAATTCAAAAGTCTTTATATTAATATTTATTTTATTGTATTATTTTTTTAAATAATTTTAAGTTATACTTATTTAAAATATTTTTATTGATTTCTTTGTATTAGTGTTTTTAATAAATATTTAAACAGAATAATCATTATTATATAACATATTGCTTTTTAAATATTTAATTAATATTACTTTTAATTTATGTTCTTGTATTTTAAAATATTTTAGGTAGTAATTAATCTTTTATTTTCCTCAGTATATTTGTATTAAATATTTGCTTCAAGCAAGAAAAATATTGTATAAAATTGTATTTTTTTTTTAAACAATATTTTATGTAATAGTAGTATAAGTAGTAGTATAAAATAAAGTAATATTATATTACTATATATTTATGAATTTATAATAATATTTTAGCTGTAATTCATTTTTGGATTCTTTGCCTCCGTATAATGTTCAGTAATCATTCAGGACAAGAAAATAATATTTATGATACTGTATTTTTAAATAATATTTGAAAAATAAATATTATAAATACTCTTGTATTTATAATATTTTAACTAGTAATTAACCTTTGGTTTCTTTTCCTCCGTATATTTTTATGAAATATTTGCTTCAAACAGGGGAAAAAAATCATAATATGATTTAAAAATCATATTATTTAAAATATATATATATATATATTTTTTTAAATAATATTTCCATTAACATTACTTTAAATTTATACTTTTGTATTTAAAATAATATTTTAGCTAATAATTAATCTTTGGTTTCTTTTTCTCAGTATATTTGTATTAAATATTTGCTTTAAATAGGAAAAAAAAATCATAATATTATTTAAAATATTGTATTTTTAAAATTAATATTTTCATGAATATTTAATTTATATGTATATTTTTGTGAAATATTTGCTTCAAGCTGGAAAAAAACATAATATTTTTATATACAATTTTGATTATTATTATTATTATTATTATTATTTTTTACTCAAGTATTTATAATAATATTTCAATCAATAATTCATCTTTGGATTAATTCCTTCAATATATGTGTTAAATATGTATTATCGGTAGCGGTCGACCGATTATCGGCGCCGATATTAAGCATTTTTATGATTATCGGTAACTGTCATTTTTTAAAACTGATTTCCTGATTAAAATAATTTCATTAATTTTCATTTTTACACCAGACAGACGTATATCGGTTCAAAATATTGGTTATGTTATCGGTTAATTGATCTGTAATAATCGGTATTGGCATTTGTTGAAAAACAAATTTCGTTCAACCACTAATTATTGGCATCAAACAGAAGAACATTTTTTATGGATATATTGATGGCTTTAGTATTAAAATAAAACAGTTTGTGTACTGTTAATTCATTTGCGCCAATGTATAATGTCGTGATTAGTCGCTTAATGTCTTAATTTTATTTTTATATTATTTAGTAATTTGTGTATATTTTTAATGAATATCATGTGTCTTTATTGATACTAGTTATTTAAACTGTAAAAATGTATATTTTTATACAAATTTGACATAATAAATGTATGCAGTTTGTAATCGTCATTGTCCTGCGCTCTGTATAGAGGACTGAATAGGAGTGTCTCGGTGCACTGTGGGATATGTTTTTTTTTTTGATGGCCTGTGTGCGAGCAGGTTGTCAGTGGTTTTGGTGTGGTCTGGATGAAGTCTGCTGACCCGTAAACCCCTGCGGGCTGACGAGGTCTGGTTTTTCCCAGCTTAGAGCGTGACAGATCCAGCAGCGCTGCTCTGATCTGTGCGTGGATCTCCTCTGGTTCCTCCTCTCATCATTAGAGCGGCTCCTGAGGACGCTCTGGGTCCCGGGACGGATGAGAGAGCTGGGTGCGCTGGTCGCTCTTATTAATGGTGGCTGTAATCCTCACGTTGTCAGCAGCACTGACGCAACCAAACCTCAACACGTCAGAACACAAGAGCAGCAAGAGCATGAATAGAGCTGAGCTTGAGCTTCCAGAGACAGAAATGGAATGCAAATGTCCAACACAATGGCAGTTTTCTACATTAGTTTAACTTCTAAGAGTTAAAAGCATACTATAAATTGGATTTACGCTGTAAAAGTGTGTGTGAGAAGTTGATGTGGTAAAGGACTGTTCTGCTACAGTGTGACAAACTGTAGATTGGAAGCTAAATTTTTATGTTCAATTTATTTTTATTTTATTTTGTTTTATTAAATTGTGTATTTTATTTTTACATTTGTATTTATTTTACATTCCTATGTCTATCTGTTTTATTATTACATTTTGTATATTATTGTACTTTGTATATTATAATATTTTGGTCAAAGGCATTCTGCAGTCAACTATCTTAATTTATAATAAATTTATTATTAGTAGTAATAATAAATATGAATACTATTTATTTTATATATTGAAAAGATGTCATAGTAGTTATTTATTATTTTTGTATTTATTTATTTTTACATGTATGTTTTTTTTAAGTAATATTAATTTTCAGAGACTTTATCCAGTAGGCAAAGTATATTTATGTAGTTTAATATGGATAAATAATGTATATAATTAATTAATTATTCATTTAGAACAAGTACATTTATAATTCACAATTTCGGATTTATTTATGTGTTTTTATTTTTCACATTTTTCCATTATTATTTTCTGTGTAATTAAATTTTTTTTTAATGCGATATTTTTTTTTTTTTTTTTTTCCCCAAATTGAAAAACAGATAGTTTAAAATGGTTTATATAGATTAAAATATAGTATTTTTTAATAATTATTGCTAATAAATGCAATATATTTAATTAAATATGTAAAATTCTTTCTAATTAGAGAATGACTAGATAAAGAAAAAATTAGCTTAGAATCATTTATATAATTTAAAATGTTATTTTGATCATTATTACTAAGTGTAATTTTTTTTCTATCATTCTTTTAAGTGGATTTTAGTAATTTCTTTTTTTTTCTAATTAAAATAAATCTATTAAAGGAATTGGTTATATATTATATATATATATTTTTTTTAATTCAAATTTAAAAACGTGAATTGTTTGTAATGTTCTGACCATAAAGAACAGTTTAAAACCACAATTAACCACCTGGTTTTTACAACTTTCACATTGGAGCAAAAATCTGCCTTTAAACGTGTAAGAAATAAAAAATTGACATTTAGCATGATAATTTTTGATATCGACTGATATGGAAAAAAATTGTGGTAATTTTTTGGCCATGTCGTCCAGCCAGTATGTATGTATACGTGTATGTACATATATGAAATGTATTATTTTTATTTATTTTTATTTTATATTTTATTTTTACATTCATATTCCAAATGTATCTAAGTATCTGTTTATTATTAGTTTAATTAATCTTGTGTTTTGGTCATTCTGCAGTCAACTGTGTATTTTTATTTCTTTTGTATTTTTCAGATTTTTTCCGTTATTATTTTCTGAAAAATTAAGTAATGACTAATTCGATTGATTATTATTATTATTATTATTATTTTTTTTTTTTAACAGATAGTTTAAAATGGTTAATATAGTGTAAAATATTGTATTTTTTAATCATTGTTGCTAATAATTGTAGCAATACATTTGTATATTTAATATTTAATTTATGTTCTGTCATTAATTAGGGAATGACTAATTTGATAAAAAAAAAAAAATATAGCTTGAATCATTTATATAGTTTAAACTTATTTTGATCATTATTACTAAGTGCATTATTACTTTTTCCAATCCTTTACGTGGATTTTAGTCAAAATAAATCTAATTAAAAAAAAATGTATTAAAACGTTTTCACTGGTTTATATAGATTAAAATAGTATATTTTGATCATTTTTACTAACAAATAATGTATTTCCTGATTATTTTAAGTGGATTTTAGGCAGCCTGTGTTGCGTTGTGGGTAATAAATAAATAACACCCATTAAACAAAGTAAAAGAAGTGTAACATGATTGTAGGTTTGCTGCTTTAATGAAAACTGTGCTGCTTGACCGCGTTAAAAGCTATTAGTTACAGTACATGTGATAAGCATGAGTTATTGATTTAAGAAGCTGTCAGAGGGAGGAAAAAAATGAGAAAATTAAGTGCATGTTTATTTAATCCCACATTTTACCTTAGGGAATACACAATTTATGTTCATGCGCTAGTTGTAAATGAGACCTCCGCCAGTTATGTTTATATATGCACCATAAAAATGCATTTTATGTTTGTTCATTTATCTACATTTATTTATTATGCCCATATTTGTATGTACATTTTTATTGCATGCACTATTGTTTTAAAGTTTTTACTATTTGGTCCAGGTGTGTCCCGTGGCCGATCTGTGCTTGTGTTTTGTTGTGGTGGCTGGTTGTGAGACGCACTGATTAATGATTGGCTCTCCTGCCGCGTTCACCGGTGCTCATCTAGAGGTATAAAAACAAGCTGGGGCTGAACGGCGCTCTCAGTAAAAGCTCAGATTGATGTATCGATCCCCGAGCACAGAAAGCCCTCGCTTATGAATTTATTTGTCCATCAAACAAGCTCGAGCAGGAAGAAAAGGACAAATGGTTGCCGCATCAAAGACACGTAAAATAGCACAGGTAAACAAACATCGCACAAAAGCCCCGCCAGTCCTGCTTTCAGAGAGCTGTTTCGTGGAGTGCTTCATTTACAAAATGTTTTGACTCTCGTAAAAATGTGTTTGTCGGGAGTAGAGCTTGGTGTATGGATGTTCTTCAACTACCGCCACTTTGAATCTCGGAGATTGATTTTTGCTCAAACTTCAGGTTTTTTGTTATACAAAATTCACATTAAAACTAGCTTAGAAACTTCTGTCATAATTGATGTTTGCTACTTTGTTTTTATATATAGATTGTCTTGTTGTGGAAAGTATTTACACTACTTTTTTTTTTTTTTATGTAAAGCACTTTGAATTACCATTGTGTATGAAATATAGGCTGGCCACAATAAAAGGCCACTCTAAAATGTGCAATTTTACTGTATTGGGAGGGTCTGGGGGGTGGTCCGAAAACCAGTGCCTCACGCAGTGCAAAACATCTCCTTCGCATAGAGTTGATCAGGTTGTTGATTGTGGCCTGTGGAATGTTGATCCACTCCTCTTCAATGGCTGTGCAAAGTTGCTGGATATTGGCAGGAACTGGAACACGCTGTTGTATACGCTGATCCAGAGCATCCCAAACATGCTCAATGGGTGACATGTCCGGTGAGTATGCTGGCCATGCAAGAGCTGGGATGTTTTCAGCTTCCAGGAATTGTGTACAGATCCTTGCAACATGGGGCCGTGCATTATCATGCTGCAACATGAGGTGATGGTCGTGGATGAATGGCACAACAATGGGCCTCAGGATCTCGTCACGGTATCTCTGTGCATTCAAAATGCCATCAATAAAATGTTGTCGTTGTCCATAACATACGCCTGCCCATACCATAACCCCACCGCCGCCATGGGCCACTCGATCCACAACGTTGACCTCAGCAAACCGCTCACCCACACGACACCATACACACTGTCTGCCATCTGCCTTGTACAGTGGAAACCGGGATTCATCCATAAAAAGAACACCTCTCCAAAGTGCCAGACGCCATCGAATGTGAGCATTTGCCCACTCGAGTCGGTTACGATGACGAACTGCAGTCAGGTCGAGACCCCGATGAGGACGGCGAGCATGCAGTTGAGCTTCCCTGAGACGGTTTCTGACAGTTTGTGCAGAAATTCTTTGGTTATGCAAACCGATTGTTGCAGCAGCTGTCCGAGTGGCTGGTCTCAGACGATCTTGGAGGTGAAGATGCTGGATGTGGAGGTCCTGAGCTGATGTGGTTACACATGGTCTGCGCTTGTGAGGCTGGTTGGATGTACTGCCAAATTCTCTAAAACGCCTTTTGAAACGGGAAATGAACATTTAATTCACGGGCAACAGCTCTAGTGGACATTCCTGCAGTCATCATGCCAATTGCACACTCCCCCAAAACTTGCGACATCTGTGGCATTGTGCTGTGTGATAAAACTGCACATTTTAGAGTGGCCTTTTATTGCGGCCAGCCTAAGGCACACCTGTGCAATAATCATGCTGTCTAATCAGCATCTTGATATGCCACACCTGTGTGGTGGATGGATTATCTCGGCAAAGGAGAAGTGCTCACTAACACAGATTTAGACAGATTTGTGAACAATATTTGAGAAAAATAGGCCTTTTGTGTACATAGAAAAAGTCTTAGATCTTTGAGTTCAGCTCATGAAAAATGGGGGCAAAAGCAAAAGTGTTGCGTTTATAATTTTGGTCAGTGTATGTATTGTCTGAAGATTTAGTAATATTTAAAATTAGACTTAAATGCTAACACAAATTATGACTCTTCCCAAGTTTTGGTGTCACTTCTACAACATTTTAAAAAATATAAACTCTCTTAATAGATGTATTGTGTGAAAAATATGCACATTTAAACAAACATTTTAAATGTTTATGCAGTTTACGATTGTTCCTAAGTTTTGAAATGATATCCACAACATACAACCATTTTGGCTGCTAAAGGTTTTTTTTCCCCAAAAAAATTTAACAACCATAAAGCCTCTTTATTATTTGAAGCCGTATTATTTGCAGATAATTTAGCATGTTTAAAAATAAACATTTAAATGTTTATGCAAATTATGACTAAGTTTTGTCGCCCTTTCCATGACTTTTTGGCTGCTAAAAAAGTTTTATTTTTATTTTATTGTTTTTTTTTTTTTTTTCCTTTCAAAGTCTTAATTATCGAAAACCCTGTTAAAATATGTATGTGAAAATTTCACTAAATTTAAAATTAGCTGTTTACAACTGTTCCTAAGTTTTGGTGTCATTTCCACAACATACAGAAATTTTGGCCACTAGTATAGCTTTCCCAAAAGTTTGTGCTCTTGGTTACTAAAGAGATACAGTGATAATGAAATTGTATTACTTCAGAAAAAGGTAATGTCTTTAAAATGGATGCTTGTATATCCTGCGTTAGTAGACAAAGTAAATTAGTTTTAGTATGAAATGTTTCTACGAGTCGGCAGTTGAAGAAACACCTGTGAATCTCAGATGCAACTGGAGTGTCTTTAGGTTTACAGCTCCCTTGTGCTTTGCCACAATATAATCTAATCCTGAAAGTATAATGTGTGGATTACACAGTGAGTATAGCAGCTTCCTGACGAGATTACCGCTCACGATAAGAGACACGCTCCGACTCCAATTCAGCTGCCGATGATAGAGCGACCTACTTTCTCCAGCACTTCCCAGGGATCTTATCATATCTAAATGGAAATGGCTCCGTTCAGCTTCAACTGTGTGTGTGTGTGTGTGAGTGAGCGGTAACTGATCTGAGGTCAGCTGATACTGAACGTTTTCCCGGCTTTCACTCTTGTGTTTTGAACAGCAGGTGTGCGAAAATGATGCCATTTCTTTCTGATGAGAAACTGTTGTGTTTTTTGTTTCAGATGATGGTTTAGGTTGGGTTTATCATCATACGACAAGCCAGAGATTGGTATCCTTAAAAAGACTACAATATTAGCATAAAAATATACCATACAAAAACTATGGTAAAACTGTCTTTTTTAGACACTACCATGATATATTTTACTGCCAAAAAATATTTTATATTACTTCTAGAAAAAATTTAATATAAAAAATGTAATTAATAATATATATATTACTTATAAAACAATTATAAGAAATTATTATTTACACAGATTTAAAAAAAAAAGGTAAATTGCTTTTAAAATATATTATTAATTAACATTAATGTATATTTTATTTGATATTGAAATATTTTAAAGAGATTATTTGTTTGTATTTTGTTGATTTTGATTAAATTTTATTTGATTTTATTTATATTGTATATTTTATACTTATGTTAGTTTTTGGGATGTACTATGGTAAATCATGTTATTTGAATATGGTAATGATTAGTACCATGGTATATCAATGTACAACAGTATTTCCATCTGATAATATTGCTGTGCCATTCCTTACAAAGAAATACTGTTGTGCAGTGATACTACAGTACTTTGAAATTTACCGTGGTAATGAAAATTGTGTATTTACAATGGTATTTCTAGAGTGCATCAAACAATAACATGGTGTATTGGCAAAAAAAAACATGGTTGTACAATTTTTTTTGGTTTACATGTACCGTATTTTTTGTGGTTTTACCATTTAGAAATGTTACATGGTACACTAACAAAAATAGTGCCTTTTTTGAACATGTACCATGGTAAAACTATTTTTATCATGATTATACAATGTATAAATGGACACTGACAAAAAAGTATGTTTTTGGACATGTACCATGGTAAAACGATTTTTTTTTATTATTTTTTTTTTTTTAACCATTTATACAGTAAGTGGTACACTAACAGAAAAAAGTGTCTGTTTGGACATACCATGGTAAAACTATTTTGTATGTTTGTACCATTTATAAATGGTACACTAACAAAAAAGTGTCTTTTTTTTATGGACATGTACTGTGATAAAACTGTATTTGTTTATGGTTGTACCAATTATAAATGGTACACTAATAAAAATAGTAAAAAAAATAAATAAATAAATAAAAAAAAAAATACTAACAAAGAAATTATTTTTTTGATGTACCATGGTTTAACTGTATTTTCTTATGATTGTACCATTTATAAATGGTGAACTAACAAAAAAAGTGTCCTTTTGGACATTTAAACTATTATTTGGTACCTTTTTTTTTCTTTTAAATGGTTGTAGCATTTGGTACACAACAGTGTCTGTTTGGACATGTACCATGGTAAAACTGAATTTGTTATTGTTGTACCATTTATACAGTAAATTGTACACTAACAAAGAAATGTATTTTTGGACATATCATGGTATAACTATGTATATATTTTTTGTTGTGCCATTTATAAATGGTGAACTAATGAAAAAAGTGTCCTTTTGGACATGTACCATGATAAAACTATTTTTTTTTTTATGGTTGTGCCATTTATAAATGGTACACTAACAAAAATAGTGCCTTTTTTGAACATGTACCATGGTAAAACATGGTAAAACTATTTATTTTTTTAATGGTTGTACCATTAAAAACATGGACATGTACTGTGGTAACTGTGTGTAGCTTTTGTAAATGGTACACTAACAGTGTCTGTTTGGACATGTACCATGGTAAAACTGAATTTGTTATTGTTGTACCATTTATACAGTAAAAGGTAGACTAACAAAAAAAGTGTGTTTGGACGTACCATGGTATAACTATTTATTTATTTATTTATTTATTTATTTTTGGTTGTACCATTTATAAATGGTGAACTAATGGAAAAAAGTGTCCTTTTGGACAAGTACCATTGTAAAACTGTATTTTTTTTAAATGGTTGTACCATTTATAAATAGTACACTAACAAAAAGTGTCTTTTTGGACATGTACCATGGTAAAACTATTTTTTTTATGGTTGTACCGTTTATAAATGTTACACTAACAAAAATGGTGTCTTTTGAACATGTACCATGGTAAAACATGGTAAAACTATTTTTATTATGATTATACAATGTATAAATGGACACTGACAAAAAAGTGTGTTTTTGGACATGTACCATGGTAAAACGATTTTTTTTAACCATTTATACAGCAAATGGTACACTAACAGAAAAAAGTGTCTTTTTGGACATACTGAGGTAAAGCTTTTTTTATGATTGTACCATTTATAAATGGTACGCTAGCACAAAAGTGCCTTTTCTGGACACGTATTGTGGTAAAACTGTATTCTTGTGAAGTACAAATGATTTTTTTCCCGTATTTGTATTTATTTGTTGCTGTTCCGATAATTGTAAACACAATTCCTGTCAGTCTTACCTCTTTAGAAAACATTCATTCACTGACAAAGTTATCAGCCGTTTTTAAAGACTTCATTCTGTGCTCTCTTTGCCATTGTAAAAAGCACCAGTAATTAGTATTGATCAGTCAGAGTTGAAACTGCCTGTGCCGGTGAACGTTAGATCCCGCTTTAGCGTCTAGCCTCTTGAGAACGGCATTGATCCGCTTCGCTTTTGCTTAGCAACCCGCGCAACATCTTTATTACACTTAAACCACTATTTCTAACCTGGGATCAACTAGGAGTATTTATACCCACAGGTAAACGGCTAGTTTTTTGTTCTGCTAATGTGTTGAATCCATTTGACTCCGCCGCCACTTTAAACCACCTTTTTGTTACATAACTTTTCCAAATATATGTATATTTTGTTTTGAGTGTTGACAGTACCATTCAGAGTAATAATAAACATCCGTCTGGCGCCGTCCTCAAGGGCTTGACGCTTATTGCTTCCGATTGCGTGCGTTCGGCGTGCTTTATTTTGCATATGTTCGTTTGGAGATTTGTAGCCGCGCATAAATGAATGCAGAGGAGCACGCACACACTTATTTTCAGCCAGATCCGTTTCCCCTCATATGCCCCAAAAATCCAGCTGAGAATTCATAATTTCTGAGTAGCTCTCTCGGTAAATGTCAGGCGGCGTTACATATTTAACTATGGATTACTTGGATATGTGCTTTCAGAATAATAATTGGCAGTTCTCCAGCTCCAAATCCCAGCAGGTTCTGCCTTCCCGGTTCCACATCAGCTTGACTTGTATTACTCGGAATAGAAAAATCTCTCGGTCGGAGGCAGGGATGTCAAACATGGCGTGCGGTGAGTCATTCGGCTGACGATGGCCGGTGTTCAGGACAGCGAACGCTTTGATGTTCCTGGCCTGTCTGAACTCAACTCACACAGGCTGATCTCGCTTCGGGAATGAAGTCACCTCCTCATGCTATTTTTTTTTTTTTTTTCCCCATCTCTGGGGAGACAGAAATGTTCACTGAAAGGTCTGTACTCGTAAAAATAAAGTATACGGTTCATTTTATGGGCATTTAAGGTCTGCAGAGAAACCTCTTATGAAGATCCACTTTTGGATCCTAAAGTAATTTTTGTGTCCATTAGGTTCTTCAGATGAGCTTGGTTTCTGGTCCTCTGTAAGTAGGCTTTTAAAATATGACGTCAAATTTGTGTTCTTATTTCAGCAAAATATTTTTCTTCAAACCCAGGAGGTCGAACTCATTCTATGAACTTTTTTCAGTCAATTTTAAACAGAACAGAACTGTTAAAGAGTTGTTGTTGTTGTTGTTGAACTCTGCTCTTTATGGTTTTTATGAGCGAGTCATTTGAATCATTCACTCAGCTGATTCTGAATTGTTTACTTAAAAGATTCATTCATAAACCTGGCAGTGATTCGATTCATTTGTTCTGATTCAAACACACTGATTAATTATTTTCGAGTGGGTCATTGAATCATTAAAAAACATTAATTAACGCCATTACTGTAGCTGCTTGGAAACGCGTGGGAGTTTCTGTTGTTGCTTCGTCTGGAAATATTTTTGTTGGTGCAGAAAAAATGTTAGCTGGCGATATTGTGTGTTTAAAAAAAAAAAAAAAAGTTGTTTGTATATTAATATAATGTTAGTATATTGTAAATAAATAAATGTTTGGGATTTTAGGCCTGTTTTTGGACCTTATCAAATGCCCTGTTTTTAACATTTACCATGGTAGTAACATTGTTTTGGACTTTATCATGAAGGGAATGTCATTTTTTTTATTTGTGTTTTGCTATTGTGCTGCCATGTTTTGGACCTTATGACAGGAGTGCCATGTTTTTGACATTTACCATGGTAATACAGTGTTTTGGACAATATCATTGTTTTATGTTTTTTTTTTTAATGTCATGATGCTAATGCCATGTTTTTGACGTTTACTACATTAATACCATGTTTTGGACCATGTGATGATAATACCATGTTTTGGGCCATATACTGATGTTAATGGCATGTTTTATTTATTTATTTATTCATTTAAACATTTATGTAGTAACATTTAACTTTTACTGTTTTTTGGTTATGTTTTTTTGACATTTATCCATATGATGTTCATGCAAATATATATATATATATTTTTTTACATTTACCACAGTAATACCATTTTGGACCATATGATGCCAATTAATGCCTTGTTGTTGTTGTTGTTGTTGTTGTGTTTTTTTTTTTACAAATTAAGCACAATAATACTTTGTTTTTAGGCCATATCTTGATGTTAATGCCATGTTTAGTTTTTTTTCCTAACTTTTTTTTTTCAACATTTATCACGATAATACCATGTTTGGGATCATATCATGTATATGTGTAATGGCATGTTTTTTGATGTTTACTATAATACAACCATGTTTAGGACATTATCAAGATAGTTAAACCATGATATTTTTGTAATACGGTGTTTTGTATCATGATGTTAATGCCATTTTTTTTTTTTTTTTATTTGTAGCATTTACCATAACATTTAATATTTACTATGTTTTGGACATGTTTTTTTTTTTTATTTATTTATTAGAATAATAACATGTTTTGGACTATATGATGTTCATGCCATGTTTTTTGAAAATTAACCACAATAATACCATGTTTTTGAGAATATCATGATGTTAGTGCCATGGTTTTTGATAACCACGTAATACCATGTTTTGGCCCATATCTTGATGTTAATGGCCTTTTTTTAACATTTTAACATTTATATGGTAACATTTACCATAACATTTAAGATTAAATATGTTTTGGACATGTTTTTTGACATTTATCATGATAATACCACGTTTTAGACCATATGATGTTAATGCCATGTTTTTTTGACAATTAACCACAGTAAATCCATGTTTTGAGCCATATATTGATGTTAATGCCATGTTTAGTTTTTTTTTTTAAAACATTTAACATTTTATATGGTAACACTCACCGTAACATTTAACATTTACTGTCTTTTGGACGTTTTTTTTGACATTTACCATGATAATACCATGTTTGGGACATGGCATGTTTTTTTGATGTCTATCATAATACTACCATGTTTAGGACATTATCAAGATATACAACATTTTTGTAATACAGTGTTTTGTATCATGATGTTAACTTTACCATTTACAATTTATATGGTAACATTTACCATAACATTTAACATTTACTATGATGTTCATGTGATGTTTTTTTGATAATTAACCACGGTATAACCATGTTTTGGGCCATATCTTGATGTTAATTTTTATTTTATTATTATTTTTTTTTTAACATTTATATGGTAATATTTACCATAACATTTAGGATTAAATATGTTTTGACATGTTTTTTTATGACATTTATCATGATAATATCATGTTTTGGATCAGATGATGATGATGATGATGTTAATGCCATGTTTTTTGACAATTAACCACAATAATACCATGTTTTTGGCCATATCATAATGGTAATGGCATGTGTTTTTTGATGTTTACCATAATACTACCATGTTTGGCACATTATCAAACTAGGTAAACCATGTTATTTTTGTAATACAGTGTTTTGTATTATGTTAGAGCCATGTTTTTGTCATTCACAATTATTTTTTTATGTCATTCACAAGTGGATGTGAATTATGTCATTCACAAGTGAATGTGAATTATGTCATTCACAATTATTTTTTTTTTATAACATTTACCATGGGAATACAATGTTTTAATGATGGTAATGCCATGTTTTTGTCATTTACAACAGTAATACCATGTTTTGGACATGTTTTTTTGACAGTTACCACTATAATAACATGTTTTGGACTATAAAATAATATTAATGCCATGTTTTTTGACAGTTACCTTGATAATATCCTGTTTTAGACATGTTTTTTTTTTCATGACGGTTCAACCATGGTATATTTTTAAAATAACATTTAACATAGTAATACAATGTTCTGTATAATAATGTTAACACCATGTTTTTGTAATTTACAATGGTGATACTTTAAGGACTTAATTATGATGTTTAATGCCATGTTTTTTCAATTACCATGATAATAGCATGCTTTGGATGATGATATGATGGTAATGCATTTTTTCCCCACATATACCACGGTATTGCAATGTTTCGATGAAGGCAATGCCATGTTTTTATCATTTACAACAGTAATACCATGTTTAGGGCTAAATCAAGATGTTAATCCCATGTTTTTTTTTGACATTTACTATGATACGATGTTTAGGGCTTTATCATGATGGTTAATGCCATGTTTTTGGCATTTACCATGATGACACCATGACAAACGGCCTCCTTTCTGCACCCTAATAAGTAAGCGTGTCGTTAACATTATAATAATATAATTATACTATACTTCACTACTTGTAAGTGAATTGTATTATTGTCTTTATCACAAAATCACGTGCTTGTGTTTTAATGCATTATCACAGCTGCAAGATCAAATTGACCGTAAGCATTACAGATGTGCAAATGCTCGTTTAATATCCCATGTCACCTTGCACCGCCTCGAGTGTCCATCTGATCCCAGATCAGGCTCGAAACCTCGAACTGATGGTCTGCGTGACCTTTTTCCCGTTCAGCCTGGCGAAATGGACTTCATTTGCTGTTAAATTTATATCTGTGCTCTCCTTGGTTGCGGTGCTTGTCCACCCAAGAGCCCTCTGGGAATCCGGGCCGCCCGCCGCGCTCCCTGACGGCCGCGTGTTTTATTACCCAGTAAAGCATTATGCTGGGCTCCTTTGATATTGATTTATTTATTTATTTGTGTCCATCCCATAAGCCCTCGTGAGAGATGTGTTCGTGCTGCGGGCCGCGTTTGAGCACATTAAATATATTGCAGGCATTTGTTGTGGGCCGTGGACGTGGCGGGTGTTTGTTTCAGAGCGACGCGCACCTGCAGATACGACAACAAACGTGTCCTCGCCTCACGCCGCACGTTTGAAGCCTCTTCCTGAAGAGAAACAGCACAGCCGGCCTCTTTTGAAGCATCAGTGTGGCTGAAGAGTCAAATGTAATTTGCTTTCCATTAACAGATAGGTTTTATAGATTATATAGATCCAGATCTGATGCTTCAAATAGCCATCCATGTGCATTTAATTGGAAAAAAATGTATATATATATATATATATAAAGAAATAAATATATATATATATATATATATATATATATATATATATATATTTTTTTTATTTATTTATTTATTTATTTTTTATTTTGACCAGGATCTTATCGATTCAGGGTTTATAAAGGGAGTGTTTATCTGTCTTTCCATATTTATCCCAATGTTATTTTACCATTTATATAATATTATAGTTTTTAATTAGTATTTTGAATTATCCTTTATTTTTATGCTTATTTCAATTTTTTTGTTGAGTTATTAGTATTTATTTATAATGGTTACTGCATTAGCATTTATCATGTTTGTTAGTATTTATTGAACATTTATTTATCGTATTGGTATGAAAAGTTTTAGTATTTATGTATATTTATCATATAGGTATTTATCATGTCTATTATTAATTGCATTTTTCAGTTACTATTTACCATGTTTATTAGTATTTATTTATCATGTTCATTTACCGTATTAGTATTTATGATACGCATGATATGTGCAAAACAAGACAATGTGATAAATGCTAATACAAAATGAAAAATAAACATGACAAATGCTTTTATATTTATCGTGTTTGTTGGAACTGATTTACCATGTTTATTTACCATATCAATTTTTATCATGTATATTTATATTTTTTCAAGTATTTATTTACCATGTTTATTTATAATATTAGTATTTATCGTGTTAATAAATATTTATATTTACCATATTAGTATTTACCATGTTTATTAGTATTAATTTACCATGTTTATTTTCCATATTAGTATTTATAATGTGTATTAATATTTATGTAC